>OW119933.1:3065451-3445619 GCA_933210815.1 Meta bourneti | reverse complement strand
ATTCTAGAGTTGATAATAATAAAAGCCGATAAACCGAAATTTCAAGCAAAGTTAATGCAACTCACCACTTGATTCAGTTTTTTGCAGAGATAAAGTCGTTCTACGTCATATGATTCTAGAGTTGATAACAATAAAAACCGATAAACTGAAATTTCAAGCAACGTTAATGCAACTCGCCTTTATCTCTTGGTTAAGTTGAAGCTTTATTGAAAACGTGTACCTCAAAGTTCTGAAAATGATGCGTTTTACAAATCGACCCAAAGTGTGTGAAAGAATGTATTTCAACGATCAGGTGTTTTTCCAAGGGAAAGCTTAAGTTTGACGATGCAATCACTTCCTGACAATGTGTTTCACCTTGGTGACTATTTATTCGTGCTAATCAATAACTTCAACGGTTCCACACGTGTCCACATACGTAAATTTGCTTTGCATGAAAACAATGTCTTGAAACCAACGAAGGACTGTTTCCTTGCATCCAAAAACATGGTACATTCTAATGCAAAAGTTGAGCACATTTTTCGCTTTTGCAACTGCCTCCAACGTTAAAGTTATAGAAAAAGAAGTCTGCCTTTCTAAAGTGTTTGATGTGGGGGAAATGCACTTAGTTTTACAACGTGTATTTCAGAAAAGAAATTATACTTTTCAGTTCTCGTCCAACTGTGTGTTTATGAATTCTGATCAGTATTTTAAACTGTGTGAAATCTACGGCAATGTGTTAGATGTATTGAAGATATCGCTTTTGACGTATTTGTTGCCATATTATGTGAAACTGGAAATCAAAAAATGTTTTCCTGGTGAAAGTTACAAACCTTACTGCAGTGATACCATTAAATCTGATTGTTGGAGAGAAGTCATAGCTTCTCTCTGCAAGTGCCTAAAGGATATTGTGTCAAAAAATATAAATATTCTTTTTGACTGTTTAGGTTGTAAGAATGAAATTGTCAATCAATCTGTACATAAATGTATGACGATGAGCGTTGACGAACGCTTTTGCGAATTTTTCGCCCTTGCTTTATGTGCTGTTAACTGGAAAGAGTTTGCTATTAATTTTGTAAAGCAGAGCAATAAACTGTTAAACTTTTATTACATAATAATGGAGGAAAATGTTTTTGAGAATTTGAATACCACAGATATTTTCAATACTGTTAGAGAGATGTATATAAAAGACCTGTAAGATATGTTGTTACAAATATGTATAAACTGTTGATTCTTTTTTCAATAAATGATTTTTTTCTTCAATTCAGTGTTTTCAAAAAATATTCTACACAACAAATATACTAATTTTGTATGACAATGTTTATTCAACAACAAAAAAGGCAAAGGTAAAAAATTATAAGAAAATATTTTTTAAAAATGTTTTTTTTTTTAATTTGGCGTTTACTATTCTAGATGGTTACTTTTCCTTTCTTTTTGTTTTAAGATTTAAAAGTACGAAAGGTTTAATTTAGAAAATAAACAATACACCAAGATGATTGATAAGTACTAAAAATAATAGCAAGATGAATATTTATTTCAAGCGTTCTTTTTCTTGCATTAAAGTACATTTACACATTTTTCCTAAAGCATTTAGTAACTCCTTTTTTAAGGCATTTTAAAATTCCTCTTTAGTAAATAGGTTTAACATGTAATGAACAAACAACAAATAATAATAAAAATAGTCAATATATTTATAAGGGGTAAAAAAGGTCTTTCCTACAAGATTTGTTCCACAAGTCCTTGATAAAAGTCTTATGATTTTTAGAAAAGTCTTAAACTTCCTTATTAGTCTTTTTTTTGTTGTAGTACAAGTGTTAATTTCATGACATTCAACTCAAAACCACCCTTTTACAATTCTTCCACACTGTGTTCAATAAATCACTTGAAATTGCATCTACTACATGTACTAATAAATAGACTGTTTAGTAACAAATGTACGTTTTAATTTTACGTAAAATATTGGTTCGGCACATAGGACACGCTGAGAGACTCTTCGTACATCTCATGCATGTAACCAGATGACCGCAAGGCTGTAAAGTAGCATCCATTTCCGATTCCATGCAAATTTTACAAAGTCGTTCGTCCTTGTCATTGTATGAGCAGTAAAGTTTTACATCAGGTTTTATAAAAACATTGGCATTATTGTTTGTTTCATCCAACACCTGTACAATTTCATCTATGGGTGTTCCTTTTAATCTAGGGTCAACAATCGGTCCTTGTTGGGCTACCAAACATTTTGGATAAAACTTTATGTGTTCGTGTCTGACTATATCCTCCTTTTGCCAATTTTCAAGCCCTCCTCCACACCAATAGCACCTAACCCCGTCCGAGACACCCGTATAATACAATCCATTTTCGGCCAAGTCCCTAATGTCAACATCTGTGCGTGGCCAATCTCTAAACGTAGATAGGCGTTTATTGAGCATAGACATGTTTGGAACTTTAGGCTTCAAATTTGCATACTGATTACTCATTTTCCTTAAAATTATATTATGCTCTGTTACTCTTAAGTGTAAAATTATAGTACAGATTGTGTTGAAAAGTTTCTCTTCGTCATTTTTTAAAAAACAAAAATCTGATACTTGTCTAAGATACTAGTGGTAGAGTAAAAAAGAAAAATCACATGCACATTTAAGTATATCCTTTCGTTAAAATCTTCTTGCTTTACAACACACAATTTTACTTGGCGCATTATCACAAGCACATGTTTTCTGAGTACATTCTTCACTTATGCGCTCATAGTTACTCACAAAAAGATAAGACTAAAATAAATTTTAACTTTACTGATTAGTAAGTGTATGGTGTTATTCACTGATTAGCAAGTGTATATAGTCCAGTTCTTCGTGCCTCTAGTTTACAATTCTTTTTCCAAGAACAGCTAGCATATTTCAATAGCAATGTTTAATATTTGTGCAATTGTGGATTTTGACGGATTTCAGACTCAAGAGGGTTTCTTAGTACGTGAATACGGATACATCGCCATAAAATCGCAAGTAGCTTCAAGTATTCGTTTTAACTTATCGCCTTATAAGCATAAACTGAGTGCAAAAGATAAAAAAACTGTTCGATATGTTGAAAATTACATATGTGGTCTCCCTTTCTGTCCCATGGCATGGGAAAGTGTGTCTCCTTTAGAAAGTTTAGACTCTAAGCTTTTAGAATTGTACGAGCAGACCAAGAGTGCCACTCAGTACCTAGTTGCTTACAAAGGTGGTTGTGTGGAAAAGAAACGCCTAGATGCATTGAATATTCCGAATATCAACTTGGAACAATATGGGTGTCCCAAATTCGATGTACTATGTGCACTAAGTAGCAACAAAAAGATCCAAAAACTATCATGTGGTCATCACAAAAATAATTTGCATTGCCCCAAAGCTGAGGTGATGGCATTTAATAATTGGCTCGTCGTAAACATGTGTCTCTTAAAAAATGCAAGTATGTAAAAAATAAGTTCTTTTTTACTACAATGTATTAGTTTTGTAAAATATATGAATCAATGTTTTTTTCTATTAAAAAGTGTTCTAATTTACTTTGTTTCCATGTGACTTCCTTCAATCTGTTTAAGAAGTGTCTCTGTTTTTTCTTGCAGTGTTGTTTTGAGAATACATAGAATTCAGATTTAATCCAATATGTCAGCAATATTTGTTCACTTTAAAATTCACACTAATATTTAAAATTTCAGTTATTATTTAATTTTACTCATGTGTAAAACTATCAGCGGTGCGCGTAAATATTTAGATTATGCATTAAATATCAAGAAAAGGCAGAAGTTAATTTGCTTAGCAGTACAGATGTGCACACATTATTTTTAAAAACAGAAAACTCACATGCTATCCACTTTAACGTAGTAATGAATTAGATGTAAATTAAGAGAACAATATGAAATATCTTGTAAAATACTTTATAGCTTCGTACAGTATTGGAATTTTGCTCTGCAATTTAAACTGCACAATATGCATGAGGTTTTCAAATAAAAGGAAGTTCATATTTAGTAAAATGTGTGGTTTGCAAAAGCATAAAAGAAAAAGGACATTTAATTTAGAACTTCAAGGACAAATGGTTTTAATAAACTATTTTTCACGACTTCAAATGTGCAAGAAAACATGGTATGGGTCTTGCAAAGTTTCAAATTAATGTATAAAATATTTTTACTCTTACATGTTTTTTTAGTATTGTTTTTTTTACTATGCATAAAACACACTTTAAGAATCAAACTTTTAAAAAATGTCTTAATTGTAAAATTAAAAATAAAAAGCAAATTGCATTTAAATGTTTGTAATAATATTTAAAGTATATATATTTTCAATTGTTAAACGTTTTTTAAAAATCTTCAATGTAATAATATGTGTAATAGTATCTAATATATAATTAAGAGTAAAAGCATCTAATTTTTAAAAATATAAATCCTTATATTTCATCCAAAAACAGTTTGTAAATCTGTATAATAAAAATTAAATCACTAAAATTTAGGAAGATTTATTTAAAAAATATGCAAGGAAAGATTAATTAAAAAATAACAGTTGGTTTAGATTTTATAGCATAAATGATTTCAATACAATTACAACTTATTCAAAATGTGTACGTTCATAGTACGGGACTTGTAAAGTTTTCAAAAGTTTACTCTTACTTAAAAGTGTGTACAATACTTAAAAACAAAATTTCTGTATTAAAAATATGTGCTATAACATCTAATGTATAATTAATTTTTGAGTAAAAACATCTAACTTAAAAACATAAATCTTTATAGCAAAGAAAAATTTCATTTCAGATCTTGCATTTTAAAAACAATTTATAAAATTATGTAATAAAAAAGTCCTAAATACAGTATATGTGGTAAGACACGCTAAAAAATTTATTTAAAACCAACAAGATATAAGCATTTATAAAAATACTATTCAGAAAGGCAAAGATAAATTGCAACATTGTACAAATATCGTCTAGTGTACGACACTGAGTTCTAGTTCGGGGGCACATAAGTGGTTTATCGCTGCTTTATACAAGAATTTTACGAAACGTTAAGTTTATTCTAGGCCATAATGCATTCCCACGGGGCAAGCTGTGAAACCAATATTGGTTTGTTGGATACTTCATCACAAGCAAGCTTCCATTTTCCAGAACAATTTTTAAAGAATTGTAGTTCTTTCTAGAAAACACAAATTGCCTTTTCTGTCCAAATGAAACAGACGCTATGGGTGCATTAAGATCCAAGTCCTTCTCGTTGTCTTTATGGGCACCTATGCAGTCCTTACCATCTTTATAACGGTTCACCAACACAAAATTAAATCTTGTGCCAATTATTTGTTCCACTTCTGCCTTTATTTCCAATAGTAAAGGAGACCAAGGCTTGGCTGCAATACAAGATCCGCTAAAGGCATAGCTTATTCCTACGTCTCCGTATGCTACAAGTTGCCGAGGCACAGTACATTTTTTACCGTAAATTTCAATAGTAGTTTCCTCTTTCTTCAAGTACGTTAATTCGTTTTCCAATCGACGAAAATATGTCCAGCCTTCACGATCTGTAAACAATTTACCATACTCATAACATAAAGAATCTTTACAATATTTCTGCAAACACAGTTCTTTGTCTGCACGCATTTTCTTTGCAGGTCTAATGTCCTTAGAATCCATGATTTATTTAAAAACAGTAAAAAAAGGGCAGAAAACCCCCAAAACAAGATGCAAAGTAATTCAAAGACCCAAGATGCTCCAACTATGCTTTAAAAAGCCTCTTATTATCAAATAGTTTCTATCGTTATCTGTGACTCGGTGTTTAACTCCGTTCCTTCTGTTATCTTAATTAACTTACACGTGCAAAAACAATCCTTAGTCATATTCTCACAAGTTCCAGAGGCTTCTAATAATATCAATCTTATACGGTTCCTTGCCATCGCTTATAATATGTATACTATAAATCTTTGGTTAGTTACTTCTTATTTACCTAAAAATGTAATGTTTCATACACCGTTATGCCTGTGTGTCCTATTCATATCTCAAAGTCCTCCCCTCAAATTGTAATAATAATAATTTTCCCTACAAAACATTCACCCTTAAACATTCACATTTTCTTCAAGCTCATGTTGTATATAAATTCATTAAAATATAAAAAAGGTTTCCGTATTATAAATTCTATCTTACATGTAGTGTTCATACGCTTAAAATCTTCGCATATATTGGTTGGCCTCAATTACTTATGTTCCGAGTTCCAACGTTAGAGTATTAAGATAATCCCTTCGTCACTATTTCATAGCTAAAACCCCTATAGAAAGTTCCAGTTCGGGCATGTCATATGTGATTCATTGGCATGATGTAGTTTCATTTGCTTTTCTCACAATCAGAAAAACAACACCATTCTCCTAAATAGCAATGCGTTTAAAAGCTTTCTCATTTACTTAAGCTTGTATCCTATCGGTGACTACGTGTTTAACTCCTTCTGTTATCTTAATTAACCTACACATAAATCCTTAGTCATATTGTCACAAGTTCCAGAGTCTTCTATATTCTGATACTTTTCCTGTCATTACATACAATTCGCATACTTTAAAATCTTGGTAATAAACTTGTTATATAGCTAAGGTTTATAAATTCAACTTTATTTGTTTTTATATTCATATTCATTCTTCATAAGGGCACTATTCTCAAGGAAAAAAAAACACATACTTTCACTCCCTTAAGCTGTAAATTCACGAGTTAGTATTTTATATGTATTATACAAAGTAGGTGATCGTGGTCGAACGGTTAAAGTGCTTGTGTAAAACGGGCGGCCGTGATTACCTTTTGATGAGTTCAAATCCACCCTCATAATTTTCTTTAAAAAAAAAATTCTCCATTTAATTCTAAAGTATCACGCTACAAGTCTACAGCTAGAAAATAAATCCTTTTGTTACTTCTCCCGCCACTAGATGGCTGCACCTGCCTTTTAATAGAATTATTAAACCCCACCACAATTGTTCAAACCATTTTCTAAAAATAGCACATTCCCAGAATGAATGACAAAAATAAATTCGTTCCTTAGATTAACTTCTTTTAAAATCACTAGATGGCGCCATCAGTCCAACACACTTACAACTAATTGGAAAATAAAAATTAATTATTCATCAAATAAAACCAAGTCCCATAACGCATTCCTAGTACCAAGTCCAAGAGAAAGCAAACACTACGTTAATTCACCACCCATAGCTAACTCTCTTACAGCCTAACGGATAGCGCACTTGACTTCGGATCCTATGGTCCCCGGTTCGAACCCACGAAATTCCTTTTTAATTCCGAAAATATGTGGTTTCTCATTCCCCCGCCAGATGGAGCTACTATTGATTCATTACCATGGCAACACAACAACGCCATCTTTACAATGACGTCACCACCTCACAAGGCATCACCCTCTTCTTATCAGCAATCCTCCCCAACTCCTTATCAGCAGTCAACTCCTTATCAAACGGCAGCCATCTTGGATTTGACGGCCAAGTGGCCCCCATACTACTCACGTTGTAGAAATGAAAGTATCAAAAGATACCAGAGAGGTCCTTGAAAAATAGTTGATAAGTCCTTGACGTATATTAGCCCATTCGGTTTCGACGATACAATGATTCAAGTAATAGTTCAACGCTTCGCCTTTTAAGCATTGTGAGATTAGTTCGATTCTTGAGGTTGCATAGTTGGTTGTTTCTAACTCAAAATACATGATCCATGCTTCAACGTCGAAATTTTCTTTGGGATCAAATGCTATTATTTTTTAAAGTATTCTTTCCGAAAACTCTTCAGAAACTGGATAGCTGGCAGTAGAATCATCTCTATTCGACATCATTTTGGTGTAGTGATGAGAGTCCGTTCAATTTCTTTGGTGGTTCAATCTTCCAAAGTGAGTCTTCACGGTGAGGTTTCCAATCCACAAGTTGCCGACCTGTCAACTTTAAAATCTGTCATAATAACAGATCTGATAAGCCTGCAGTCGTGACGAGAGTGGCAAGAGTGGTATAAGGCAACCGGAGAGAATGATCCATTGGTATTGAGTGTATTGTATGCAGATTCCAAAAATGGAGAGGCATGACAATTCTTTATTAATTCAATAGACGAGTAGTTGCATCATGAGGTTGTTGATAGTTTGGAGTTTGGAACGGCTCTGAGGGCTCCTTAGCCCAAGAGGCTCGTGAAAGAATAAATAGTTTACAAAGATTTCGCTAGAGGGATTAGGATTAAGAAAAATAGTATTGTACCAGGGGATTTAACAAGAAAGTTCATTGGTAGAAGTCGGGGGTTTTACGAAGGAGAAATGTGATCTTACATATGCGATTTGAAAGCAGGAGAGTCAAAAAATACAAACCAAAACAAAGAGAAATCCAAAAATTTTAAAATCAAGAAATTTAAGGAAATTTTGAAAAAAAATGATTAAGTGCTGGTGGATCAGGGCGTCATCAGGGAGGAGCCTCACCCAGTCAACACAATATGGTGTTTTCTGCGTGTGAGCGGCAGTACACCAAAAGTAGCTCACACACCCCTCCAAACACCATAAGAAAATAAATTAGAAAAACAAAAATTAGAAAAACAAAACCAGGGACAACCAAGGACACGTACCAAAGATAAGTATAATACAAAATTAAAATTAAAAAGAAGAAAACAAACTTACCCACATAGATTGACCTAAGCTCGACAACAACCCGCCGCAAACTACATGAGGACCGCCAACAAATGCCATTCACAACGCCGAAAAATCAACAGATGAGAAATCGGAACCGCAATTCCAACACGGAACCCCGACTCGAAATTCCGACCCGGAACATCGGAATCGGAAGTCGAAAAGATAGTGTACAAATCCAGTTTTTTAATAAATGAATAAAATTGATAGACAACAGGAAAGTCTCCGAAATAAGCTATTAAATAATATTTGTAATCTTAAATCTTTCAAAAATAATCTTATAAAAAGAGTGAGGGTATTTATTATTAAGAAGTGTGTTTATGAGATTATTACATTGCAAAAGAAAGTTAGATTTAGAGTTGCAAATTTTATTGAAACGCATCAGTTGACCAGCAATTGTATTATAATAATTTTTTTTAGAAATATTAGAATCCCAATACATAAATTTAAAAACCGGAAATTCAAAATCATCTCTCTTATCATAAATATTAATATCAGTTTTATTATTTAAAGTGTATATATTCAAGTCTAGAAAGACGGCTTTATTGTTATCTGAATATTGGTTTTTAATAAATATAATTCATCAGGGTAAATCGATTTCCAAATGTTAGCAAAATTGGTATCATTGAAAACAATTAAATCATCAATATATCTAAAGGCAGAATTAATTTGTAGGCAAAAATTTTTTTCATAATAATGAAGAAATAAATTAGCAAGAATGGAAGAAAAATTGGAACCCTGTGGTATACCCTTAACTTGAATAAATAAATGCTCACCGTTAAAAATAAAATTATTATACACTGCTGGCCACCCAAATTGCAACACCAAGAAAGACAAGAGATATCACAACAAAATTTATTTTGTAGATAACATGTTGACCAAGTATCAAATGATTAAATTTATAGACTTCTGTGAAGTGTGGTTCCTGCCAAAATCAGTAGCCAGAGTAGCCGCCATTGTTGGAGATCACCGCTGCCAACATTGGCATTGATTCAAAGAGACTTTCGATGTGTTCTTGGGGTACAGCAGACCAAGCAGCTTCCACACGTTGCCAAAGTTGATCTGGTGTGGCAGCTGGGGATGTATTCTGGGTCAATCGTTAAGCAACCATGGACCACATGTTTTCTATCGGCGAAAGATCCGGAGAGCGAGCTGGCCAGGGAAGCAATTCAATCTGGCGATTGACGAAGAACCCTTGGACAATGCGTGCCACGTGTGGTCGCGCATTATCCTGTTGAAATATGGCTGTGGGCAAGCCCTGAAGATAAGGAAGGACAACTGGCTCCAACACCTCGGAGATGTAGCGCTGGCTGTTTAAAGTACCGGCAATGCGTACTAGAGGAGTGCGAGAGTGATATCCAATACTGCCCCATACCATAATACCCGGTGCAGGACCAGTGTGGCGGTGCATAACGCAGCTGTTCAGCATCCTCTCTCCACGGTGTCTCCAGACTCGAATCCGACCATCGTGGTGTTGCAGACAGAAGCGTGACTCGTCAGTAAAGACAATTTCATTCCATTCTGCCGTCCACATCCTTCTTTCATCGCACCATTGGCGGCGGAAACGTCTGTGGTTCTGCGTCAAGGGTAGACGAAGCAATGGACGTCTTGCGGACAGACCACTCTACTGTAAACGGCGTCGAATGGTACGCGCAGACACTGGATGATGCGGTACAGACTGAATGTGCTGTGCTATGGTTCGTGATGTGGCTGAGCGATCCGTCACTGCCATACGCACAATATGCCTGTCATCACGTGAAGTGGTGCACTGAGGTGGATGCGATCGAACACGTCGGTCCGTCGTACCCTCCTGCATCCAACGATCACATATCCGCATTACAGTTGTTTGGTTTCGTCCAACACGACTACCGATTTCCCTGAAAGATAATCCACAATCTCGGTAGGCCACTATCCTTCCTCTGTCGAACTCGGATACTTGATCAAAAGATGATCGCTGTTTTCTACGAGGCATAATTGATCGTTTTTTTGAAAAAACCACAAGAAAAACACAATTGCCGTACTTGAAATCGTCGAAATCTCCAAGCCTTAAATAGCGCTTTGAAGTGGCGCCACAGGCGCGCGTGATGTGCGTCTGCGCTGAAATTCTAATCATTTGCATATCTCACCTCCGCTAATGCATGTTGTAAATTTCATATTATTTGCATGCTTCCTTCAGGGTGTTGCATTTACGGTGGCCAGCAGTGTAGATACAGAAGTTACCAAAAATTCCCAATCCCTCAAAATCAATAGTAATCAGATTTTTAAAGTCATGATAATAGTAGTTAAGTACATCTTTAAGTTTGCTCAGTGGTATGCTAGTAAATAGGTCTTTAAAGTCGTAGGTTAGTATATTATTAATAATATTTTTATTTATATAATTTAAAACGTTATTATTATCACTAGTAATCCAAGTGAAACCTTCTTCAATAATGGTATTAAGGATAATTTTTAGATATTTACAAAGTAAGATACCGGGTTTAATCATATAAGAATTTGTACCACAAGTAATAAATCGGAATTTCATAGGATTTTTATGAAATTTAGGTACAATAGTTATGTAAGGTAAAATAATGTGATGATTAGAAATTTTTAATCTTTTATTTGAAGAAATAATTTTTTTAACAATAGTAGTATATGTGGATTTGCAGAACTTATAGGTATCAGAATTTTTAAGCTCAGTATGTAGCAAATTTAGTATAGTTTTTTACAGATAATAGCATAGTTACCTGATGCTTTATCTACCGGTGTTATTATGAATTTATTTTGTAAGTCTTTTATATCTAGCATTATTGCTTTATAGTAATCAGTGTTTTTTCCAGAAAGTGGGAGATTTTCATTTATAAAAATTTTGAAGTCATTGTAAAGTTTCCATTTCCATTCTGTGAAGAGGTAAATTGGGGTATTAAATTTAGTGGAAGTCAAAATACAAAAATTATCAATGTCTTCGAGGAAACTTTTAAGTATAAAACTTTTTTTAATATTATAAATAGGTCTTGTGAGGATTCATTGATGGACCCCTCAATTAACCCTCCCAAAGGCAAACTCGCCGACAAGTCGTAAAAGAGCCGGATAATACGTTTCCATCTCTCTGGCGCCAGACGGTCGGGACTTGATCAAAGACCAACAAAAGAGAATTCGTTCTGGAAAGCGCCCAGGTGCTTAGGAGTGCACCTGCCAGGTGATTAAGTCCACCTGCTAGGTAATCAAGCCACCTGCGCTAAGTAGCTGATCCCATTTTACGTCAGACAGTCACCATCGAATCAGCAACCTCAAAAACGAACAAATTAAAAACGAACCAATTAAAAGTAAGAACCAATTAAAAGTAAGAACCAATTAAAAGTAAGAACCAATCAAGAACGAACCAATCGAAAGAACCACCAGCGAACAAAGGCTGCGAGGTTTCAAAAGGAAAAGCAGGGAGTCGAATCGACAGTTCTTGTATTTTGGAGATTGTTAGGATTATTGTTAAGATTAATTTTAGTTTGGGGGGGTTTCTGGGTTGCGAGTTTTTTGGAAATTTGGGACACCCCATCCAAGAGGCAATGTGTCCTTCTTCATTACAATTAATGCAATGAGGGTTTGTCTGCTTCGGCTTGGTACAAGTTGTTGTTCTGTGACTAAGTCCGCATTTCAGACATCGGGATTTTAAATGACAATTGTTACTGCTATGCCCGAACAGATTGCAATTGTAGCACTGAGAGGGGCCCTTAGTTCCTCTGTAGTGCTCCACTGTTACGGACATATAAAGGCAAGTCTTAATCTTATAAATTTCATCCCATTTATCCTTTCTTATGAGCGTGATTAAGAACATAGGTAGGGGGGTTTTCGTTCGCATCAGCTTCATCTGAGCAATTCGCTCGATAATGAAGCCTTTGGCTTCCAGTTCGTCCTGGATGTCAGAAGTTACAGTGTCGCGTGGTAGTCCCTTTATAACAACCTTCGCGGGGCGGTTGTTTCGGGGGGTTAGGACAAAGTATTCAATATTATTTTCTGTTCAATAGTTGGTGAGAGCTCGGTATTCCGAGTCATTTGCCGTCGAAGCTTTAATGAAATCTCTTGCGAGTTTGTAGGTTGGGGTTATGTTTAGTTTATCTTTTATGTTATTAAATAATGTTGTATTATTTTTAATGGATCTTATGTGTATGGGGGGAATTTTGGGTTGTGGAGGGTCATCGATGACCTCATCAAGCACATTGAAATTATTTGTAGTTGCTAATTGCTGTGGTTCGTTCGGCATCGAGTTAGGCTTCGCGGTGTGCCTCTTGGAAGGGTAAGTAAATTCGGCTTCAGAATTAAGGGATCGCTTGTCGGCTTTACGCGATTTCGGGTGTAGGTGGCAAGATTCAGGGCAGTCAATCTCAAGAAAAGTTTTCCACTGACCTTTCAATTGATCCAGTCGGTCCTCTGCCTTTTTGATGAGTTCCAGGGTGCTGTCCTTGGAGTCAGGAGATAGACTACTCAGCAGTAGCGTGAGTGTCTTCACGGTGCTCTCGGTATCTTTCACTTTTTTTTGCATTTGGGTCTTTTTTGCGCATACGGCTTCAGGGTGAGGAGCTTGCGTCGCGGCGGCTTCTGGTTCCTTCTCTACCAGTTCGTTGTCCTTCGATGCGGTCGCATGAGTCTTTGAGAGGGCAGTTGCGTCTTCCGTGTCCATTTCCAAGTCACTAGGATGGGTTGGGGTGGTTCTGGGTTTCTGTGCTTTTTCCTTCAGTGTGGTGGAGGCAGCAGCATCTTTCGTCTTTTCCTTCTGATCTGTCACTTTGCCTTTCTGTTGTTCTGGAGTTGTTCGTTTCCCCGCCGGGAAATCCGATAATGATTTCAATGATTTCATTTTTGTTAGAAGATCTTCGTATGGGTTCATCGGTAGTCTTTAAAAAGACTGTTTTGAAGTAGTCAGGGAGCGTGTTCTCAATACGTCTGTACTGGAACGATGCTGGGCTGGGAGTCAACCGGACTCTCATATGCCGCGGCACTAAGCCGACCAGCTCCACCTCCAATTGCTCCCGAAGCCACTCCCCCCACGCCCAACTTTCAAAAAGAGACCACGAACATCTTAGACCCCATAAAAACATTTACAGAAGAAGTCATCCCCAACCTGAAAGAAATCGTTGAATTCTTCAAAGAAATTAAAAATATATTCGGAAATATAGGTGGACTCAAGTCCGTCCTAAAACAACTAAAAGAAGCAGAAAATCCAGTTGAAAAACTCCTCACAATAGCCGAAATCATGATAGCTGATAATTAATTCCCAAGCAACTCTCATTTTCTAAATTCTTGTAATTTTAACTTATCCATATTTTTAAACAATTCAGGAAGTCAATCTTAAGTTAAGTCACCCCACTGATTATCGACTGGAGGTTAAGGCCGCTTCGCGGCCATGCACTCCGTGCAATGCTTGCACGCCCTGCAGCTCGAATCGACAGTTCTTGCCGGTGCTCTCGATCGAGCAGCTTGACTCAGCGACCCTTTGAGCGGTCACTCCTTAGGGAGAAAAGCATTGTTAAGAGACGGTTCTCTCACCCCGAGAGTACGCGTTCTTGTAGCCTGGCGTAGGCTGCCCATCTCGAGTCTTGTTTGTGTTCCCGAGCTAGCGGCTTAGCTCAGCGACCCTTTGAGCGGTCAACCCCATTAAGGAGCTCTTATTAATTTGGAAGACGGTTCTCTCAACCTGAGAGTACGCGTTCTTGTAGCCTGGCGTAGGCTGCCTATCTCGAGTTCCTGCTTTGTTCTCGTTCGAGACTCGAACCAGCGACCCTCCGAGTGGTCTAACTCCTTAGCCTGCAAATAGCTTGGAGTTGTTTTCTCAACCTGAGAAAAGAAAGAGCGTACTGGAGTTCCGGAAAGATACCGTTCCAGTCTTGTGCTGATCCGACGACCCCAGCGGAGCCGTGCCTGTCTTGTGGTGACCCGACGACCCCAGTGGAGCCGATTCCTGATTGTGCCGAACCGACGACCTGCGAAGAGTCCGGTGCCGACTTCTCGTCCGGCAGGGAACTGAATTGACCCGTCGTCCCGTGAGGATCCGGTGCTGATCTTGTGTAATCATCACCCGACGAGTAGAGTCTCATCCCGAGACCATTGAGAGACTTATTCTCCCACTCAGAGACTTTCGTGCATACCTGAGATTACGACAACCTGTCGCATCCCGTTAGCAGAGGCATCGAATTCGTGAAAGTGCCTTGTATATAAACCCTCATCTAATCAAGACATTGTTGTGAATAAAATTAATGTTTATTATTTATAAGCTAGACTGTTCTCTGTAGATTTGAATCTACCACGCTACCAAGAGAATCATTACAGTCTACTTAAATTATTGGTGGCAGCAGGTGCGATTGTTAGCCATTCAATAAAAAATTGGCAACCACACCTTTTGCGTAGTAAGCCCACCCAGGATTTATTACATGAGGACATCCAGTCCAGAGACAAACTCAAGAAGAGTTGTGAAGTGAGAAAAAAAAGCAGAACCATCCAGAACTGCTACAACGTGAAGGACATCCTGTCCAGTGTTGAAAAAAGTGCTAGTGTACCAGTGAAAGTGAAAACGAACGCCCGTCTGACATCCCAACAGAGGCAGAGCAGAGATCTGTCGAAAAAGCAGAGCCAGTCGTCAGACAAGGTAAGCTTGACATTTCTTTAGAGGCAATTTAATAGATTATTGTTTTAAATTGTTGAAAAAAAACTGTTGTGAAAAGTGTTTAAATTTTTAAATTGATTTAATTGTGGAATCCCTTCTAAAGAAATTCTGATTACTAGTGTATGCAAATTCGCGGAAACGTTAGGATTTAATAATTGCAGTAAATTTGTAGTGAAGATTTGAAAATTGTCAGTTTAGCAATTGCTTGAATAAAGTTCCAGGGCTGTGGATGATCTTGTTACCTTTAGCACATAGTTAAATTAACTTAGATTGTGAAGTATCTATTCAATTGTGAAATACCTAGTCAAGTTGAATGAAATTTAGTAAACTTGTAGTAGAGATTATTATTGTGTATTATTTTAAGTAAAAATGTTTTTTAATATTGCATGAGTTTGGAAAATAGTTAAGGCTTAGGAATTTGACTGCATTGTGTATTATTATTTTATTGTGTATTGTTATTTGAAAATTGAAGTTCAGAATATTTGGTGATTGAATATTGTAATTATGTCACTGGGAAAATTTAGTGTAGAACCATGGCGTTTTTAACTAAGCAAAAAAAGGTAGACTTGCAGAAATTAGCATACGAGTTTAATGTTGAGTTTGGTTCCGACGATCGAATCATGGATCTAGCAAAGAAAATACAGGGATGCAATGATTTTAGCGAGGAAAGCGCTAAAGATATGATAGTTAATATCATAGAAGAGAGGAAATTGGCCGAGGCTAGAGAAGAGAGGGAATTAGCTAAGGAAGAGGAAAAATTAGCTGCGGAAAGGGCTTTCGAACTAGAGAAGCTAAAAATACAACAATCGGGAGAAGTGAGTAGTTTAAGTTCGTCTAGCCATGATAGTGGGAAACCGTCTAAAAACATTAAATCAGTCATGCAAAAGTTTGATGCTGATAAAATAGATATGGCCTTCTTAACGCTTTTTGAACGCCAGAGTAGAAAATTAAAAATCGAGTATGACGAATTGGTCTCACAGCTGCTTAGTCTGTTGCCGATTGAAATCGCGGAGATTATTATTCGTGAACCCGAGGAATTGAGTGATGATTATGATCATGTAAAATCCGTACTTCTCGCTAGATTCAAGCTTAGCGCAGAATCCTTTAGATGCAAATTTCAAACGCATCAGAGACAAAATGGCTCTTTATGGAAGGACATGATCTTCGAACTAAGAAGCTATCTAGAAGGGTGGCTTAGCGGAATCCAAATTGAGGATTTTGATTATCTTAAGAATCTGATGATCACTGATCAAATCAAAAGAAGGGTACCGGCCGACATAAAGGACCACTTTATTGATCAATGGGGCGAGTTGACCGAACCGAGCGCATTGGCTGAGAAGCTAGACGCGTATGAGTCAACTCGACGAGTCAAGAAACAGGTGTTCTCCAAATCACCGGAGAAAAGGGTTTTCGACCACCCAAAACCTATTGAAAAGCCGGGTCAGGGAAAGAAATTCGGGGGTGAGAAAAATAACGGTAAAGATTGGAGATCAGGAAATAAGGGAACCAACACAGAATGGCGGACAAGGGAATTTAAGAAACGTAGTGGCCCCGTTTGTTTTAATTGTAACTTACCGGGTCATATACTTCCTCAATGCCCCGAGTTAATGAAAGTAGCGGAACCCTTAAATAATCTTGCTACGAGCGCAAAATTTGCTCCCTCATTTGAGCCTTATTTAAGCAAGGCCAAAATAAATGATGTTGACATGGTATTGTTACGTGATTCAGGAACAAACATTGACCTGGGACCCCTAGACTTAGTGAAACCTGAGGATTTTACAGGCGAGCACATTTGGGTTAAGTAACCTCTGGACAACCACCTCAAGTGCCTACCTTTGGCAAGAATTAAAATCGAAAGTCCAGAACTCGGCATAATTAGGACTAAGGCAGCAATAGTAGGTAAATCTGTCGACATGCGACATTACCTCGTAGGAAATTCCACCCAGGAATTAATTGAATCGCAGAAAGTAAAGCCAGAACTGGTAAACGCGATTATGACTAGGAGTCAAACCAAACGTCTGAGCCCTAAACAGACTATAGTTGAGGAAAACCAAACAGAAATAGGTCCGTTTGAGGGAACGGAACCCGAAAATGAACTAAAGGACAACGGGGGGGCATGTGCGTCCGTCCGCGCCTTTAACTTTGCGGAACGTAACCCATGCGTCAACCGGTTTTAGCCCCGCAGAGCTAAGTTACGGGAAGAAATTGAGAATGCCCGAGTCCATTGTATTTGAGAAATGGTGCCAAAGTCCCCCACAGGTAGCTACCGTAACCGAAATGGAAAAAGTTAAAAGGAAGTCGTATTACGACAAAGGATCGGTGAAGCGCGAGTTTAAAAAGTAGGCGATCGCGTCTTAGTATTGTCATCTTGCCAACAAACAAAATTCGCCGTAAAATGGGTTGGTCCGGGAACTATAGAGAAACAGCTTTCGGAGACCAATTACGTCGTTAAGATGCCAGGGAAGGTAGAGAAGGTACGTGTACCACACTAACTTATTAAAGCCATACCACCAGCGGATGGAAAGCGTAAACGTTTTGATGAGCGAAGCATTCGCTCACGATAACTTGCAATCGGATTTGGATATTCAGTATCCTATAGCAGATCCAAATATTTTTGATTTCGGAGAGGTAGTGAAAAACAGTAAATTGGAAGAGCGATGCACGCAGGATCAAATCAATGAACTTGGGAAATTGTTAAAATCCCATAGGCAATTATTTTCAAATGATCCCGGTAGGACGAATCTTATCGAACATGATATCGATTTAATTAGTGACAAACCCATTAGATCGAAACCCTACCGCACCTCTCCTAGACAAACGGAAATCCTCAAGTCAGAAATTAAGAGGATGTTGGATTTAAAAATCATTGAGATCGGGGAGTCCGATTACACTTCCCCCATGATTCTAGTAGAGAGTCCAGGACGTGACCCTCGCCCTTGTGTCGATTATCGTCGATTAAATTCCATCATTAGGACGGAATATTATCCGCTGCCTGATATGGACGAGCGAATCGAACAAGTGGCAGTCGCAAAATATATAACGGTCATAGATCTGACCAAGGGATATTGGCAGATACCCTTGAGTCTTAGGGCACAAAGATTGGCCGCTTTCGTGACTCCATTCGGGTCATATCGACCACTAGTTCTTCCGTTCGGACTAGTAAACGCCCCATATTGCCTTTCAAAATTCATGGCTCAACTCTTACAAGGTTTAGATGAATTTTGTGCACCCTACTTAGACGATGTAGCTATATTTTCGCAAACTTGGGAGGAACACATCAAACACCTCGATGTGGTTCTAAAGAAAATCGCGTCCGCGAAATTAACAATTAAACCTGCCAAATGCAAGTTCGCACAGAGCAGTGTCAAATATTTGGGACATATGGTAGGGAGTGGATGTAGAACTCCGACTGAGGCGAAAATCCAAGCGGTAGTTGATTTCCCCACACCCAGGAATAAAACACAGATCAGACAATTTTTAGGTTTGAGTGGATATCATGCCCGGTATATCCAAAATTATGCCATAATAGCCGAACCATTAACGAGGGCATTAAAAGGAATGAATAGAAGGGAGGAGGTAGAGGGGTCCGCGGAATGCGACTCAGCTTTCCGAGAGCTGAAAACGAAACTCACTGAGAAGCCGGTGTTGTACGCCCCAGACTTCTCAAAGGAATTTATCCTCCAAACTGACGCTTCCAACCAAGGGGGGGTATTTCAATTAACGTCACACTGGAGCAACACAACGGGCTATTGGTGACGGTCCGGGATCAATCCCAAAGGGAAAGATCCGAGGACAACACCACATAATTTTGAACCACGGTCAGATGACGAGGCAACACCTGAGTTGGCACCCCACTCTCCAAACTTCCACACCACACCAACGTGAGCTTCCAACCAATGAATCGGGGTAATCATGGCACAAAAAGGGCCAGATAAAGTTGATCACCCAATATTATATTTAAGCCGGAAGTTTACCGACACAGAAAAGAAATTCTGCACTACCGAAAAAGAATGCGCAGGCATTATTTACGCAATTAAAAAGCTGCGGCATTACTTGGACGGACAACGCTTCACTATTGAAACGGACCACAATCCGTTAGTATTTTTAAAGAATAACTCCGGGAATAACCCGAGATTGATGAGGTGGACGTTGGCTTTACAGCCCTTCAATTACCAGATCATCCATAGGGCTGGGAAGGACAACCAACATGCAGATTGTCTGAGCAGAATGCTGTCGGAGAATTAAATCGTACCAGAAGTACCGATTTAAATTGTACATAAACCCCAGTATTTGATTGAACTTATGTAATAAAATATAATTGTATCACAAGAGTAGGATGTAAGAGAATAGTAAATGTAACTTGTAAATGTAAATAGTAAATGTAACTTGAAATTTAAGTGTTGAAATGTTAAAATTTTGTATATAATTTCTTAAAATTGTTGCCTCTAATGATGTGTCGAGTTGCCATGTCTAACCCTTGCCTTATAGATTTTGCCATACCACAAAATCTTTCTTAGGGGGAGGGGTTGTGAGGATTCATTGATGGACCCCTCAATTAACCCTCCCAAAGGCAAACTCGCCGACAAGTCGTAAAAGAGCCGGACAATACGTTTCCATCTCTCTGGCGCCAGACGGTCGGGACTTGATCAAAGACCAACAAAAGAGAATTCGTTCTGGAGAGCGCCCAGGTGCTTAGGAGTGCACCTGCCAGGTGATTAAGTCCACCTGCTAGGTAATCAAGCCACCTGCGCTAAGTAGCTGATCCCATTTTACGTCAGACAGTCACCATCGAATCAGCAACCTCAAAAACGAACCAATTAAAAGTAAGAACCAATCAAGAACGAACCAATCGAAAGAGCCACCAGCGAACAAAGGCTGCGAGGTTTCAAAAGGAAAAGCAGGGAGTCGAATCGACAGTTCATTCATTTCATTCCCCAGCGTCGAAGCCATACGGACCAGACGTGTTAGAATGGTTCTCGGACGAAAGAATCAAACCATCAGTTTTAGGCTAGTCATTGACTAGCCAAAATACTAAGTCGTTAAGCAGATTGTTCTGCAATCGCTATGTCATCAGCGGAAGCTGAAGTGACGGAGGAGTTGTGCCAGGAAGACTTGGAGAAGATAAGGGCTCTCACTCCTGAAATCTTCTGCGAGAAGAAGACCCTTATTGTACAAAGTCTGGAGAATACACAAACGAACCAGGACCTCCTCATAAATCAATTGGGCGAAGCCCGCGGACACCTCAAGACCATCGTACAAGAGGCCCGCAGAGCAAATCAAGAGACTTTGGAGCAATTACAAGGTCAGTGGTTGATTTTTTCTCAGATTGATTGCCCAGACACCTGTTGTAAACATAGCCTTTCGCGTAAATCCACTAAACGCCCATGCAGTAGCCAAGATACTCAATCTATCGCAAACAAGAAAATTAATGTAAAAACTAACCAATTTACTCTCCCACCCAAACGACTCAAAAAATAATTTAGCGCAAAGCCAACCCCGACAGCCAGTTGACAATGAGTCACCAAATAAATTTAACCTACTCGAGGAAATCATTGATGATCCTCCTGCACCCAAGATGCCGCCCATCCATATCCGCCCTAACGCTAATCACACCATACTTTTCAAGGAAATTAAAGAAAAATTTAACCTGACCCCCACTTACAAACTAAATGGCGAATTTATTAAAGCTACCACCAGTAACGAAGATGAATACAGAGCCCTTACGAAATATCTCTCTGATAGCAAAACGGAATACTACGTGATAACCCCCCGCAATAGCAGACCCGCTAAAATAGTTTTAAAAGGCCTCCCTCGAGACACTCCAATTTCAGACATTCAAACTGAACTTGAATCCAAAGGTTTCGTTCTAGAGCGTATTGCTCAAATGACGCAGCAGTCAACAAAAAGCCCGCTACCGATGTTTTTGATTACACTACAGAAAACCGACAACTGGGAAGAAATCTATTCCCTTGATAATTGCCTTTTTATGTCCATCAAGGTGGAACACTATAGAGGAACTAAGGGCCCCTCTCAGTGTTTTAATTGTAACTTGTTTGGACACAGCAGTGAAAACTGCCGGCTAAAAACCAGATGTTTGAAGTGTGGATTTAACCACCGAACTAGAACTTGCACTGAACCAAAGCAGGAGAACCCTCGATGCATCAACTGCAACAAACTCGGCCACGTGGCATCTTGGAAAGGATGCGAAAAATTCCCCAAAACCCCCCTCCAAGATACCAAAACATCACTCGAACTAATACCACATTTTATTCCAAGAAAACACAAGGACTCTCCTACGCGCAAGCGTTAAACTCCCGACCAGCCCCTCCCCAACCGCACCCACTTTACCAAACTACTCGATAGGTCAAACGCGACTCCCGTTCCATAATGCAGCAAGCACACGCAATAACTTTTCAGAATTCCGTGAAGTCTTAGACCTACTACGTGAAATCAAACTAATATTCAATCAATTGGGTGATATTAGCACCCTCGTACAAAGCCTGAAAACCGCGCCAAACATGTTAGATAAAATTTTTATACTCGCCGAACACATGATGAATCCACAACAGTAATACCATCTAAACACCTAAATTTTGCTAAAATCTCAATCCTTTTCTTATTGTATTTTCTTACTAATCCAGACCTCACGGAAATTTAACCAGCATTTATCCCCACCTCGTTCTAAATTCTGCCAAACCTAAATTATTTTCATCCAATTCTATTATCCTTTAATTCATTCCCAGTATCTGATTAACTTCATTCATACCATAACTAAATCCAGGGTAGTCAATCTTTGATTAAGTCACACCACTGATCTATTCTACCGGAGGTTAAGGCCGCTTCGCGGCCATGCACTCCGTGCTACGCACGCCCCACCGCTCGAATCGACAGTTCTTGCCGGTGCTCTCGATCGAGCAGCTTGACTCAGCGACCCTTTGAGCGGTCACTCCTTAGGAAGAAAAGCATTGTTAAGAGACGGTTCTCTCACCCCGAGAGTACGCGTTCTTGTAGCCTGGCGTAGGCTGCCCATCTCGAGTCTTGTTTGTGTTCCCGAGCTAGCGGCTTAGCTCAGCGACCCTTTGAGCGGTCAACCCCATTAAGGAGCTCTTATTAATTTGGAAGACGGTTCTCTCAACCTGAGAGTACGCGTTCTTGTAGCCTGGCGTAGGCTGCCTATCTCGAGTTCCTGCTTTGTTCTCGTTCGAGACTCGAACCAGCGACCCTGCGAGTGGTCTAACTCCCTAGCCTGCAAATAGCTTGGAGTTGTTTTCTCAACCTGAGAAAAGAAAGAGCGTACTGGAGTTCCGGAAAGATACCGTTCCAGTCTTGTGCTGATCCGACGACCCCAGCGGAGCCGTGCCTGTCTTGTGGTGACCCGACGACCCCAGTGGAGCCGATCCCTGATTGTGCCGAACCGACGACCTGCGAAGAGTCCGGTGCCGACTTCTCGTCCGGCAGGGAACTGAATTGACCCGTCGTCCCGTGAGGATCCGGTGCTGATCTTGTGTAATCATCACCCGACGAGTAGAGTCTCATCCCGAGACCATTGAGAGACTTATTCTCCCACTCAGAGACTTTCGTGCATACCTGAGATTACGACAACCTGTCGCATCCCATTAGCAGAGGCATCGAATTCGTGAAAGTGCCTTGTATATAAACCCTCATCTAATCAAGACATTGTTGTGAATAAAATTAATGTTTATTATTTAAGCTAGACTGTTCTCTGTAGATTTGAGTCTACCACGCTACCCAGAGAATCATTACAGTCCGGAATTTAGTATACCTTTATACATTAATTCCCTTAATTGTTCATTATCAATAATTCCAAGAGTGCCAGTTGCAATATGTCCTAGACTATCATTTAAATAAGGCCTATAATTTATATCGTTGCAAAAGCATTCACAGTTATCCCTATATAAATTAACCTTACTGCAAAAATGATTATAATTAAATATTTTTCTACCCAATGGTATATCATATTTAAAGCATTTTTTTATAGTATGAAATTTTATGGGAAAAATATTCATTAAATTATTTATAATTTTATTGAAATTAAATTTATCAAAGATTGGGTGTTTATATCCTATTTCATGTAAATTAAATTATCATAACATATATATATATATATATATGTGTGGTACCGGCCTATGACAACCGCTGTGAGTGGCGCCTCAGCCCCCACCAGACCTGATACAGCTGGCCAACGCTAGAGTAGCAGACAGTGTTGGACTGTGTACGACGTAGAATTAACGACGGACAATTATGTTAAACGATGAAATAATTAATGTCTATATTCTATGTTAAATGTAATCCTTCGTCTGAATATATGTTTGTGTTAAATTGAGTCTGAGTGCTTCTTTTGGATAATAAAATTCCTGGACTCGTGGTATTCGTCTACAAAAATGGAATCAGAAGCGGGATGGACTTGACGTTTGACTGATCTTTTAAAATAAGCGACAGTTGCAGACTTCCAGACGTCTCCGGTGAGTTAGCTTTTTTTCTTATTTCAAGATGAAGTTAAATGGCATTTCTGAATTGGAGGTTGCACTGAAAATTGAAAAGCCATCGAAAGTTCGATGTTTGCACAAAATTATTTTTGGAACCGAAGGTGATCGTCAAAACAGAAAGCCTATTAGAGAATTTGATGGTTTTGCTTTTAAACCAGAAGAATCCGCTTATAAACAGAAATTTGAGTTTATTGACAAAGAATTCTCTCTTAATAACCACATAACAATTTATAATTTGTTGTGTGTAAGTGATGAGGGAGCAAAACCTGAAATAATAACTCGAATTCTTGCATTTCTTTGCAATATTACATTACTGAATAAAAATATCATTCGTGAAGATGAGGATAATGAAATTGATGATCAGAGGGATACTGATTCTTTAGAAGATTATGATCAATCTATAAATAACAAACCAAATAAAAACAACAGTTTCGTTCGACCTCCAGTTCAAGAATTATTCAGGCCAAAGATTAGTTTTTCTGATATTGAAAATGTTATTGTTCCATTTAATGGTGATTCTTGGCAAAATATTGATAAATTGATTGATGATTTTGAAAATGTTACTGATTTATTTCAATTAAGTGATTTGCATAAATTATTGTTCGCCTAACTGGAAAAGCAAAGTTACTCATTCAAAGCGAAAGTAGTATAAATTCTTGGATTAAACTTAAAGAACTGTTAATTTCTGAATTTGGTTCAATTTTTAACTCTGCTGAATCTCACGAAATGGTATTGATCGGAAAATGAGGGATAATGAATCACTCGATGAATTTTTTTTAGTTATGCGAGAATTGGCTAACAAGGGGTAATATAGATTTTCCCTCGTTGATGCATTATGTAATAAATGGTATTAATGATTCTGCTAACAATAAATCTATTTTATATGTAAGAAAGAATTCAGAGAATACTTAAAAATCTACGCTAAAATTAAATCGGATCAGAATTTTAAAGAAACCACTTGTTACAATAACAAAGCTCGAAAAAGTCAGGATTCAATGCAACATCTACCTACCAGTCATAAATTTTTATCTGCAAAAACTATCCGTTCTTACAATTGCGGCGAGCCGGGCCATAAGAGTAATTTTTGTTTAAATAAGAAAAGGATTTAAATGTTTTCGCTGTGATCAGTTTGGTCATAAATCGAACGAATGTGTCAACAACAAAAATGGTTTTCGTCAAGTCAGCGGTGCCAATGTGTCTGCTTTGAGTTCTTCACACACTTTGGAGGCTATGCATAAACTAATTTCCATTTCCGATGTGCCGATTACAGCACTTTTCGATACAGGAAGTGCTTTGACTTTGATTCGAGAGAATGTTTATAATAAGTTAGGAAGGGGCCTAGTTTGAATCCTTTTACTTCTTTTTTGTCTGGAATAGGAGAAAATAAAATCAAACCATTAGTTTTTTTCACGGTTCGTTACAAATAGATGATGAGATTTTCGATTCTTAAATATGTGTAGTATCTAATCGTGTAATGGCTTACGAAGCTATGATAGGAATGGATGTTTTGAATCAGGAAGAGGTTAAGATAAGCAAAAGGTATAACTGTCACCAAATCGAAAATTGATTTGGTCTGATGAATTCGAAATTTTGAATATAAACATTTCAGACATATGTAACGAATTAAATATTTGTAGTAATGTGAATAAAACAGTTAGAAATGAAATAAGTAATTTAGTGTCAAATTATAAACCGATGGAAAACAAAAATCAAATATTAAAATGAATATTGTTCTCAAACATGATGAACCTGTATTTCATAGACCTCGAAGATTACCGTTTACAGAACGCAAAATAGTTGATCAAATCTAGGAATGGTTACATATGAATATTATTGAACCTTGTTCTTAATATTCGAGCCAAATTGTAGTGGTTAAAAAAAAAGATGGCACCCCGCGTGTTTGTATCGATTTTAGAAAGTTAAGCAAGATTATGAAAAAGATAGGTATCCTTTGCCACTGATTGAAGATATTTTAGATAAGCTTCAGTATACACGGATTTTTAGCACAATAGAAGGAAAAATAGTTTTTTCACGTGAAGGTTTCAGAAAAGAGTAAACCATACACGTCATTCGTAACGCACAATGGGCAGTATCAAATTTTACGTACTCCTTTCGGATTATGTAATTCACCTGCAATTTTTCAAAGGTTTATAAATGATATATTTCGTGATTTAATTAATAAAGGTTTTGTATTGACTTATTTGTCTTATATCGACGATATTATAATTTTAGCAGATGATGAAAATGATGCATTGAAACGTCTTTAGTACTTGAAATTGCTCAAAACTATGGATTAGATATAAATTGGAAGAAAAGTCAATTCTTGTTTAGTAAAATTGAATATTTGGGACATATTATAGAAGACGGAAAACTTAATCCTTCCCCGCACATAACGAAAGCTGTTATTAATTATCCTGAACCGAAAACGCTCAAAGAGGTTCATTCATTTTTTGGACTAACAAGTTATTTCCGAAAATTTATTCCCAATTTTGCTTTAATTGCCAACCCCCTCAGCGATTTGTTGAAAAAAAGAAAATAAATTTCAATTTGATGAAAACGAAAGGAATTCTTTTAACACACTGAAACAATTACTCTGAGAAAAAACAGTTTTAAATATTTTCAATTTAGATAGCGAAACTGAAATTCACACTGACGAAAGCCAATTTGGTTTTGGTGCTATTTTAATGCAGCGCGACCTAAACGATAGCCAGTTCCACCCAGTGCATTTTATGAGCAGAAAAACTACGGATCAGCAACAAAAATTTTCAAGTTATGAACTAGAAACTTTAGCGGCTGTTGAGGTTTAAAAAAATTCAGAACGTACGTTTTAGGTCTTCATTTCAAAATTGTTACCGATTGCAATGCATTCAAAATGACAATGAGCAAAAGATATATTTGTACAAGGATTGCTAGATGGGCTCTGTTAGTCGAAGATTTCGACTATGAAATAGAACATAGGTATGGAACGCAAATGCGACACGTTGACGCCTTGAGCAGAAATCCCGTTATGATGATAGATTCCGAAAATTACGTGACAGCTAAAATAGCAGCTGTCCAACAAGATGATGATTACATAAAAGTATTGCAAAATCTACTAGTTGAGAATGGGAAAGATGAAAATTATTTTATAAAGAATAACGTTTTGTATAAGTATGATGCTGGTAGAAATTTATTAGTGATCCCTGAAGCCATGCAAACTGAAATTATTAAGGAAAATCATAACAAAGGTCATTTCGCTGTAACAAAAACAGAAGAGCTGGTTAAGAGAAATTTTTACATACCTGGACTCAGGAAAAAGATAGAAAGCTTTATAGCAAATTGTATAGACTGTATTTTGTATAAGAAGCGAGGAAAAGGAGGACTCTTAAACCCTATACCGAAAGAGAATATACCTTTAAGTACATATCACATTGATTTCATCGGACATTTACCTCTACAAATAAAAATTACCAACATATTTTCACTATAGTGGATGCATTTTCAAAATTTATTTAGATTTACCCGGTAAAGTCGACGAGTGCCAAAGACGCTATAGACAAACTGAAAGTTCAACAAGCAACATTTGGTAACCCATCCAGAATTATCAGTGATCGTGGAAGTGCTTTTACCTCGAAAGATTTTGATGAATATTGCCAGGCCGAAGGTATTCAACATTTATTAATTACAACTGGAATTCCTCGAGCAAACGGTCAAGTTGAAAGAATGCACGAAACTCTAATACCAGTATTATCAAAATTATCCTCTAACGATCCTTCAAAATGGTTTAAATACACTGACGTTGTTCAACGAGTAATGAACAGTACTATAGCACGAAGTACTAAAGTAACACCTTTTGAACTATTGACTGGTGTACGGATGAAAAATAAAGACCGTAGAATAATAGAAATTTTAGAAGATGAATATGAGAAAGTTTCATGAAAAATAGACAAAGTAGGGAAGAAGCAAAGCAAAACATTTTAAAAATTCAGGAGGAAAACAAAAAGACCTACAATCGGAAAAGAAAAGAATCGCGAAAATAAAAAGGACAACTTGTAGCTATTCAAAGAACTCAATTTGGGACAGGACTAAAATTAAAGCCTAAATATTTTGGTCCCTATAAAATAACGAAAGTCAAACCCAAAGATCGCTATGATGTTGAAAAGGTGGGAAAACATGAAGGTCCAAATTTTACATCTACAGCTACCGATTACATGAAGCCTTGGAACCAAGTTTAAACAATATCATGACGTTCACATACCAAATTAGACAATTTTCACCCCGATTATGTCCACAAAAAGTATTATTATTTTTTGTTTTACGATGAAAATTACTGAAATACTGAAGAAGACGAGGACGACATGGTCTTGATTTTAAAGATGACAACGACGAATAGGCCATAATAATGAAAACGACGATGACCTCATTTCCGACGAGGATGGCAACATCACCAATGACGACGATTGTGGCGACATCAACGACGAGATGACCACAAAGCAACGATGCCGAACTAAAAAAGTAATTATGACGATAACAGACTATAAAGTTTCTTTTTAATAGATATTTTCTGCTTGTTTTCTTTCTTTTGCAGTTTGTTGCATCTTCTAGACGTTAGGATGTGGAGGACCGTCATCCGTCAGGAGGGCCGAGTTGTGGTACCGGTCAATGACACCCGCTGTGAGTGGAGCCTAAGTCGCCACCAAACCTGATACAGCTGGCCAACGCTAGAGTAGCAGACAGTGTTAGACTGTGTACGACGTAGAACTAACGACGGACAATTATGTTAAACGATGAAACAATTAATGTCTATATTCTATGTAAAATGTTAAATGTAATCCTTCATCTCAATATATGTTTGTGTTAAAAATGGAGCCTGAGTGCTTTTTTTGGATACTAAAATTCCTGAACTCGCGGTATTCTTCTATATATATGAAACGATACCTAAAATTAACCCCCTAAGTACAATTTTCATTACAGGTCACCCCTTAGCGGTCCCCTTTTATCCCAGTCTTTGTCTCCCTACCTAAGTGGTCAATATTTTGCGACCCCCTTTCACCTTTGAAATTTTGGATCATTTGAGAATACTACTAGTAAGAATACTTATGATGAACAATGTTCAAAAATTGAAAATATGAAATGTGAAAATATGTACTCTTAAGAAAAGAATGATAGTTGTCAGGAATCTACAGGAAAATCTACCCGATTTTCTCTATTCCACTAAAAATGCGATTCGCAAGAATTCCATCATATTTTCGTCGTGTACAAAGGGGGCTGGTGCACGTTAAATCTGTCGTGGCCCCAAACGTCCTCACGTTGGCGTGGTGTGGAAGTTTGGAGAGTGGGGTGCCAGCTCAGGTGTTGCCTCGTCATCTGACCGTGGTTCAAAATTACGTGGTGTTGTCCTCGGATCTTTCCCTCTGGGATTGATCCCGGACCGTCACCAATAGCCCGTTGTGTTGCTCCAGTGTGACGTTAATTGAAAATACCAAATACCAAATATCCATCATATTTTCCTTCCAAAATAACAGATATGAGAAAATAATTCACCAAGAGAACAAAAATTTTCGTAACGATTTGATTTCCTTTTATTAGAACAACAGTTGTCTTCGACTGATGCCAAAACAAAACCAACAAAAACTCGTTGGAAAATAAAATAATCTGGTGGCTCGTCACAATAGTATTAGGAATTGTACTGATAGTAATAACATTAAGGACTGTACTATTCCTAGTGTTAACTCAAATAATGCGGATAATATCAATTATGGTATTAACTCTGGTGCAAATTAACTGCTCTAATTAATAAATACAAAAAGGTTTTTGCCAACAATAAATATGATGCAGGCTCAATTAATTTAGAACCTCAACGAGTTATTTTAAACTCGGAACTGCCGATTGCTTGTCGCCCATACAGAGCCTGGCCTAAAGATAATGCAGAAATCAAAAAACAAATTGACGAACTTTTAAAGGCAGATATTATCAAACCTTCTTGCAGCCCTTATGCAGCTCCTGTAACATTAGCTTACAAACGAGATGAAAACTCCAAAACTCGTTTATGCATCGATTATCGAAAACTAAATGAAATTACTAAAACAGATTCCGAACCCATTCCTCGTATCGATGCTGTATTGGATCAATTGTCCCATGCAAAAATATTCTCAACACTAGATTTAGCCTCTGGATACTGGCACTTCAAAATTAAGGATCAAGACACAGAAAAACTAGCATTTACCTCAAATTTTGGTTATTACGAATGGAAAAGATTACCTTTTGGATGGAAAAACGCCCCTGCAATATATCAACGTGCCATAAGGCAAATTCTAAATAAGCATCAAGTTAAATTTGCCCTAAATTATTTTGATGACATAATTGTATTTTCCAAAAATTATGAAGAACATCTGAAACATTTAAAAATCATCTTTGAGATATGTGAGAAAGAACGTGAAACTCAAACTTTCAAAATGCAACTTTGCAAAAACGAAAATAAATTTCTTGGGATATGAAATTGAGAACAGTACTGACAAACCAAGTAATATTAACGTCGAAACTATAAAAAAAACTTCAACCACCCAGAAACACCAAAGAGTTGCAAAGATTTCTCGGTAGTATCAATATCTATAACAAATTCATTCCAGATTATGCGAAAATTCGAGCCCCTTTAACAATCTTCTTAAAAAAGATGTAAAATATCAATGGTCAGAAGAATGTCAGGCCTCATTTAAGAAACTCAAAGATATTTTAATCTCTAAGCCCGTGCTAAGTTTATATAACCCGAATTACCCCTGCCATTTATACACCGATGCCTCAGGAGAAGCAATTTCAGGAATTTTAAAACAGGAACATCCAGATGGTTCATTACATCCAGTTTCCTTTTACTCTATAAAATTACGACCTTACGAGAAAAATTACGCGATAACAGAACTCGAATATTTGGCTATAATAGATTCCGTCGAAAAATTTTACTGCTATCTTCATGGAAATCACTTTACTATTTATACCGATCATGCTGCCCTGGTTTGGCTCAAAAATATTAAACACCCAACCTGTAGGCTTTTTAGATGGTCATTGAAATTGTCTATGTACAATTTTACAATTAAATACAAAAAGGATCTACTAATGTAGAAGCTGACATGTTAACTAGAAACCCCATAAATCACCACGTGCTGCCAAGAGCACAGTTATTAACTCATTCTGAGCTCAAAGAAAGTCAAGAAAATGATAATGTTTGTAATCGCAAATACAAAAAATTGGATAATCTTTGGACGATTAGAAAACAAGGTTTGAATAAAGTTGTCCCATTTTCACTACGTTCAAAATTGTTAGAGAAAGCACATATTGAGTATAGGCACCTAAGAGTGTCAATGTTAAATTTATTATCGTCACAATATTATTGGCCTGGTATAGTAAATGATGTTAGGAATTATGCCCGACACTGAAGTTTGTCAATTGAATAAAAGGAAAAAGCAAAAGAAATATGGCTTGTTAAAATCCCTTCGCACAAGTCATGAGCCTTTCGAATTAATTTCCGTGGATACAGTTGGCGGATTAAGCTACTATGGCTCTCCAAAAAAGTACCTACATATTTTAATAGATCATACAAGATATATCTGGACATTCCCTTCAAAATGTGTGACATCAGATGCTTATATTAACTGTCTTAAACAGGTATTCCAAATACAAGTTCGTCATCTGACCGTGGTTCAAAATTACGTGGTGTTGTCCTCGGATCTTTCCCTTTGGGAGTGATCCCGGACCGTCACCAATAGCCCGTTGTGTTGCTCTAGTGTGACGTTAATTGAAATACCTCCACCCCCCAAATTCAAGTTCCAAGAAAATTCTAAGTTACAGACATGCAGCCTTCACGTCACCCAAATTTAAGCACTTCTTGCAAAAATATAACGTCACTCAATTACTAACTTCTGCACACAGACCCCAAACTAATGGTAAAGTTGAGCGCGTCAACCAGACCCTCATAACTAGGTTGAAATGTAAAATTAATGCTCAAACAAATAGTACTCCTTGGACCCAATTACTTAAACAAGTCACGGAAGAATATAACAACACTCCTATTCGATTACTACATTCCCACCTACTTATTTAATGTATGGAAAACTTCTATGAACCTATAGTTGAACCAAATTTGAATCCGCCCATTGAAGAAAAATCGCCGAAGAAAAAACTAAGAAATTCCATGAGATTTCAAAAGAGAGATATGACACCCGTTTTACTAAAAGTGATTTTAAAATTGGAGACTGTAATGTATGAAGAATTTGTTTATCCCAATAATCGAAAATTAAATCCAACTTTCACAGGACCATACGTTATCCTAAAGAAACTTTCTGACGTAAATTATGAAATAAATAGGCCTAACCCTCTCCACAAAAAGGATTCTGAAGTAGTGCATTCGACTAGATTACGCCATTTTTATCAAATTTCCATCTGATTATCAAATTTCTCTTCTTCTAGTTAGAAAAAGTAAAATTCCCATTCGAGTTGCTAATAACACCAAAGTGTTTGTTTCTAAAATACCAGTTCTTAAGGGAAGTCGGAGTATCCTTGCTTCACATCTTCGCTTAAAACCAAGTAGCCCTCGTTCTCGTTCAAAGATAATTTAACGCGCACGGAATTTACGACTTTGACGTCCTTTCGGACAAGCAGGGAGTTGCACCCCAACGTAAAAGGGAGAATTTTCACACCCACAGCTTCGCTTTTCATTCTTTCTTCACCCCAACTGGTTGTGACCCCCGTCGAAAGTCTTCCTTATCTCTTCCCGTCTCCAATTCAATACAAACGCGTCGTCCAATTATTTTTCATGTTTGTGCATTGTCGTTACTGACAAGGTTCTGAGAAAATGTTTTGCCATTAATTCTTTACTTTTGTTTTTTAAACGATTTTGAAAATCACATGTTAAATGTGGAAGAAAATGTTTAGAGTTAACTTTATCTTTTCATCATGCATCATGTGAAGTAATGACAAACATCATATAAATGATACTATTACATGATGCATGAAATGTATTCAATGAAGAATTAGCAATGTGTCGAATAATGTAAATAATTTATTTTCATGTTGAATAATGTTTATTATGTACTGCGTTTTATTTGAATAATCGTCATTGCTTATTGAATTATTCTATTTTGTTAGTAAGGGATGAACCAACGAAAATTTCTATCTTTTGTATTTACTTGCAACATGTCCTAATCTTTCTACCAAATAATATGGAAAGTTTTTAGGGTAGTTGTTTAAAATTTTATCTTACGAGGACACTGATGAAAAATACTTTTCCTCAACATTTCAGTCTCTCATTACGTAGATTTTATTTTTATTCTGATTGATAATGAAATGATTGTACTGATAATGATTTTATACTGATGAATGAACGAAATTTCACACACATATTGATCACAAAATACATTGATTTTGAAGTTAACAAATGATTAAACAAAACTTCATTACATATCACACGGCACACGCATTTTCAACGTTTCAGGATGCTTGACGTGAATTAGTAGCTTACAATGAGCAGCTAGTCATTTAGAATATACGGAGCTCATTTCTAGCCAACTTACAGTAACTCTAGCCAACTCGTAGGTACAGACACCACTGCATGTCGGGTACTGCTACAGAGAAGTCGTCTCCATTGCACATCTAAGCTTTTTCATCTTCGTTTTCACAGATTTGGTTGCGTCAAATTAATGAATAAGGGATAAAAAGAAAAACGAATGAACATTAGAGTTTTTCTATTGTAACAATGAATTTGGAAATTGTTTAGTGATGTGATTATGATGTCGTATATGATTCATTCCCAAAACTTACAATACTGTATATTTCTTCAGTCACCATGCATAGAAAATTTTGATACAATACATGAAAAATGTTTGAATATTTTCTGAACAGTAAAAATTTAAGTATTGTCACTAAGTAGAGGACATATGGAAGCTTTTATGAAGGTGTAAGGATAAATTTTGAAGTCCTTATACTAGATGTCTTTTACTTTCATTAATCATCTACTAGTTGAAATTTGTAAATGAATATTGTATTATTTGTGTATCAAGTACTTATGTATCATATTTGTTTTGAAATGTTATTTTGTATCTTTGTTACATTGTATGTTTTGTATTGTTGAGAATTTAGTGAAAGCCTTTCTGGAACGGTAAGACTTTCCTTTCTAAATGGGGAATATAAAACTATACCTAAAAATAACCCCCTAAGTGCAATTTTCACTACAGATCACCCCTTAGCGGTGCCATTTTATCCCAGCCTTTGTCTCCCTATCTAAGTGGTCAATATCTTGCCAATCCCTTTCACCTTTGAACTGAAGCCGTCTCGTTAACTGGACCTCCCATGGACATATCTTGCGACCCCTTATACCTTTGAACTCAAGCCGCCTCGTTAACTTGGACCTTCCAAGGACTCTCCTGCTTTCAAGTCGCATATGTAAGATCACATTCCTCCTTCGTAAAACCACCGACTTCTACCAATGAACTTTCTTGTTAAATCCCCTGGTCCAATAATATATATATATATATATATATATATTATACAACGCAAAGTTCGTACCCGGCCTTTATTTTCGCAACCGTTGGTCGTAGACATATACTTCCAATTACAAAAATCTTTCAAATAAGGTAAACATTCCTGTTATGACATTTTGAAATTTAAAAAATCAATTTTGTAAAAATTACAAAATTTAACTTTTTATACAGTCCCCGTTCCTTATAGTGATATTCAGTAAAAGTTTACACTCATCCTAACAAACGTAACACAAAAAGTTTCACGTCTGTGTGACAAAAATTGAACGAGATATTTAATTTCAAAGTTTGGGATTTTTTCAGATTTGTTTTGCCTTCATTGAGGGGTCGGTTAAAATATAAATTAGAATAATTCGAGATTGAAATCAGGGTGCAACGCCCCTTTTACGGCGAAAGGGGGGGGGGGTTCCCCGACCATAAACGATGGGTGCATGTATAGTAAAGTGAACATGCCCGATTCACTGAAAGCGGTCGCAGCGCCCCCCCCCCTGGCGAGACATGGAAGTTTGGAAATCTAACTCGCACAAGTTACAGACAAGCATACATCGGAAAACAATACATAAAGTGGAGAAATCTACTGGAGATACTGCTCAAAATGTTCTCCATTGGTGGGTGGCAATGCAAAATTGAATGCGTGATAGTACTGAATCGTGGACGCGTTGGAGTATAGCTGGTGTAACTGTGCGACAAGCAAGGCTGATACGCTGTTTCAGATCATTCAAAGAGGTTCGCTCAGTCGCATAGTTCTGTTCCTTGACACGTAACCCCAGAGGTAGAAGTTCATGGGAGTCAAGTCCGGCGAACGCGGTGGCCACTCTACCCGACCACCATATCCGATGATCTGTTGGCCGAATTCGGTGGCTAGATACGCACGAATGTTTGCTGCTTTATGCGGAGGGGCACCATCACGTTGGAACCACACACGACATACATCTCGGAGAGGCAGCTGTTCATACCAGTCATGCACCGTGTCTTGTAACAGGTGCAGGTAACGATTGCCCGTTAAGGTCCTGTCGTAGAAGATGGGTCCAACAATCTGGGTTCCCCATATACCGCACCACACATTCGTTGAAAACGTACCTGGTGTCATGCTGTGCGTCTCATGTGAGGTTTGTCCATAGCCCAGTAATGCACATTGTGGGTGTTGACGATGCCATCCCGTGTGAATTGCGACTCATCTGTCCACAGTATGACGGAAAACAACGACGGAATGTCGTGCAACGTGTTGAGCAGGAAATTACAAAAGTCAAATCTTCGTGCGTCGTCACCCGGCATCAATGCCTGCACCAGTAGCGGACGGTATGGATGCGCACCATGCGCATGTAACAATCGCCAAATATGTTGACGCGTGTATCCACATGCCTCGCTTATTTCCGCCGTGCTTAGGTGTGGATTTGCAAGGGCGTATCCCAGCACTTCCTCCGGTGTCACTCGAATGCCCGATCTTGTCAGTCTGCCTGATCTGGACCGTGGTATGAAGCCGCCGGTCTCTCTGAGACGGCAAAGTACAGTAGCTATAGTTCGATGCGATGGACGTCGTTCCATAAGAAAACGTTCGCCATAAACCCTCGCAGCAGCTCTGCATTCCATTGACATTCGCCATAAATCACTATCATTTCGGCATATTACGCGGATGTGTAGCACGCCATCACGATCTCAACGCGGACTAGTTTGCCCACTACTGGATGGCTCGTCTTTTATCCCGAACATGTGGCTGCGGTACTATCCTATTTGCATAATCACGATTAGCATGGGGGTTATAGCCCCGCTGGTAGTTTGCATTCCGCTGCCATTTATCCGGTTCTTTTTGCGCATTTTTCATTTTCAGAGTGTCGATTCTACATAATTCGACGATGGTCTACAACTTTCTAATTGACATCTTTTGTCTATCTTGCTTAGTTTCGGAGTTACATTTCCAAACTTCCGTGTTTCGCATCTAGGAGCGCTGCGACAACTTTCAGTGAATCGGGCATGTCCACTTTACTATACATGCACCCATCGTTTATGGTCGGGGGAACCCCCCTTTCGCCGTAAAAGGGGCGTTGCACCCTGATTTCAATCTCGCATTATTCTAATTTATATTTTAACCGACCCCTCAATGAAGGCAAAACAAATCTGAAAAAATCCCAAACTTTGAAATTAAATATCTCGTTCAATTTTTGACACACAGAAGTGAAACTTTATGTGTTACATTTGTTAGGATGAGTGTAAACCTTTACTAAATATCACTATAAGGAACGGGGGACTGTATAAAAAGTTAGATTTTGTAATTTTTACAAAATTGATTTTTTAAATTACAAAATGTCATAACATGAATGTTTACCTCATTTGAAACATTTTTGTAATTGGAAGTATATGTCTACGACCAACGGTTCCGAAAATAAAGGCCGGGTACGGACTTTGTGTTGCACCCTGTATATCACTGACAGTTGATCGTAAAGACTAAGAGTTTTACGTTTCTGTCCTACCCTAGGCTTACTTAACGACGTGATTCAAAGGTTAGTTAATAAGAACTGGTAAGTGTACGCTCGAGCAATTTAGCTGACGACTACTGAACAAATCAGAACCGGTTGCAGGTGCTGGCGTCGAGCGGCAATTCATGTAATTTCCGACAATTACTCGTCTGGCTGGCGAGTGGTATGAGTCATGCAGCGCATCCATGTTTACGCAAAACGACACAGCGATCGATGTTTAATGGCTTGCTTGGAAATGTAAAACTCGTCAGATCGAAATAAGCATCCTTTATTATTACATATTACAATTTGTGTTAACTGTCCGTTATAAGCGACGTCCATTATAATAGGATCCCTTATGATGAGGTTCTGTACAAAGTGTAAAAAGAGATTTATTAGCATATGTACTCCTTTGTAGCAACCCCTATGAACCCACTTGGTCTGAGATCAAGGAATACCATCACATAAGAATAGACAACATTTTTTCCATGCGAAAATAACGATTCACGACAGGTGGAAATACGTCAATACATTAACGTGTGCTTCCATCTAGGAGAGAATTAGATATCTAAATGGTGGAGAATAATTTTAGTTCGCTATTATTTGGGTGCATTGTAAAAAAATTCTTTGGAATTTATTTCAGATGCATCAAGATTTCAAGCAATGCATCAATAATTTACGGTTTATGAAATTTCATTTTTGTGTGTGTGTCTCATTGACCTAAAATTTGAGTATATATCTAAACAATCAGACACCGCAACTCTTAGGGGCTCCTTCTCTCATACTTGAGGTAATGAATATTACAAATAAACAAATAGTTTAGGTTACTAAACATTCCGTTTCAACTTTTTATCATGAAAATTTGTAACTTGATCACTGGTCATTAACATACAGACTTTTCTTGAATGATAACGATCTAAAAATTTCTGAAAAATCTTATACAATTTTTCAATTTGAATTACATTAAAAAACATTTTTACTTTATTCATGAACTACAACCAAATTCTAAATAACAATTTTAACTCCACGCACTTTGTAAAGGAGAATTTAGAAGAATTTTTCCACAGTAGGGATTGCGACATTTATCCTTAGATTCAGACTTTAGAGACAAAATGTATCAAACATAAAAAAGAAAGCTTTGAAATTAATCGGATAAGTTAACCTAATTAGCACCATATAACTTTTCACCAATCGATTATTATTCTCCATGTTATATAACATGGAGAATAATATTCCGTTTCAACTTTTTATCATGAAAATTTGTAACTTGATCACTGGTCATTAACATCCAGCTGTAACTTAATCACTGGTCATTAATATGAATTTGCTAAAACAAATTCATCTTCCCACACAATTTTAAAAATATCAGGGTACTTTTGACCAAGTGTGTTAGTGTCATTAAGATTTTTCCCTTTATTCTAAATTAAAAACAGGGATCAACTATTCATTATGTCTGAAATGAGATCTACGGGAAGTAATAATAATGTCCTGAAAAATCCAGTCATTGTTAATATAAGGAGAACGGTCCGGGCGGCATCGATGTAACTTATCAGCCAAGGAGAGAGAACATTGATGAGCACGCGGGAAAAGGCACGAACCTATTGGACTAATCATTTGAGTGAGCGTATGTTCTGTAGGACCGTCAAGTTCACAATGACAGAGGGAGTAAAACATTAAATTTAATGTGTTAAACTTAAAAATTCATCCACGGAAACTATTCAGATGATTAAGAAAGCTTTCGGGGGCAATGAATGCAGCGAAAATAAAAATGTAATACAGAAGCTTCAAAGATGGCCGTTGATAGTTATTCACGAAGGAATAACTGGAAGGCAAACGGAATACTTGAGAATGCTGAACATGCACAGGCTGTAATCAACTAAGATCGGCGACTACCAGTGCGAGAATTAGAAAATGATATGGGGATCCCCCAAACTACTGTGTTCGAGATTTTGATACTAGCATGATACGTATCATCACTTCTCGTGCATTACCCAGGTGACTCAGCCTCCCTACAGCCCGGATTTGAAGCCCTGTGACTTCTGGATTTTCTTATATCTAAAATTACCTCTGAAAGGTAAAAGATTTCAGACTGTGGATGCGATTCTGGAGAACACGACGAGGTAGTTGATGGCTATTCCAAAAATGGACTTAAATGGCTTAATGGACTGGAAGCAAAGTGGAAGGGACGTTGGAAGACGTGTGTGAGGTCCCAAGGTGCCTACTTCGAAGGAGACTAGGTGCCAAAAGTCCTAGGTTTGCGCCAATCTTGTTTCTTATTTCATATTACATGGCCGGATATTTTCCGGACAGACCTCGTAGTGTTACTATTGTAGACAATGCACGAATATCGCAATTCTTAATTTGTCATAATTCTGTATTTGGAATTGCATTTCTTTGCATCGAACTGGTTGATAACTAATTAATTTCATGGTCTTTAATAGTAAATACTTAAATACATGAAAGCAACATATACTTCAAATATACTAGACTGAATGGGACGAAAAACTTTGTAAATGTAAAGAAATTTTCCCCGTCTCAGAAATAAACATTGATGATAAACTGGGTAATGGTTTGCTTACCTTAAAGATAATATAAAAGTTATTTTCTGACTCTAATGTAATGTTCTTATACTCAAAGCGATGCACTTCAACACGCATTAATTTTTTTAAGGACTACAGGAGTAAATATGGCTTCTTTCTAATATCGTATACTTCCAATTTGAGTGGTTCATACATTGACTTTTGGGTGGCTTCTCCTTTAGTTGTAAATAAAAAATTATTACTTTCCAAGTTATATTCGTAATTTATTTGTCATTATACGACAAGTACGTTTATTAGGTAATGAATATTTAATATCATAGTATTAAATAGCGCCTTTAAATTTCTTTTGTAGAATTTGGACTAGTTATCCATACAGTGGCATAAAGAGATATATTATGTGACTCCTATTCCGCTCTACTGTAGAAGCAAAATTTTATGAAATAAAACTAAGTTTGATAGTAATAAATAAAATATTTAAGTAAGTATTTATATACTTAAGTCATCTAATCAATATTTACAATTGATTTTAATAGTAATAGTAGGGATAAGATTTTGATGACCTAAAAATTTGATGAAAAGAGTTCTATAAACATTTATATTTTACAACAAAAATTGTTTTAAAAACAGTTTACCTAAAAATTGCATTTCCATAAATATTTTTAAGAGTTACATAAAACAACAAATAAAGAATCTAAACATCCGTTGAGACAAAAAATACAATTTAGTATGTTACAGTTTCTCTGCCAAACTGAAGTCTTTTGTTTTGCAAATAAAAACTAAGCTCTGTAAAAGAAAACAAGAAAACAAAATGCAACTTACATTTTCTGATAGTTCCTGTGTCAAATTAAAAGTTTAAAATTTCCTAAAAGAAACATTTAATTGAATATTTTTAGATAAATTAAAAGCTTTTATTAAAGTTTGGAACTGTAACAAAAACCATGTGTAAATTTTCAAGAGAATGACTTGATTTGTTGCTCTAAGGACAAGTTAGACAGGGACTTTTTTCGTCTTAAAATGAATTGTGAACATCGGGGACTCGAACCCAGAACTTGTTGAATCGAGGGCCACAGACCGTCAGAAAGAGCAGGATTTTCTATGATCTACTAGTAAAAAGTTTAACTAGTAAACGTTTAAACCACCAGGAACATCTTGAAACTGTCATTTTGTTCAGTCTCATGAAGTCGCTTCAAGAAAAAAGTTTTCCAGTGTCAAGGAAATTTTATCCAGGGATTTTTTATAAAATAAAATTATCAAGATTTTTTGTTTATTTTGATCAAACCGGTAGTATGCCTAATATTGACCACGCTCTCATTCATTCTGTGATAATTGAAGTGTCACTTTTGTATCATGCAGTAACAGTGAATATACGTATATGAATGCAATATTGTTGAATATATATGAATTGTTAAAAATTGAATGAAATTCACATGGAATAAGATGAGTAGGAAATAGAAATCCTACATTTATTGTGCATGATCAGCAATAGCGTAGCGTAACATAGGTAAGTGGGCCGAGATTGAATTGAAAGCAAAATTTCATGCTTTATAAGTGAACTCGATTCTTACTTTTCCACTGACAATACATTTATCTCTATTAAAAAATAGCTCCCAATCTTGGCAATTCTGATCCATACGGTGTCTGTGAGCTTGATGGCAGTTTTTAAAAAAGGTGGATCTTATCTCATATTATCATTAGTGGATGTTAGCCTTAATCGGGCGTATGCAAACACCATTAGCCAATCCTAGTAAGAAACAAATTCAAGTTTCTAATTCAAGTTGTTCACGGATTCAGCTGCAACTGCAACTTAGATCAATAGATCGGATAGTATGTGGGTCCTTGCTGCTCTTCGCTTTAATTGTTTGAGAGTTTTCATGGTTTCCTTCATTCCATACACAAATACTGACCTATTCACCATGTATATTTCGAGAAGGAGAAATGAAGTCTTAATTTAAAGGTTGGTGGATTGTTTTGGGATTTTATGGTGCAAGGGCCATGTTTGGCCAAGCCGTGACAAACACAAGACAGACGACCTCAAGTAAAACATGTCATGAAAGGGGAAAAAAGGAATCGGGAATAAAATAATGGGATGAAAGCAGAAAAAAATAGCTTGGGTATCTCGTGTTTACTAAAGATAGTAAACCCCATGGGAAAAGAAAATATTACCAGAATACCGTGAAACTCGTACGCACCTAAAGGAGATATGCCCTTAAGGGCCTTGATTTGAAGATAGCACATACCATCATGCACGGAGATTCATTATGACACCAAATTACAGCACGGCAGCCATGGAAACGATGCTGTTCCATTTCTTTTTTGCTAACACTGTGTACCCATTAATAAAAGTTTTCGTAAAATGTTACATTAACACTTCAAGATTGATTAATCAAGTTGCTTAAAGGAATTGCTCAAAGATCTCGATTAGTCCATCCGTTTCACTTCGGTTGTTTATGAAAAAGTCAAACATATGTCTCGAATGTATCTAGATTTATCTACAAGAAATATTTGTATGTATATGGTCTATTTAGACTTATATAATGGGTATACAATGCAATTCAAAACTAAAAGGAGAGATCTTTTCTCGTGATGAGTCTAATCCGTTGTTTGCTCAAACTGAAACATCTTCGTCAAAGTGAAACATGTTTTTAAAACTGTTTCGATTGGTAAAAACATCGCCAGTAAACCGGGAACAAACGAAAGAAAAGCAAAATTCCGTTCAGAAAACTATTTACTAACGATTTCTTACTTTGAAGGCAATTTTCGAGCTTTGTTATGGAGATAGTTCCTCTGATTCTCGGGTTGGTGCCTAGAGCAGAAAGTAATCAGTTTATTACTTCCACACTGGTTTGCAGTAGATTTCATGAACAACATAGTTAATTTAGACCTATATTAACTTTAAAATTTATTTTATATCACAAATAATTTTTGCAACCTAATTGACTAAATTTGTGAAAATTTTTGCATCTCAAAAAGAAAACCTAACGCACTAAACAATCGAATCCATTTCCATTTTTGAAGGCACTCTTTCTGATATGCGTTCTCTTTCATTCACTCTAAACTAAGTGTCCTAAGTTATTTCATTAATTGTCAGCAAGATGGCCTCATTCATTTCCTGAAGATGTCACTATTGAAGAAATTGCGATTATTTTTGCAGAGCTTCTATCAGAATATGCTTCATATATCACTCCTACACAATCATACCTGTGGGTAGTGCTTTTTGTTTACAAATTGTTTGCCTCCTTACTTTATACAGAGGTTAATTTAGCCAAGACAGTAATTAATTTTGCTGTACTGGTTTTTGCAGTGGCATCAATTGCTATTGGGTGAAGGCAATAAAAAGCGCGCGCAATTTTTGTAGACACGTACATCATATCTGCAAAAGAATTATACAAATGATAGTGAAATTATACTTTCTTCTATGTTATAATACATTCATTGTGACATTAAACAAATCCGAAATTCGTTTGAAATAGGGAAATAATCTTGTTTTACTTCGACAGAGGATATCCTGAATTAAACGTTTGTTAACAAAAGGGAAACAAAGAAACTTTTATTGAGTAATCCACAATGCTTTTTCTGTCCTCAGTCGTATATGAATAAAAAATTGTTTTACTGTAACATACAGTTGAGGTCTACTGAAAGAACGAAAAAATATCAAACAGTAAGACTGGAATCTTTTTACTCCGGAACAACACATTTCATCTCCCATAAATCGTGAAATTAATAAACACTTAAAAGAATCCTTTTCGAGGATATGCCCTAACTGATGTTTATTTACACTTAGATTCTTGCGCAAAACATTTCTTGTGGTCCCATACTGACTGTATTTGTAGCTAGTGTCGTATAAATTAAGCCCTGAATTTAGAACCTTTCCTCCTTCTGGATGCAACAATTGCAATCCATTTTCACATTTCATTCAATTATTTTTTTATATCAAATAACCACCGTTAGATAGTACCATTTATACTGCTTGCCTCCTATTTTATACATGAATTTGTTCTCCAATCTTATTTGAACTGCAATCATCTATGGGTTACATTTTTTGACCTAACGAACAGCACCGTTGCCCAGTATTGCATCTCAACTTTTGCGCCCAGCCAAAGTGGAAGGAAAAGAGAACTGCCATATCACGGAGCCGGTTTGGGAGTAAAGGAAGGCGAGAGAGAGGAAGGGCAGATTTTCATTCACTCGCTTCCTAGTTACTTGCATCGGAGGTCGTCGATGCTCTCTGCCTGGTCATTAAGGCCAACTCAGGATACCTCGAGCAATGGGCACTCGCTGTTGGAGAAGAATGGCAGGTCAGTGCTTTTTCCCATGCCGTCCGTGCATTTGTTGACAATCGATATCCAAACATTTCACTTGCAGTTACTCGTCCGTATTGTAAATTCTTATAAAGCTTCTGTTACAACTGTTGAGAAAGAATGCAGTGGTGATATTTGATCGATGTTTGTGGTTTGCTTTAAATGATTCGATTTGCATGCACGTGTATTTGTTGATAAAATTTTCATTTCTTATGATTTCATTTGCTATGTGCAAAATATAGGTTATGTTTTAAAGTAATAATATATCCGGAGGATACTGTTAATTATTTTAGAATACAACACTAAATTAAGCTGTTTCAAAAGCATAAAAATAACAGCTCTTTGAAATCATTAATTATTTTTACATCCTCGATACCTTTAAGCTAGTTTGTTTTGAATATCGGGTAAATATAGTGTTCTAGAAGCATAGTTAAGTTTTCATTTTTTTATTCCATTTATTACGTACTAAAAATAGATTATCTTTAATTTTGTAGTTGATACGGTCCGCAATATTAATTATTGTAGAATGTAATGATAAGCTAAATGTTTTATTGGAACTAATGATTTTATTAACTTGAATAGGATACTTTATCGATCGAATCGATATTACGTTTGTGGTGAATCACTCCATTTTCGACGCAAAATAACAGACTGCTGTGGCAGTTAAAATTTTATATTTTTGTGTCATCAATCAATGATTTCAAATACGATTGAACATATACTATGAGCATTCGCCTTGCTATCACAAATTTTTTACCATTCTGATACTTTAATTGCTTTTATGAATGCTAAGAACTAAAACATTTTACATGTCGCTTCAAAACTTTGTACTACTAAATCCGATGGTTTCACTAACTTAAACATCCTGCGTTTGAAATCAGAGAAATGCATCATTTTTATAGTATAGTTATATTCTCGTTCTATAAAATATTTAACCTTTCTGCATACTATTTCTAACCGGTGTAAAATATCAAAATGAAAACAACATACATGAAACCAGAAAATCATATTTTTCAGAATACGTTGTTCTTTTAGATGAAACTTTCTGAGAATACTTCGAATGAATGAAATGTTGGCTGATTCTTAATTTTTAGATACTAGATGCCTTTTCCTAATAGAATGATCTTAAAATTTGTTCAAAAATTGAGAATCATGTCATTATGTGAGTTCAGTATTTGCGCTAATTGGTTGAGCGATACTATATGCAGATACAAGGTTGATATTTACTGCAAACATTTGAAAATGTACAATGAGAAGGAAATGTTGAATCCTAAAACGAAATGTTGAATACGCATACAACTCGAAACAAACATTTTAAAACTAAGAAGAAAAAAAAGTACGAGGTGAGATAAACATCTCAAAGATTTAATAAAAGGGACAGTATCGCTTTCTATAAATAAAATTTCGAGGTTGTATAAATTATTTTATAAAACCTTTCTCAAAATTGTGTATAACCCTGAACATTTTTTAGCTGACATACATCCGTTAATGCATATAGTATACGTTTTTGCATTCCTTTTCTGATTGCTTAATAATTATTATTGGTGGTATGTGTATTCATTAGTCGTATATTTGCAATGCTTACTCCAGATTTAACTTCCAGAAGCATTGATATGATTTTTATAAGTTTTATTCACTGGTGTTTAAATGAAATATTTTCTAATTATTTTAATAATGTAAATGTATGTCTCAAAAATGTACTATTTATCCAGTTATGTTAAACTGTTAAAAGTAATGAGATTAAAAGGGTTCAATGATAAATTAACGTTTTAATAAATTTTTTATCTAAAAGCGTTTTAAATATAGTTTTTTATGCGATATAATGGGGTAATTTCATTCAAAACTATGAGTCACAGAACATATTCTTTTCTAATTACATATATTCAGATCTCTTGGAAAGAATATGTAAAATATAAAAAGGACGATAGATATTTTTCACAGTTTAATCTATTTTTGAAACGACGAAACTATTAAATTTTAAGTTTATATCCTCCCATTTGAATCTGAACAAAGTTCTGATGATGCATGATTTTGATATTTTTCGCTTTCAGATTTTATGCTATGTGCACTATTCTTTTCATTCAAGATAGTGCTTTCAACTGTATATTGCTGATTTAATTTAAACTTATTAGACACGTGATTAATTATCATTAGTCTTTAATTTCTTTTTGTTTGATTCTATCCAGCTGAGAAAACTTATTATTTTTAGAAAGTTTAAAATTTATTTTTGTAATTTATAAAAATGTGGGCATTCTACCATAGTTTGATGCAAAAAAAATTTAACTGGTCGAGGAAATAAAGTTATTTTATTTCTGGGTTTTATGGAGTAAGGGCTCACAAGCTATTTATTTGCTTTCTGGATTCACAATAGATAAACTAATTGTTAAGCGAACTTTAATAAATGCCTGCGCAAAAGACAACGCTTAATAGTTAAAAATACATTTTACGTAATACACTCACAGAAAATATAGGAGTGCGCTAACAAAAAAATTCGAATTTTGGTGATTCTAATTTGAAAATAGAAAATGAGAAACAATGAATTCATTTCTCTCCTCATCTACGTTTAACATGATAGCAAGTAGACATAATATGGTTTGGTAACAAAATATTGTAAATGATGGGATGAGCTCATTTCTTGCTGCAAAGAATAAACAATGGGGCAGGAAATTGGGTATATCTAAGCAGAAGCTAATAAATCGTTTCAGTTCCCTAGAAAAGAGTTTCAGAGAATTTTTTAAGACACCTATTGTCAAACCAAGTTCGAGTCTTCAAAAAATTCACGCTTTCATAGAATTAGTAGATACAGAGGCTGTTCGGACATTTTTTTACGGTTTTGGTGAGCTGCAAAAAAATTGTATGCTACGAAAGAATTTTATTTTCACAGCCAGTTAAATAGTTAAAGTATAATTTATCGTCTGCTAACTCAGAGTTTTGTTTACTTTCAAAATGGCAATTTTAAATAAGCAATGGATGGAAGGCTGCTTCCTCTCTTTCCTAAGAGAATTATGCTTATTCAATTATTCAAAAACGCTGTAAAAGTCATGGTTTTTCGTTATCTAAAGGTACGATAAGTAATATTATAAATGAGAAAGGAAAAAAAACGTAAAAGTGGAAAAATACTTCCAAAAAAGTATCCCCAAAAGAAAACATTTCTGAGAATATTTATAAGGTAAGATCTTTAATTTTAAAAGAGAATCCGCCAAGTCAAAGGACTGTAGCAAAGTGAACGTGAGAACTTTCTCTAAGAGATTTATGATTGTTGCCGGTTTTGCATATAATGGAAAATTAAAAGTAAAAAGAGGGGAAAATGTAAAAATCAACTCCCACATATTATCAAGACCATATTTTATCCTCAATATACAAAAAAGAAATACCATATCTTTACCCACAGTGCCAATAATCAGCAGAACTGCATCAGGGTAAAGCAAGCAGCCACACATCTAAATCGACTATTAAATTCTTGGAAAAAATGGAACAAGAAACTGATATCAAGTCTGATATTCCCTTTACTGATATTCCTGCTAAATCTCCAGATGTTTCGCCCATGGACTTTTGTGCTTTTGGACTTTTAAAAAGGGCATTATCGAAACGTCGACCGAAAACCATTCAAGGACTTGAAAACTGTGGAACAAGAATGGGACAAAATACCGCTGTCGATGCTACAAAAGTCATTATTATCATGGAAATTAAGGTGTAGTTAACAACAAGGGCTATCAAAAGGAACATTTAAAACACAAAAATTTCATGTAAAAAATTGAGCTTCAGTCCATTAAAATCGTTCAAAAAATGTCCGAACAGCCTCTGTATATTTAAACAAAGAAAAATCGTTCATTTGAAGCAAACACCTCTGATACTACTCATGAAATTCATATCCATTGACGCGTAGAGCGAAAGCATTTTTCTATTATGTTTGATTTGAAGTCGATAAATTTGGAAAGAGACTACAGTATGATATCAATCCATACTATGTGAGAATTATTCCTGGGGAAAGTCGTGCTTCTCAAAACTTATCAAAATTTCTTTGTACTTGTTCTGCATCAACGCTTCTCTTTTTACCATCCCATAATCTCGATATTTTAAATACCACCAATATCTAAAATCCTGAAGACAATTACGACAATTACGAGAGAAAAATCGGAAATTTATAGAATACTGTGGATAATATTGTTTTCAAATTTAAACGTGTTCTACAAAATAAATTGTATGCAACAAAACCTGTTTTTCCAGCTGAAGTAAAGTGACATGATAAATATGATTGATTCGCATGATTAAATTTTAAGACACCGAAATTAAAAGTGAATAAGAAATGAAGAAAATTATAATTTGTGTTAAGTTTTCAAAATTATGCAGTATTACTTGATAACATTAAATTGACAGTAGAATACATTTTATTGCTAGCACTAGACAATTCCTCACGTACCACTGATAGGACACTCACGGACCCCTGAAAATCGCTCTTCTAAATCAAGATAGACAGTCTAATCAAATAAAAAGAAGAGAATACGAAGTAGTTTTTATATTTCTATTCAGATTTTTCAGTTTCTGCTCTGTCATGGTTCAGTTTTTCTGAAATTTACTGTGTAAAAGGCTTTATTAAAATTTAAAGCGAATTTTCTTTCTAAAGTTCCTCTCAAATTTTAATAACATTCTTGAAGTTCTTTTCAAAGTTCTTTAACACTTGTTAACTGTTGCTAAATGAATAGCATTCTATTTATTCCATTAAAAAATTCATCACGATATCCAGTTTCATCTTTGATTTAAAAGAGGCCAACTGAAATATTTTCATGGTTCTGCAATACCTAAGAGATATAAATAGATATAATTTTTATAGGGATATTTGAGAAATAAAAAATTCGTGCGAATTCAAGACATGTTACCCTTGTGTTACACAAAATGGTTCATTTTAAAATACAAAACATATTGGTCGTCAAATAAGTTAGAAAACTAAACTCCCAGTCTATCCCAAGTATTGGTGCATTTGAAAAGGAAGAAAAAGGAAGATCTCTTCATGTCTCCTCTTTTATAACAGCTGAATGTACGTACAACGTTCTTTTTCTATGTATATATTGTACTTGAATGAATGAATGTGAGTTTATGGAAAAAAACAGCACATTAATTTGGTGCACATATTTTGCTTCCGCTTTTGACATGAGCACTTCAAATTTTTGCATCTTGCAAAAGAAAATTAATTCTATCTTATTTTATTACATTTGTTTCTGGGTCTTTTAAGAAATGTAGTTGAATGCTTGTTTTAAAATTCTGTTTAGCTGCAAGTATTTGATTTTCTTTACTCTCAGACAATTCTACAAATGAGAAAACCATGCATGCATTACCAACATGTCAAAAATTGATCTCATGGACTAAGACACATTTACTTTATTATTTATTATGACACACATTTACTTTATTTAACGATGAAGTTGTTTATCTAACAAATGAAACCTTTTAACATTTTATTAAAAATCACCCGAAGTTAAATTGCATGAGTTTTAAAATATGGTTGTACATATACTAGTATAAGATTGTGCTTTCTTGAATGCATTCGATATAATTCAACATAAGATAACCCCCTTAAGCAACCCATGAGAAGGACTAAAATTGAAGATATGCATTAATAATGATAATAATTTAAAATTATTATAACAAGGTAGAATATAATTTTCATTTAAACGAATAGAAATTATTTATTTATTTAAATAATACTATTTAAATAAATAAAAATAATATTAATGGAATACTTCTAATAAATATTATATATATATATATATATATATATATATATATATATATATATATATATATATATATATATATATATATATAATATTTATTAGAAAGTATTATGTCCAATTTACATTTAAATTGTTCTCAAATTAACATTTATTTCTGCATCTATGATATAATTTACTTTTTACCGAAATGTATGAAATGAAAATTAACTGAACCTTTGAAAAGCTTTCTGAAATTTGCAAGTTTAGTTTTTTTGGTTCAACCATCTCATTCTTTCTAAGCATTAGTCGGTATAGAGTATGTTCATGACCGGTATGGGCAAAAATGGACTTCTGAGATTCAAAACGCGGAAAATGGACGAAAACCATTTTGGAAACTTTGAGGAAATATTAATATTGCATTGTAATCTCTCGTAATTTGTTTCGTGGAGGATGATTTTCATCTCTATTACTTAACTAGATTTTTCATCAATTGTGTTTCAAAATTGTGTAAATGTCGTTGTGGCTACTTACGTCTTTTTTTCCTGTGAAATATGTTATTTTTTTTTCTTGCTAGGGGCCTTGAAAGAAAAACATGAGCAAATGTGGACTCCCAACTCAAAATGCGTTTGGATCGGCACCATTTGAAAAATATTTTTCTGTTAATTAATTATTCCCAGAGTACAATTTTGTTCATTCAGTCGATAAAAAATTAATAAATTATCAGACAATCATTACTTTACGTAGATTATCCGAAGTATATATTAGTATTTGTTTAAATTTCAAACATGTGCTTTATTAATTTCTTAATTCGTATGGCTAAAATAGAATTCAAAAGGGTATTTATCCATCAAATAATCGAACCTAAAGGGGACCAGGAGAATGCAAATCTTCGAGCAGGCTTTACTTTTCAAATTGTACATCATTCTACCATTATTATACATTTGAATTACATGGTTATATTAAAAGAAATTACTGTTATTTAACAAATTAAGTTTCCACTTCAAGTTGACATTTTTCTCGTAGGATAATGAAGAGCTGAAAATGCTTTTATTGACACTGTTATTTCTCAGAGATATAATGAGTTCACTTCACTTGCCAGAATGTTTCGAGGACACAATTGTATGTTGAGTAGGTATTTGATATCAGTTTTTAAAAATATTTTTTTTTCACAGAGCTGTTGATAAACTCATGGTTAACAGATTATCTTAAAAATTGAGCTATTGCTTTTCTCTCAAAATATACCCTGAGAAGTGAAAATTGTTCTTCCTAATATAAGAATTCTGTCAGCAGATTTTCATTCGGCAGACTACCCCATGTTTTCCATGCAGAAATACGAATGTGGTTGTGTGTGTCTAGCAGTTAATTCATGTTAATCTAAAATACGATCTATTGTTCGGTACGATCTTGAAGCCGAGGTGCTCCAATCAAATACATTTTACAAATATATAGACAAAATTAAGATGTTACTAAACAAAACTTGTAAAATTGCACTTCCAGTTTTTCTAAGACCTGCTACATTTAAACTAGTAATTGTTCCACATTCACCAGTATCATTCGCAAAGACTGCGAAACATCTGCACTTAAATCTGTTTTATTATCTACAATTTGTGTGTAAATGGTACCTTCATACCATGAAACTATCAATTATTTACTAATCCATAACTATTATTAATATTCTTCACAATATCATTCTTGAAGTTGTATGTTTATTAATATATAACTTCGATCCCGTACAAACTTTACGGGATGGATGAAATGATGAGATACGGATAGTTCGCTAAAGTGATTATGTAGCAGTATTATTAAATTGTACTAATTCGTTTTGTCTCAGCTTTTGTAAAATCGATCGAAAATATCTAAAATTTTACTGATTTGATGTACCGAGCAATTTCTCTAACCTATTCACAAAATATCTTATCACAATCTTATCAAAATATCTTATTACTTCTATTCACAAAATATTTTTCTACTTTATTTGTGGAAAGGCAAACAATTTAAGGCAGCATTCAGATAGAGAGAGAAGCATGGAAAAACAAAATGTTTAGATTCTTAAAAACAGTAGATTTTCGAGTAATCTATGATTTTCGTTCGGTAGATTCTGTGATATGCATTCCGTGATTTCTGTCAGTTAAATCAGAAAGCATCACAATTTATTTTTAAGTGCACGGTTATCTAGATAAGTGGAAATGCATTCCATTGAAACTAATTCCTTTTCTTGAGCACTCCACCTGCTTTTAGGTCACCCTGAATTATTTTGAAACGTGAGAGAAACACAATTTGAGTGATGACCCCAGCTGGAATCATATTTCTTTATTATGTTTACGGGTCAAGCTCAACTCAGAGGACAGCGAAGAGGGGAAAAAGAAATACAAAACTGACTTTTCAGTCAGATTATATATTTTCGTACAGTGTTGTGGGAAATGTTTATATTATATTAATGATACCCAAATGAGATGTAAATACCAAATGTCTCGAGATACGATGCAGCCAAAAAATCTCCTCCATGCTTGATGACAACTAACTCTGCATCAGTGAGTGGTTCGGAATTGGGTTCCTCCGTCTGCCCTTGGGGCTCTTCCCGGCCCATTTATCCATTACAGTGTGTAAGGTTGTTGGCCCTTCGCTTGCACGGATCAATTCAAATCCAAAATCGTTGACTTCTGAAATCTTCAGTTTATCTACGTTGACTTTATATAATTATTAAACACACGAATTGAAATAGAATTTCGAAAACATTTGGATGACAAATTATTTCATATTATAACAATTGGAATAGATCAGTATCTTCTTAGAGATATCTTTTGAGCTCCTTGAGAAGAAATACACACCATTCGGAAAATAATTTGAAACAATGCTGGCATTATTTCGAAAGATTGAACAGTGCCTATAGTACTGGGTTCACAAAGATATCGTACTTCATTAATTAACGTAATTCATCGAAGCTGAAGAATTCTCGTGCAATCGCCTGCCCTTTAATCGACTCACTCAACCGTTACTACAACGGTTTCTAAAATTAAAGCGAACCTTTCAGAATCCTAAATAACTGATTCTTGTATGCTCATAGGTCATCAAAGAAGATCCTAAACATTTTTGCTTAATTCGATTCAATTGAGAAAGAGTTATCACGAATTCGCTTCCGTCGAAGAGACAATGCTGATCTTTGACTTTGGGCTCTTAGAAATTGGATTTAGTAGAACTGGACTTTTTGAAAACCTCTTGCCAGATCGGACACCTAGACTGAATATCTCAACTCAATGCACATTTCAGCTCAGTCTCCAACTGGACATCGCAATTCAAGATTATGAATCCCTTGTAGAGTGTATCTAAACTTGATATTAGATATTATAATTAACGGAGCAACACAACGGGCTATTGGCGACGGTCCGGGATCATACCCGAAAGGAAAGATCCGAAGACAACACCACGTAAATTTGAACCACGGTCAGATGGCGTGGTCACACCTGAGCTGGTACCCCACTCTCTAAACTTTCACACCACGCCAACGTGAGGACATTTGAGGCCACGACGGATTTAATGTGCACCAGCCCCTTTGTACACGACGGTTTTTGGTTGGATTCGAACCCACATCCCTCCTGTTGCTAATCCGTTACTCTTCCAACCGGGCTACCGCGGCCAGTATCTAAACTTGAACAATAATTCCCAATTTGGGACAATGTACTTTCGAATTGATCTCATTTTCATGGCCATTTCTTATCATTGGAGACCAGGTTGCCTACCCCAGATATACAAGGATTGCACTTTTAGACTTCATTGGAAGTACGAATCTGAGGATTTTCAGAGGAGTATGACTTATGAGTTTACCTATACTTTTACACAGTGCTCCTGGAACTCTTAGAATCAACTGTGACTAGTTTGATTCAGAAATTAAAGGTAGTTCTCAAAGTCACGCATAAATGTAATGATCGTAGCAAGAGATACTCAGCCAGGAATCTTCAGAAAGTGACACCTTGTCTTCATTGAGTTGGGTTTCCGATGTGCCGCGAACTATTGTAAGTATCCGTCAAATGCGTTGGGAACATCAGTTGCTATGGATGGTTGCCATCAGATGCCACATCATTCTGATGATAAGAAATAGCTATGCAGATTGACAAATTACGGGCCAATCAGATTAAAATGTCTGGCTACAAGAACGGTTTATTTCTAAAGTACGAAGAAGTGATGGTATCTGAGATTAGTTCTACATCAATATTTGAGACGATTGTATAATACTTACGATTGGTCAAAATTTTGATCCCTGTTTCTTTCTATTGATTTCGTAAAATAAACATAAAATAAATATAGAAGTCCGAATACTTTGGGTCGTAAATACGTATGGATAGTCTTGGTTTTTACTATCTAAAATTTTATTTTTAAAACCTAAATTAGAAATATGAGGAATGTTTCCAAGTTCGGGGAATTGTGATATAAATCTGTGTTATTAATTTTCATCTGATTTTTATGTTATTAATTTCATCTGATTCTGATTGTAACTTTTTCAATATAACTTACATTTAACTGTATGCTCTTGTCCCGGAGTTAGTGTTTCAGGCCGCATAAAACTTTTTGCGAGTCTACTGGTTTACGTCATTTTCGTCCTGAAATCACACATGCTTTCTGAATTGAGGAGTCATGATAGTCGCTGGGGACCCCTATTCCGCCACTTTCTTAACACCCTCTTTCCATAGAAAAAAAGAATGTGAGAATTTCAGAGTTCCATAGTTGCAAAATTAACTCTTAAAAACACGCCAAGCGGCTAGATCCTACTGATCGGAATTGACTTAAGGAAAATCTTTTAAGACTCATCTGTAACTGAAATCCTTAGTCATTAGCCCTGCATTATTCAGCCAGATCACAATTCTTAGAACTTTAGAAACATCCCTGATAACCAAAAAAGTGTGTGGTTAAAAAGTAGTTAAAGAATTGCATTAATGCTTTAAACATGCTTACAAATCCTTAACACGGTAGTCAAGAATTCGAGACAGGCCACTATCAATAATGGAGGGTCTTCTTGAAAGTGGTGTATTTTCAAGTGATTCATCGATTGTCACAAAAATGTGATACCCCTTTTCTAAACAGTACTTTTTATTACAGCATCTTTCCCAAATTCCAGACATATCTTAAGGGACGCTTCTTGCAGCCTAGTTGAACACAAAAACAACCCGCGGGAATGTTTACCGAATTCTAACACACCCGTCAACTCAACGGCTATTTAAAAAGACGTTTTATTTGTTACTAATTTTAATTTTTAATATTAAAATAATTAATAGAAATAGCTCTTAGAAAGAGTTTTAGCATTTCACACCTACTTTTTCATTCTTACAATGAAACTATTGAGAACATTTCTTGCAGATTGTATTTCGCAAGTAAATTTTCCACAAACGCATTTTTATCCTTGACTCTGCCAATACTATTAGGTCTATTTTGATTACAATAACCGATTTGACAAGAGTTGCGTTTATTGGAAGTTTGGTTTGAAGTGTTAGGTATGCTATCCAATCTTTTGTAGATAGTCTTCAATTCTTGCAACAGGGTGGAGACCACGTTTCTTTCATCTCTATTTTATGTCCTCCATATTCTCTCACAACAGATGCTTATAGCACGATAAGCACCACGATTTAATCCTCCAAGTGGTTTCGACAAGATATCTCGTCCGTCAAGAACTGACAAATTTTGCTAATGACGAGATATCTCGTCTGCAAGATATTGCGGATTTTTTGACGAGATCAAGATCTGATCAATTTTCTTAAAAGGACGAAATATCACGTCCATCAAGATTTGGACAGTTTTCTTAAAAGTACGAGATATCTCGTCCATCAAGATCTGGTCAGTTTTTGCAAATGACGAGATACCTCATCCAGGCAACCACTAAGAGGATTAAGTAGTGAAATGACAACGAAAAGGTGATTTTTTGAACTGTTATCGAATACCGTATCACGTGCGATGAACTATGAAATAATTAATAATTTTGGTGAATTTAGATACCCTATTTATAGAACTTGTGCATTAGCGTGTTGTTGTAAAATGGCATGATATAATCATTCTTTTATTTGGACAAAAGTCACCATAAATTCTTACAAAAGTACCCCAATAGTTTCTGTAATTTAAATCAAGAACTCCGTCATTCTGACGGTAGTCCAAATGCTAAATTCGTAAAGTAGGCAAAATCGAATTACATGAGGTTAACTGGCATTATAAAAGAGTTGAATGTCAATAAAAAGAGTATTACTATGTCAAAGTACTTAGATTTTGATCTGTGCCTTATGATGCACTTAAAGAATTTCGAAAATCAGTATGAGATAAATCAGGTTTTTGCAACGAACTCTACCGAAAATTTTTTAGGTTCCGTATGAACTTCATAGTTTACCTGATACTTAATATTCCCTTCTATAAACAACTGTTAAAACTAATTTGGAGTCTTAAGCTCATTTTACTTGCTTAATTAAACCGAAAGCAACTACATATTTTTGTCAAAATATTTTAAGGCTAATTCTGTAGCTGGGACAGAAGACACATAAATCAAGAAGAAATGATAAAATAAGTGTAATGCATTCGCTGATTTTACATTCTCTGATTAAACGCATTTTTCTTCACAACTTAAAAAATCTTTTCGCATTTGTAGATTAAATGCATCAGAGAATGAATTTTTGAATTGGATATTTTTATTATTTTTAAGGACATTATTAGGCATGGAATGTATGCAACACTACTTACATTTTTGAAGCACTGCTGAGGAGCCCTTAAAACCATTTTAAATGAATGAACTTAATATTAATTCATTTTAAAATCCAAATAAATTAACGTTATCAAAATTAAACATCTTTTTATTGAAATCAAAATTGCTTTTCCTGCGAAGATTTTTTGAGAGGATGCACTCTTTTCACACTTTAAATTTTGCATTTAATATGAAATTTAGATTGAAATGAACTTGTTAAAATAAATTATTTTCTTCATTTAAATTCGAAAATAAATGTTAAGTTAATTAAGGTAGGTAGGTAGTTGAACACAACGGGCTATTTAAGCTAATTAAGATAAATAAATAGAAATAGTTAAATTGTTGATTGTAAGAAATGATACAAGGAATAGTCTAGAAGAGAACAGTCAAAAGCCTTAATGTAACTATGGGAAAATTTAATATTCTGAGGTAAACTTTGAAATTGGAAGTTAAATATTTAAAAAATAAATTATGTTCAACCTATGTATGAAATCACCAACGTAAATAGAGTCATTTCGTTGTCTTAAATTAAACTACATTTCAGTGCTCTTTTTTAACGCTATTAACTATTCCACTTGTCTGGTACACAAGCTTTATTTCATTTAAAACTTACTTTATTTCATAAACAAAATTTTAAAAAAATTGAAACTTCATCGTTTAAAGGAAAGTTCCATTTTGCTATAAAATCCGCATCACCTAGGAAAAGTATATCTTCGTTTTCCTTTTAGGAATTCCGCGTATAATTTGCTGTTTTTACTCTTCTTTTTTTGACCTTCAAGCTGATGTCACGAATTTTGAGAACACGTGTCTGGAATAGAAGTCTCTATTGAAACGGAATTTCTCTTTTTCAAACGCTATAATTAGCAATAGCATTCTTAGGTGCACCAAGTGTCATGCCATATTAAACATTTTTTTCTATTACTTTATGCTATAATTAGTAGAACAGTTTTGAGGTTGACAAAAAGTGAATCTTAGTAATTATGTGACCATGACTTTTTTGTATATTTTCATCTTAAACTATATTTGAGAAACTATCAATATAATTGATGCACTAAATTAAACTAAGTGATTCGTACATTTCAAATATGAATATAATTTGTTATAAAGAATAACTGAGTTTTTAAATAAACGGTAAGCTGATTCATTAAGAAAGGTTACCAGATTTCATCTAATAATTGTTCATACCAGGAACAATAGCATAAAAAGTTTTATTCGAGTTTAGTAAACATCACATGTGTCGTTGAAGGCAGTGTATCGTACAGTATGTACGTTTACTCACTATCTTTTTATTTTATTGTTGCATTTCAAGATCATTGAACGATTTTATTCTTAAGAGCTACTGAGTTCTGATTACGCTTATTAGTACCTATACATTACTGTTGGTTCAGAAATAAATAACATCTACATACGATTCACTTATTTAAGCGTAATTATCAATCTAAGAGCAAAGCCTTACATTCCGAACAAATGTTTAGTAAAATTAAAGTCATTCAACTGAAGTTCAACTACGAGCTCTCATGAGTCCGATGGATTGTTTTGTTCTCCAAGTACGTACTAGAGGCAACAAATAAACCCCAAATATGTAATATACTATCGGTTTATAAAAGTATTTAATGAGCTTTACGCATTCAGTTAATACACGAACCCATAGGCCTACTTGAATGACATCCAAATTACCTTCAAAAGAACGCCGTATTGAATTTCCAGGGGAGAAAATAGGGCCGGTTTCATTCAACATTATTTTTTACGTTGAAGGTTGTAACTGGTTATTAGAGAGTACACACTTCCCTCTCGTAAGCTTGTAGCTTACTGAGAATGTTGAATTCTTTCTAGTTTTGTCGAATTCTGTCAGCAACGGTTTCCTTCCCACACTTGCGGGCCATGACTGGTTTGCACCAAGAGGTTGGGATCAACAACCTGGGATGGCCGTTAAAATAAAAACATCATTCGCAATCCTTTACAAGCATTAGCCTCACACTTTTTTCCCTCATCTCTCTTAGAGAATAACCTACCGCATTATTTGTTTTAAGAATTCAGTGCGACTATTTGGGGTAACGCTTTTACAATGATGCTTCAATTTTTAAAAGATTATTCGATCACGTGAATTAAGAGAAGTGACAAAAACCCTAACAATGGAAAAGAGCATTTATGTTGATTTTCATTATGTGACATGGAATAACATTGTCTAATGTTACAAACGTGCTCTACTTTTGAAATTTCTCAACTTTTGTTCCAAGGACAAATAAAAACGCATTTCAATTTTTTTAAAGCATATTTATTGATGTATTTTCTCAACTTCTTGAATAAAATATTTTGTGCCAAAACATCTATCTTACACGGAGCTAATAACATTTTATAAAAGGCTATAACTCATAGTGAAGCGAGAAAATCAACCTATTTTTAGTTCATATTTTGAACACAATGTAGTCTCAATTACTCCACTTCTCTCTTAATGAAGTCAATCACAGTCATTCTCCAATTTGATCTATGCAGTAGATAAGCATGATCTTATGATAACGACCAATAAAATTGACATTCTTACGTTCTGCTGAGACCATTAATAAAGCGGTTGTGCCAAGCTCTAATAAAAGAGCGACAATGGCCAACTGGGAAACATCACCAAAGCCGAGACAATTTAAAACTTTTGGGGATACTCGGTCTTGACGAAGTAATAGAAGAAATGTGAGTTGACTCGTTAACAATAATAATTATACGTCTCATCCTATAAATGATCTATTGTGTGTGGCTTCCAAGTGAAGAAATATTTTCATTGAAGATTCAATACATACTTTTCGTGCGGAGGTGTAGTTCTGGCGTTAATGGAAATCCGTTTGTGAAAAAAGAGGCCATCATTGTGGGATTATGATGGCGTCTGAATTCTTATCAAGATCTGACACGATTCGACATAGGTAATCCTAGAGCATTTGTAAATTTTCAAACTAGCTGCTGTTAGAACTATGCTAATGAAATGTATAATACGTATTAAATCGAATCCTTTCTATAGTCGGAAAAAGTTACTGTCACAAGATATTTCGACTGGAGTACGTATTTCAGTGCTAAGTCTATAATTATTAATTGTATCACTCTATTTTTAGACTAGGTGCAAGAAACAAAAGGATCCTAAGAACTTGCATTTCAATGATATAAATAAAATATAAAATAAATATAATTAAAAGCATAGCATTGGGTTTTACGTTACAATTACTGATAACTGTTAAAGTTCGTATGGCAGAAAGAAAGACCCGTTGTTGCATTAGAGGGCATGGATTCTAGTTAGAAATCGCACAGACACTAAGACAACAATGTAAATGATGCATTAAGTCCTCCCTTCTACTCAATAATTATATTTGAAATAAAATAGGATAATTAAAAAAAAGCAACATATGTTTGTATGTATTTGGACACTTATACATTTGTAGCGGTACTTTTTATGCGTCTGAATGGAGTGCTTTTTTACTATTAAAACCGTAGAAAATTTTAGTTAATCGAATATCTTAAGAACTGCACTTTTAACTGTTGGTGATGAACTCAGCAAAAATTCCTCATGTATACGAGGGGCAATGATTGAAATTACTGCCGAAAAGTGTTTTAAGCAATATCGTACACATGTACGAGTAGTTGACAAGAATATTTGTTGAAAGGGTGCTTACGACATGAATACCCCAAAACTCAGATCAACTTCATAGAGTTTGAATGAAGTATATCACTATCAATCAGATTAACATAATTATAACTTCAAAGTTCAAATCAAAAGTTCCCAAATCAAATTTTCATATCATATTACCTAATCTAAGCAATTTATATCTTTAAGCATTTTTGCAACTGCTATCAGTGTACTCTATCTACAAATCCACAGAAAGTGAGGTTTAAGCTGAAATTTGTGTTAAAAATTAATTTTGTGCTATTAAATTTCCTTGCTATTACAGGTGCACTGCTGAGGAATAGGAAAAACTATTCCTATTTCATGAGTATGTCATGACCTTGAATACATGGACGAACGAGCAGTTAGTAAGAAGGTATTCATCAATCGTTCCATTGTTCTCTTTAAGTCCATTGATGAATGGGCTGAAAAGTGTAGTAGCTTTGTTAAGGTCGGAATGGAATGAAAAACAAGTAATTTTTTCTATTCGTTCGAAACTTTTTATGTTAAGTTTGAAGTGTGTGTTGGAAAAGAGGCGTGTAATAAGGTAATACAAATTATGACAATTATTAATTTTAACAATCTCTTTAGCACCAAATAAATGTTGTTTTCTTTTCTAAGCTCTATATATTACAAAAACAAAAGCTCTTGAATAACTTAACCTGGTGAAAATATTAATACATGATATTGATTATCACCAATCAAGCGTTTATAAATCGGTTTTACGTATGAAGTAGATCAAGTTAATGGCTGGTTACATTTCACTGAAGAATTGTTCCATGCTATAAAAGAAAAATAAACACACAGAATTAATATTTTAATATAGCTGAAGACTTAATAAAATAATTCAAATGTTGTGCAGGTTTTAAATAATAACAAATGTAGTCAAATTTGCGTTTATAACATTTTTCATGGAAAACTACCCGTTTAAAAAAGGAGAGAATATTATTGAAGTTAACTTTAGAATACTTTTTAGTTGGAAATTTGAAGAATGAGATTAAATTCCTTTTGGTTTATTTAACTTATTTAGAGGATTACCAATTTAAAAAATATAAACCCAGTTTTAATTTACCTTCTTTTCTCCTGTTTTTAGTTTAAAATAACTCAAATAGTTTGTAATCACACAAGTATAGTTTATATTGTCATTAATACAGAACACCTTTCCATTTCTAAAAGCATTCACTCTTTAAGTGAATAATTGGTAAGTATACTGCTTTTTTATAAACTTTGAAAGACAAATCTACAGATGCGTACAGACTGGGATACGTTTCGAGGTAGTATGCGCATAATTTAGTATTTAGTATATGAATACATTTAAATTATAGACAAACAAGTTTTCATGAAGCTCTCCAATGTACTCGCTAAGTAGAAGGTGAGTTTCGGATTTTCTTCGTAACGTAAGTTCTGTCTTTCTAATTTCAAGGAAATAATTAATCTACATATAAACCATCTTATATATGCTAATATACCAGTATTTAATGTTTATACACATATGAACGCTAGCGACCTCTCCCAAAGTTCCCATGACTTTTTCCCATGAAGGAATTTAAATACAAATTTCGTTCGTTGTAACTTTTTTGAATTTGGTATATTTATCTTTACATGTTTTGGAAGCTAATGAATATTTTTATCGATTTTAACGAGTGACTAGATTTTTAAATATATGAAGACATAAAGGTAATGTTTATGGCCCTTCACTTTTAGATCTGTAACCTCAAATGTTTAAAGCTTCAATGAAGTATACTTATTTATTTATTTAATTATTTAACGCGCTAATAAATTAATGTATTTATTAGCGTTAGAAAAACAGCATTAGTTTTCCAGAGGATTGTAAAGCTACGTTAAACGTATTTAGAATATAGTTGCATTTTAAAAATTAGGGTTTCAGGGATAGCTTTTTAATGTAGAAAGTTTAGAGTTTTAAATTAAGTATACTAATTATAAAAGAAGTTTAGAATTGGCTCATTAAAATTGACTCAAAAATCGTTGCATTAGGCAAGAAATTGGAACTTTGCAAAGATATTTCTGTCTTTGAAATCTTTTTCGAAAGTATTTATTATGAGACAAATAAGGAAATAAAATGTTTAATTTCTTATGTATGAAATAGTGCAGTCCCAAGTTTGTAAATAGATCGACATTTTGAACGTTGTTAATTATCACAGTAAGATGAGGTTATTAGAGGCGAGGCATTTACATATATACTTCATTTGTCCCGAATGGATATTAAAACTATTTTTTTCTTTCATTAACCTTATTATCAAAGCCATTAATATGTTTCAACAAATATGTGAGGCCTCACAAAAGTGAACCTATTTTAAATTGAGACACATTTCAAGAACTTTCTGCAGTCACAGAGTATTATATTAATAATTAATGTATGTTCATAATAAGCTCCGAGAAACAAATGCTCTTGGGATGTAAGGATGAAAAATTTCAAAATTATGTACTTTATGTTAAACATAGCATTTTTGAATATCTATTTTGCCATAGCGACAAAATATAAGAAAAATTGCTTTGTGACTTGACCGTGTGTTCCTCCTTTTCAAATTCCTTACAGATGAGTGAAATGCAATCCTCTTTTTACCTGGATCGCATACTGTTTTGTACGAACGTTATCTTATAACAATTGAAATGGAAACTGAAATGAGCCAAGTTTCATAAAGCACGGTCATCCTCAGGCAACATTTGTACGTGAGTCGCGATATCTGCGGAGATTTTTCTGCTTTGTCATGATCGGTCAGTGAACTCGACAACTGTCATTGAGGAGGAACAGAGTGATAACTACTGGCTAATCATTGGCTTTAATAAGTTGTTGGACTGCGTCTTCTGCAGTTACAACTTCTTCAGTTCAGGCTATTGAGCAAATGTGTTTCGAAGATGAATTGTTTTCAAACTTCCTATTCAAGAATTGTCTCTGTTACTTGCAGCCCATCAGTACTCATGTTTGAAGTATTCCACACATGAACTGATTGAAACGAATCTAAAATACGCATTTCGGGATAGTGATTATCTTACATAGGAGGGTGCGACTTGCGTTAATACCATTTTAAGCTTGATTTTATAAACAAGTCAAAAATAGCTACCAAATAGAAGAGCAGCAATTTTTGGACTACCGTTTTAGCAGCTAAATTTTGTAAAAAGCTATTTTGACTAGTTTTGCGAGAAACGTATAATGCAAAACAAAATAAACTATAAATTGTGCATAATACATAAAAGATGAATGCAACAATGCATATGCATTGGTATCCCCTAAAACTTACGTTGACTCAGTTTGTCCGTTTCTGAACTTTGAGGCGCTAGAAAAACCAGCCGACTTCCCTAACTTATGCTTAATCAAATGTACTTTTAATATTTAATAAATTTAATTTGAATGTTGTAAGGAGAGGGATTTCTTTGTAATAAAACGTATTGTAAGCATAACATCAGAACATGCAATCTAGTAATAAAAACTAAAGCATAGTTTATGCAAGTTTAATAGCAAACGAAATAATGATTTTGCATTGAGTAAACGAAAAGACGCGAATTATGTTTTTCAGGAATGTGATTCCCCTCTCATCCGCGAAAGCCTTGTATCGACTTCTCATTAGGTCATCCAAGAACTTTGTGGACACAATTTTCTCTGGAGTCTGGTTCGGACTTTATGGAATAGTTCTTGTAATTTGACGGGATGCGACTCCTAATCCTGAGATGAGATCCCTATGAAATTCATTCAGAAAGAAATTATAATGACCACTCCAATATACGGATATTTTCTCTGAAGAAAATCTTCTACATGGTGGACGTTCAAGAATATTGGCTCTAGACTCGTGCTAATTTTGTTCCATGTGGTTTTAGTGCATGACCCCTAGAGCGATAAATCAAACTATTATCCAGTCTTCGTAATTTTTGAGCATTAACGGCACTTTTGTCGAAATTGAAATCTATGCAAACATTCAGCAGGGTGCTACTTTCTGTTTTCTAAACTTTTCTATGCTGCTGGCGTTATCCCCAAATTACAAACTTTCACTAAACCTTTCTCTAGGTCCCCTTGTGGCTTCTTTTTGGCAAAGGAAAGGGAACTCTCGAAACTTAATAAAATGGTTATTGAGTTAACGTTGAAAACAATAAATTCAATCACAATGACAATCTTTGTGTCACAAAGTATGATCAGTCTTTACCTACCGTCTTTCTAGCTCACTCATTCCGTATATCCTTCCAGACCTTTTTTTCAACATCGACCACCCACGAGTGAAATCCCTAACAGCATCACTTCTCTCTCTGACTACATGATACCTGCACCTCTGCATCAAGTAGGAGTTAGAGCAGAATATTACACTATACGTTCCATAGCCTGACGTTATTTGAAAATTGAACCACTCAACACATTTCGGTCCGAATTCATGTCCTTTATTTAAGTTTGAACAGCCTTCATTGTTGGGTGCTCTGAGGGACTTTGATAAGCAATTTGTCCAGAAATATTTATTTCAGAAGCAGTTATGAACCTGGAGATTGATCTTGCTACCAGAAAAGCATTTTGTCTTGGTGTTACCAAAATAAATGGCGTTAATCCAAGTTTCATTTCGCCCAGAAGTAGAAAAATCGTGGATAGGTCTGAAAATAATCTAATCTAATTGCTCATTTGTTTTTCGAATCCATCCAGGTGACCAGGTGAGGATGGATTGGAAATTGTATGCATGAGTGATCGAAGAAAGGGTTGAGCCCTCCCCGAAGTATTTGAAATGTTCAAATGGATGTTATTTCGTCAATCCTAGTTTCGTTGATCACATGTAAATGCTTGTGATCAAACGTAAAGGATCCAACGTAATGTTCATTTATCATTACGGATTCGAATCTAAAACCGGGAGAAAAGAATAAATACGAGCTTGTTTGCAGTCGTGTGCAGTTAATGCAACTTATCAGTCCTGTTCAAGGACTTGTATTTTTGGTACTGGTTGGCGTTGAATCCAATGATGGGAAATCGGGAAATTCCCTAGAGGCTGGCGCTTATAAGAGGCCGGCAGGGCCTTCAATAGAAAAATGTGACATTAGGCAAGGAAAGTTTATTTTGTGCAATAATGTAAATGGTTTTTTCAATAAGAAAGACAGTAAACTGTTATAGATCAATAATAAAATCCATTATGTATGTCATAATACGACTGCAGCATTAGCTTTCTATTTCACTTGAAAAGCAAGGCTGTTCGCGGTTGAATTAAACCGTCAAACGATGCTAGAAATCTCGCTAATAATGCTCATATTGAATCCGAATATTTGACATAAACATGCGTAAACCCTTTTTACAAGTTCCAAAACATATCGCCTAATTTATAAGGCGTAAAATTGTTTACAAAATTGCGTATTTTAATTTTAACAATTCGGCCTCTGAGGGGGGTTGATGTCTACATTTTTATCCGAGCAATGTGGATGAAGTCTTCATGTCTGGAGAGGACGCTTCGTGGCTTACTCTGGAGGACTTTGTTCTCAGTCCTCTCTACTTCTACGCAGCAGCAATTCTTTAATCTTTATTCATCATCAAGCATCCATCCTATATGAATTTCTAGAATATTAAGAGTAAGACACGTTGATTAATTTATTGAATCACGAAAGTTTAAAATATGAACATTATCCGATCATAATTTAAAGAGCAGAGATTGGTTTTGGATGAGTATGACTAATCTATTTTTTAAAATATACTTTAAGTTATTTTCAACTTTTGGATATCAGTGTATATGTTTAAAATACTTTTAACTGAACATTTTCATACATGGGGAAAGGTTAAAAATTGTGAACAAGATGATAAATAAAAAAATTTAAGATTTATTTTCTTTTATATGACAATCCAAAAACCATTGGCGTGGTATAGAAGTTTGGAGAGTGGGGTGCCAGCTCAGGATTGCCTCGTCATCTGATCATGGTTCGAAATTACGTGGCATTCGAATCTTTCCCTTTGGGATTGATGCCGGACCATCACCAATAGCCCGTTGCGTTGCTCCAGTGGGACGTTAATTAAAATACCTACCTACCAACCAAAGCCAGAATGTAAAAGGTTTTGTTTTAAAAATAAAAGTTCGAAGAGGTATTTGTTATCTTTTTTGAATTAACTTTTGTGCTCTGAAATTATAACTTCAAGAAAAGGAAACTGCCTGAAAAGAAATAAATTTATATTTTTACAACTTATTGGCATCTACATAGAACGAGTTTCATATTGAATTTCGTAATACAGAATAAACGTAGACACTTTTTTGTACATTTATTACATCTATTTCTGAATAATCAAATATTAAAAGCGTCAAAAATGACTAATAAAGATGAGAACGGTATGGGGGGGGGGGTGTTTTCATTAACGTCACACTAGAGCTACACAATGGGCTATTGGTGACGGTCCGGGATCAATCCCAAAGGGAAAGATCTGAGGACAACACCACGTAATTTTGAACCATGGTCAGATGACGAGGCAACACCTGAGCTGGCACCCCACTCTCCAAACTTCCACACCACGCCAACGTGAGGACATTTGAGGCCACGACAGATTTAACGTGCACCAGCCCCCTTTGTACACGACGGTGTTTGGCTGGATTCGAACTCGCAACCCTTCGGTTGCTAGTCCGTTACTCTTCCAACCGGGCCACCGCGGCCCGAGAACGGTATGATAAAAACAGTCAATAGCTATTTGGTTGGGGAAAAAGTCCACCATCATCAGGACAAAAGTAAATAACAAAAGACACAAAAGTGAATAAGCAAACTCAAGTTTAATAAGCAAACTCAAATCTGTTATCTTTGAGCAGTATTGGCACCACTCACTTTTTATTAAGTCCATCCAGCCCACGTGCAATGGAAAGGCTTAGTTTAAAAAGGAGTGAAAGCAACATTATTCATAGATAACAGATTTAAACTCGGATTTTCTTGTTATTTACTTTTGTCCTGATGGTAAGTGTTTTATTCCACCGAAATAGCTATTTTTTATCATCTTGTTTTCGTTTTAATTGATCACTTTTTGAAGCTTTTAATATTTGACTACCAGTTTAACTAAGGTTTTATCTGTGCATCTATTTATCGCTACTTCAGGCTTTCCCGTTTCTGTGTAATTGCAGATTAATAAATTGGTTGTTAATTATTTCAAATTAAAAAATAAAATAAAAAGTGTTCAATTTATCTGAGATTTGGCATTTAACAACTCTAGATTTTATTTCTAGTAGCACAACTCTTATATGACATTAAGAAATATTTTATTTAAAGTGAAATTTGTTTAGCGTACACTTTACCAAAAATGCAAGTTCTACGAGCCCTTAGACCTACATACAATAATCTATATCCTAGAAATTTTAAAATGTGTTTTATAAAATATATAACGTGTGAAAATTATCTAGAAGACAAAAAAGATAATAAATACCAACAAAATTTTCTAGAGGTTCTAACATTTTAAGACATGAAGTACAAAAAAGGGTAACGTATAACAAATCTTAAATAATGACTTAATCTTCAGATAAACTATGTAAGACTTTGTTTTCTAAAAGTATATGACTAAAAATTGATAATTTAAGTTTTCCTTTCGAAATCACAGACACTCATAGAGTAGTTATTAAACACATTTATAAATTTTGAGAGCGTATAGTTAAAAACAAATAAGTTTAGAGAAAATCTTGCTATTGAAACCGGTTTTATTAAACACGATGTGTTTTTCATATTTGTCTTTTAAATATCAAGTCACTAAATTATTGGACTTATCGTGTATTTTTTTATTCATAGTGAAAACAATAGTATGAATAACCAGGGTGCTCATTCACAATTTCGTAAATATCTGGGATATTGGCTTGCTTTTTTTCTTCGAAATGAAAAAAATTACATATTGAAAACTGTTTTGAATTTATCTAAGATATATATTAAGAATTTATATAATAAAGGGTATTAAATACAGTACTTAAGATTTCATTTTGAATTAATCGATTTTTATTTTCAATTCTAATTTTAAAATAGCTTATGAAAACGTGTAACATTGCTAACAAGAAAACATTAAAAATAACGACCGTGCAATTATAATTAGAGCATCGGAATACATTAAAAAGCTCGTGGCATTCTATTCAAAAACGCCAATCAAAGTAGGACAAAATTTAAGACCTAATAAACGAAAGCCTTGATTGTGACATACTTCACCGTTTTGCTATATGTAGAAAACCATACCAGTGTGTGGTCAAACTGCGCTAATTGTAAAAGGTTAATGAATCATTAAGAGTTTTATATTACATTTTGGTTCTTGTCTGAAACGTTAAAGAGATCGTATTTGTTTACTCCACTGACTTATACGATTGTGTTTGTATACACTATTCGTCAATCATATAAAGCAATAATAAAGTCTCCTCTAACTCAAGCATCGATCCGCTATTTTTACTATAATACTTGTGTTGCTTGATTTCAAAGCTACAGGAAAATGTGTTTGCATGGATCAACTAAACGGGAATCTTTATTTCTAAATACATATATTGGGCTCCTTGGAAGACAAGGATATGCCGAGAAAAACTTATTTTTAGAAATAAAGAAGCATCAATTATACACTAAATTACGCGTTTTTAAATTTAATATTACATAAAAGTTAGTCTTTCACTGTTAAAACCTTTCAAAATAATGATCAAGTGGAAGAATATATTTCAGAATTGTAATAAAAATCTACAAGGTGCATAAAAAATACTTTTCTGCAAGAGAGAGCAAAATTTCTTAAAATAAGATTCTTTTAGAGACAGTCTCTATGGCCTTTAAGAACCCTGAAATTGACAGAGGGACAAGTATGAAGGACGAGGGGTGCATACGAATGACAGTAAATACTGTGACATCACGAAGCAGTTTCAAAACGTCAACTGGTAAGACGATGATAACCTTTAGAGATAGCAATTCTACTCTCAAAATCCACTTTGAAAACAGCTTCTTTCAGCTGAAAGAAGCTTAATAGGTCTTCAGTCAATTACGTTTAATTGTTGCTGTCAAAATCCGTTATTCGAGGAAAGCCTCTGGAGAAAGGCTTTGGAATGTCGTTTACGAACCCAAAAGGACCGGTTTCAAGAAAATATTTTGGCTGACACCTATAGGTCTCTATAGGATCAGTGATTCATTTGAAGTGTATTGGTGGTAAATATACTGATAGTTTTAACCTATTGACACTATAAATGGAAATATGTATACAATTACTGAAAGTAGAAAATTGGGAATTTTTCATACATTGCATTCTCAAATCAATGCTTTTGCTTAGTTTGCTATTTTTTTCAAAACGAGTAGAAAAGCATTACTTTGTTCCGATGGTGACAGCATTATGATAATTGGAGAAAAAAGGATTTTTGGCTTGGTTTGCAAAACCTTAAAATAATGATTTGAGTGGAAGATTCAGTTTAATTTTGTGACGTTAATGAACGGTTTTTTTTATGTATGACGGAATAATTAAGAAATTTTAGTATGAACTTTTATGTATTGGAAGGCTGATTTTAGTACAATTAATTAGGATTCTTTACGTAAATGTTGCATATTGTTAATATTGTCTCAAGTAAATTTAGACACTTCTTTATCAGCGTATTTACAGAACATTTGAATAGACACTTGCTATAAATTTATTTTTTAAAGCGCTCTTTTCTAGTTTTCTTCCATAAAACCAGTTAATATTTACTAGCATATATGTATTCACAACCTATACTATAAATAAATTAAAAACAAACATGTTTCCTAAAGTTCTCCACACCATAATTGAAGCAGCTCTTAAAGACGTATCATTCATGTGATTTTTCATTCTATAACTTCAATTATAATTTATAATATGGATTCATTTCACCGATGTGAACTTCTAAAGTATACTCGGTGTCTATCCATTGACTTATGAGCAATTAGAGATGAGCTGTTATTCCGATAGCAGTTGAAATAACAGTGTTATTAATTGCAAATTAATAATTAGAATTTGTTATCGAAAATACTAAGTGTTGTGGATAAATGTTTCAATATAGAAAAGTAACTTGAAATGACAAAAAGTAAGAAATTTAATTAAGAAAATAAAATTTATTATAAAAATTGAAATTCCTTTAAAAAATTCCGTAACAGTTGCTGTCAGCAAATGAAATTAACCGACAGTTTGTTAAAATTATTTCCTATTTTTACTAGAAGTTGGTAATAACAGCCATGCAACTCCGGCCCATCTTCCTCGTGTTGGCCGAGAGCGAAGCCGGTTCGGTCAAGACTCTCGGATGAACTGGGCAAGTGAATATCGAGCAAGCCTCGACCTTGGTCGCTGAAATGATGATAATGAGGGACAGTCAGAACAGGTTGGCGTTTTCTTCCTCCTTCCCCGATGCTAGAGATATGGGTCATTCTGATTTCCTGTCCGTGTTTTAATGCTGTCCCCTATGAGCCGTGAATCTTACGCACGCTTACGCTATTGAATGATGCATCTAACGATGTCAAAGCCTCGAATAAGAAATAACAAAACACTCAGATATGTAAAGAAATAAAAGAGACATTGTTCTCATGCTGTGTTTACAATCATGAAATCTTTTTGCGTGTTTTCTATCAGAATGAATTAATTTGATCTGCTTTATGTATTTATGCGTCTAACTGGTGTGTTTCTGCAAGGTAATAATTACGCTCATCCTGGAGATACCCTAATGACTTTGGTCTAGGAGCATTTGCTTTACTTGCTTTTAAAACAACGTCACGAACAAAATGCTTTTTATTCTAAAATAATGTTTCAAATACTTTATACACGCCATACACAAATAAGGACATTTACTTTCACGCAGTATGAGTACAGTTCATCTTATGTTCAATCCCTGCAGCCTTTCAAATTGAGACAATGAAATCTCTAAATTATCCATTTAACCCCAATGTACCCTTACTGTAGGACTGCTATTTGTTCTATAACCTTATATGTGAGAAAATTTCATAGATCTGTGTGCAATGTATTATTTGAGTAAGCAAAGTTTTACGGTATCAGTTGTGACTTGTTTGATGCTGGCTCCAGAGGCTCATCGAGCAGAGCTATGTTAATTGGATTTGCCCTTTATCAACACGGATAGGATATTATGCACACACAATTTTTCTAAAACGATAATTAGTAAACAAAGTGTTTCCAAATAATTAAGAAATCTTCAGAAAAGGGGAAAATAATCTTTTCTAAGAATTGTAAGGGCTTCTAAATCTAGCATAAGAGACCCTAATTCTTTATCGAATACTTTTTGGTATGCGTTGAATATTCTTTACAGCTGTATGTAGAACAGGAATAGCAGTGAAAGCAAAACAAGTATTTTAAAGTTCTCTTTTTCTAGAATTCATGAGCGTTGGGTTCGAACCAAGACTCGAATAAGGTGATGTTGTATCTGGGGCGTATTTATATTAATTGTTCCAGGACAAAATTAGCAGTTATGTGCAGAAAATAAATTTCCATCATGTAAAAAGCAAATTTTGTTTCATTTTCTGACAGATTGAAAGCTTTATTAACACACAAAATTTCTCTGATTAACAATTCCTACATGTTTTCAAGACTAACTTGAAGAAGTAGAGAGAATAAATAATTTAAATAAAATCTGTTAGTATATTTTTGACTGATTCCTCTCTGCGTTAAAGTGAACTTGCTTCAGTCAAAAAGACATGTCCGGATATTTCCCTTCAATGTCTACTAGTAAAGGTAAGCTTAGTGCGTCCTTCGAAAGATTAATGGAATTAAAATACTTCTTGGCGACTTGCTTTGATCCAGAGATTTATTTAAGTAAGGTAGTTTTTCGATGTCCGTCAGCACATTCAAATATCCCGACTGGTGACTCCAATATCCCTGCGGACAGGGTTGACATTCTCTCTGGATGTAAGAATTCTATTGCGGCTAGTTGAGTCAGTTGCTAAAGAAACTATTCCCTAAATCAGTAAAAGGTAAAATCAATTAGCTTATTTTTGTTTAATTATTCCCGCGATATCTCTATCTATTGAACTTGAGTAAGTTTACTGCCCTTTGAAGGTTGAATCGAGGAAAATCAAGTGAGTAAATATATCATTAGGAAGATTAAGAGCTATGCTAACGACTTCCTATCTATGGAGTGACGCTGTAAGGAATTCACTTTATTGAATAAAGGCCATTTCATATCAGTGACTGATAGAAACAAGCAATGCCTTTAGTGAAACTCACACATGATTATGTTAATGTGAAGACGTAAAATCCCGTGGTGAAGACGTTCAGTGGAATGCCTAACGAGACATACTGCTGAGAACTTGCTCAAAGAGAATTCCTTGAATGTTCCATATCATAAAAGTCTTTCGAGAAGTCAAGAACATTTGTGGAGTTTCTAGATTTAGTTTTTGATTTGGGTAATTTCCTTATACTATTGACTCGCACGAAATTTTATGAACTAAGTTTAAATGGCAGTTTGTGTTTCTTTCCGTGGACATATTTCCGTAGTACCTAGAAGATCGAAAATATTAACACATCGCAAGAGTAAATTAGTTTAATACCCAATAAAAGCATCTCCTGGAAACTGACAGTTGTATATTTTGCCGATGTGCATTCTCTCATTGGTTAAGAATAAAATCATTACAGAACTATGCAGTTAGTAGCTTTTGAATTCTTGCTGTCTGCCGAAACTCATTTCATATAAATTGTTCAACGAGCCGCTATAAACCAAGTACGTTTGTATAACATCCAGAATTCAGAAGAATTTTTCCACTAGTGAACTTGCAGTGTGTTATCTTTTAAAAACATCTAATAATTTCTACGGTTGCGAAAAGAAACGTATGAAATATAGATTCAATTCTCTCATCAGAAAATAATTATTTGATACTCTGATTTTTAATACATGTGAATGTACCTAGTTTCAATCACTTACTTTTGTCCACATTTGGGAGTATTTTTGCTTAATTTATTTATTTTTGCTGTGAGAATTCAACCACCAGAATTAATTTCAGTGTTCATATGATTTTGCAACCCCATTTTTTGGAGACTTTCCCATCTTGGTTGACATTTTCCATTTTATTGCTGTTTATTATAATAAAATATGCAATTTTCTGTTGTAAATAAATTTATTGGTGGTTTGTCTTGCTAGTTTAATTCTCAAATAACTGGATACTCACATAATTTTGCAACGCACTGTATGATGTGCATACATATACACGTTGAAATATTATTTTTACAATCAATAATTTAAGTTTCAATGAATGAACAAATTTGAATGTTGAGTGAAAGGATCTCGAGGCTGTTCGAACAAGTGACCAAAAGAGAATCTTTGTGATTGGTTGTACTCATTACAGACGTCAAATGTTCATTAGAATTCTGTGGTTGTTTCTTATGCTTTATTTATTCATAAGCATAATATGTAACATTAAATCCTTGTGTAGCAAAAACTGATCATAGAGAGATAAACAAAAACAATTTAAACAAAGCTAAGTGGAATTTAGTGGATTATTCAAAACTTAATGACTTTGAAGATATATTTTCTTCAAATTTGCATAAGTTTTAAAGGGTAATTCTGTTGATATACACTTTGGGCCACATTCACAAAGTTTTGTTTGGGTTTTTACAATAATTAAATATTCTAGACAGTTTAAGCTTTCAGTTCAAATGTTTTTTCATGCAACTTAGATCTGAACCTTGTGCCATAAAAGTCTACCATTAAGTGTTTTCCATAGAAGTTCGTTTTACTTTCAATTTCTTTTGAAGTTGTTTTTTAGTTGATAATTGTTTGTGACTATTAATTTTTTTTTAGTTGAGATCTAAAGAAATCGATGGGGAATTCGCATTCGCAGTCTGCATCTCGCTTTACCCCATCGCTTCTCCACAGCGATAGCAGGAATCCCAAAGAAGGAAAAGGCCGCAAATTCGCGAATCCAGAGAACCGTGTCCTTCCGGTTGTATTGAATGCTCCCCAAAGACTCCGGAGTACTGACAATGGGAACATTCTTCAGAGTGGAGGAACTATCAGTGGACGCAAGGCCAATTTCTCTCCAGCTTCCAATCCTGAGTTCGTGCAGTTGCTGCAGAAGAAATGTCCTCAACCAACGTCAGAGAATGTCACATTTCAAACTCTTTATGGTCATCGCAAATCACACAGTGATCCGGACATTGTGCGCATGATGATGAGTGAGAACGACACTGATGAAGACGATTCCGACACAGATGGGAGATGTGATACAGAAGGAGGAAGTTCCAACAAACGCAGTATTATAGCTGTTAGTCCCAGCAAAGCGAAAATAAAATCCAGGAAAAAGAAACGTGCCCCAGAGCCTCCTCAGTCCAATACTTTACCCAGAACGTTGGGTAGATCACCATCTTATTACAAAGATGAAAATAAAAGACCGGATAGCTGCCATTCTTCTTACGATTATAATGACACTCCTAGAAGGCCCTTGCCACCCATTCCTCCTGAAGAAATGCCACCTCCGCCACCACCACCAGATTATAACCGCACTTCTGATAATATTGGGCTATCGAAGGGCAAGAATTACGAGAAAAACAGAAGAACCGTGGACAAATGGAAGTTCAGTAAGTCATCTCAGGAGTTACCAGCTGAGAGGGTCCCAAGGAAGCGTTGTAAATCCTTAGATAGGCTCGAAGAACAAAGGCAGAGGGAATGTACTGAAAACCAAAGTGACAGATGCTTTAGAAACAATAGTTTGCGACATTCTGATTACGTACCTGATGGTGGTATCTCACATCGAAGCGGAGGGGAAAGCAAAGCTCCACGAAATGATGCTTTAAAATATGCTATTGCAGATGCTGCAAAGAAACGCGCAGAGAGGTTAGAAAGAGGACACGAGTACCGAAATTCTTCTTTTAAGTTATCAATGAAACATCCTAGGGATATGTGTTTGTCTATTAAGGACCAAGGGCGGGATGAGCCTCTATCCGCTGACAATACAGTTCACTTCCCCTATAGAAATACAACTCCTTATAGTCACAAGAGCTCAACTGATCAACACATTTCCAGGCATGATAGGTATGGGAAAGTCCTTGACAAATCCTCTTCCGAACATTCTAGCTCTCATAAGTTTACTCGAAAAACACCAATGCAGGAAAATAAAAAGGATTATCGAAATGATTATCCTTATGAAAGACAGCCAGCTATGGACTATAAACATTATAGTGGTGGACCAATAGCACTAACACCAAACGAAGTGAGTGATAGGCAAAGCAAATGGGACTCAATCATTCACGATCCAATTCCTCGAATTCTTCCAGAGAGCACTGTTTCCATTTCTTCCGAGGAAGAAATGGAAATCGATCTTCAATTAAGACCTACTTTACCTCGTAGGCCTATAGAAATATCCCGCTTCTCTCCAACAGATGTATGGAAATCAATCAATTTGGATTTTTTTAAGTCCCACCAACAGCGCTCTGATGTAAGTAGCGACGACGCAGATGACATAATGGAAGAAAAAATTTGTCGAATCAATAGACCAGTTGCTCCCCGACGACTTATATATGATCGCAGTGGTGATTCTGGTATTTCACCAGACGCTGGAAGTCCTATGTTACTAAACGAAAGTTTAGATGTCCTAATGATGAACAACAACGCGACTACACGTTTAATAACCGAAGAAGACAACTCCTTGTGGGTTCCTCAACATGATCTTGCTGATGATAGTGAATGTGGAAGTGATGATTCTCCATCAGACCATAGAAATAACGTATCTAAGGTGAATGTACAAGCAAAATTTTCAATGCCAAATCTAATGTTTCCATCCAGATCATTACCAAGGACTGATCAAATAAATGGCTTAGAGGAGGAAGGATGTCCCGATAAAGTTCGAAGCAAAGGTAGAAGAAAGAAAAGTTACAAAAACACGGAAGGTCAGCATTTTAACAGTTTAAGAAATTTGAAGAAAGCTCTAGGCTTAAGATCTAAAGTTTTAGTGGAGGAGAATAATGGGTTGGACCCCAACTGGTCTCTCAGTAGAAGTCTCCCGAATTTCATAAACAATTTAAATGGTGAAAACATTGCCAGACCTGAAAACGAAGCTCCAGAAGTGTATATATTAGACCACATTCGACGAAGTAATTCAGAATCCAAAGCCGTTCCTCAAGAAAGAACAGGCTGTAAACTAGTGAACTCACACAGTATTCAAAATGTTAACATTGAATGGAGGAAATCCTTTCCCGGACAATCCTCTGATGGGCATGTTATTTATTTGCCCGAGTATCGAACGTCACCAATGAAAATTCATTCAACTACTGATGACATGAACGTAAATACAGATAGCGAAGTAGTAATGAAAAGACCCAACTGTAGAAAGAAGTTCTCATATCAAAGCACAGTCCGGCAAGAAGAGAAAAAGAAACTTGAAGAGAAATTAGCCCGGGAGGTAGAATCGAGAGAGAGAAAGCGGCAAGAGGAAATCGAGTGGATGAACAAAGTCGAAGAAGAGTTTAGGAAACAAAGAGATAAGGAAAAAGTCAACATACGCCACCAATTGCGCATTCTAAACCTGCAAGAAAAATCCGACTCCAATAAAGAAAGTTACCAAGCAGTCCCCAAACAGGATATAGCACAATTCGCCGATAATTTATTAAACATAAAACCCAATGTCCAGTATACTTATACGGAGCACAACGAAGGTAAAATTTCTCCTTTCACAAATGGTCATGAATTAAATGATGATTCAAATAAATGGCAACAGCCAACAGGAATGAAAAAATGGCTTAAGCGTCAAAATCGAGATTACCAACCTCTTAGTCCTGTGAGACCTGAACCAGAAGGCGGAAGATCCTCCAGTGATGATTGCAAGAACGTAGATGGGAAGAAGGGAAGTACGACAGAGAAGCTACAAACCAGCACTTACTACAGAAATGTGAGGTAAGACTAAGCGATGTAGCTTTGAGCAAAAGAAGAATACAGTAACTTTGCTTGTGCCAAATCTTAAATTTAGGTTTCTTTTAGTGTGGCCGGGAGGTAGATAGTTAACGAAAATAATTTCCTTGGATTTTGCTGCTTTTGTTCTTTTATTTATGCCGAATAATAGTTCTTAAAATAATTTGCTTAAATAATGTAACGTATTGTTTTTAAAACGATTATATTATTGAACATATCGTCGGCTTGGCCAATTAAAGACTAGCTATTAGTTTTTAGATTAAAAATAAAAACTATAAACATTTTGATAGTATTATATTTTCTTTTAAACCAATACAATGACAATTTATTTCTCATCATCATTAAAGTAATTGCTTAGTGTCTAAAAATGTCAGTTAATGAGTTTCTGATCTAACCGTCGATATAAGAAATACGTTTTTAAAGGTTCTTGTCTTCTTACAGGTAGGTACATAGAAAAGACCTACATATATGACCGGTTCTTTTAAGTTTCTCTGAGGTGACAAAAAGTTTAAAATAAGTTTCAGTTAGAGGAAAATAATAATTGCTAACTGTGCGGGAGTCTATTTCCATCAACTTATATACATATCTCATAGTGTATTTTGTAGTATGCATTAAGCAACTGTATTTTGCTCATTTTATATAAAAACAAATTATACTAAAAGCAGTTGTACAAAAGTTTAACTTTGTGTATCTAACAGTATTTGTTAAAATAACTTAAATTAATGCAACTTTAAATTTGTGTATAGTGCCGTTCTTGTTCTCTTATATAGAATTGTCTATCTAAAAATGTATTTTTTGAAATTAAAATATTTTTGAAGAGAAAGATGAAAGGTGATAGTACCGTGAGATATTTCACTTTTCGAACATTATAAGCTAGGCCAGGGATGGGCAAACTACGGCCCGCGGGCCAACTCCGGCCCGCCGGAAGGTTTTATGCGGCCCGCGGATAGAATTTTAATTTGCCGTCCGACGGAAATTAAAAGAAAATATGATTTATATATTATATATCCATCTCCTTTTCTACTTTGTTTAAATTTTTTTTTTCATCCTTTTTTTCAAAGGACTGATGACCTTTTTACTTTCTCTATTTTTGTTCTACAAAACATAAATCGACGGAAATAGCTTTCAATCGGTAAAGTGTTAAAAGCGGAAGTTCTTTGTTAGTTATAGCTGTAGACTGGCGCCAACAAGCGTTATCTCTTTCTCGGGGAGCAGACATATGGGAATCCAATATAGGTGAATTAGACCTCACATGTGGCAGACCGCGCATTTTAAGCTCCAGCCAGCGGCTTTTTCTTTTGGCGCGAGTTTTAATATTATTGATTGCGTATGGAAAGATTGCGGACTTATAGCATCATTGTGAATAGTGGTGAAAGTATAAAAAGTATAGCGTAGCTAGTGCTTGTTTGGGTTATTCGTAAAATATTGCAACCCCAAAATGGCTACTAAAAAACGTAAAGTTGATTCAGAGTGCCGTGTTTTTAATGATGAATGGACCTGGAAATATTTTTTTACAGTTGTTAAAGATAAACCAGTGTGTCTCATCTGCAATGAAGCTGTAGCAGTCTTCAAAGAATATAACATTTCACATCTAAGCATAAGAATTCCAATTACGAAGCAATGTCCGAATATGAAAGAAAACAAAATGTAGAAAGTCTAAAAAATTATCAGGCCGACAAAATTTTTTCAAGAAGGTAAACACTATCCAAGAAGCAGCTACACATGCAAGTTACATTGTAGCATACAATATTGCTAAAAATAATAAAGCTCTCAGTGATGGGGAGTTCGTTAAACAATGCATGCTCCAAGTTTGTGATGTTTTATGTCCAGACAAGAAAAATAATTTTGAGACTGTAAGCTTATCTCGAAAAACGGTGACTTCTAGAATCGAAGCCATCGATAAAAATTTGACATCACAATTAGAGTCAAAGATTGGCCAGTTTAAATTTTGCTCCATAGCTATGGATGAAAGCACTGATATAAATGATACTGCTCAATTAGTATTATTTATAAGAGGTGTTGATGAGAACTTTGAAATTACCGAGGAACTGGCGTGCATGCGTTCTTTAAAGAGAACTACAACGGGATGTGATATTTTTCGTGAATTTCAGGAAGGGCTTTTAACTTTGAAAGTGCCTATAACAAATATATGTAATATTACGACCGATGGAGCACCAAATATGACAGGAAAAAAATCTGGATTTCTTGAACTCTAATCAAAACTATCCCGGGAACAATGTTGTTTTTCTACATTGTGTTATACATCAAGATGCTCTGTGTAAATCTGCATTGAATATGAAACCCGTGCTTGATGCAGTCGTGAAGCTTGCAAATACTATTCGATCTCGTGGGCTTACTCACAGACAATTTCGAGATTTTCTTCAGTCCGTGCAATCTGAATACTCTGATGTACTGTATTACACGAAAGTAAGGTGGCTTAGTGCAGGATGTGTTTTCGAGCGGGTTTGGCAGCTGAAAGACGACATTGTGTCGTTCTTCCATGAGAAACAGTGTTCTGCGGAGTGCGAAATGTTAGAAGATACAGAATAGCTTTCGGACTTTGCATTTTTCACAGATCTTCTTTGTCATATGAGCAACTTGAATGTCAAGATGCAAGGGAAAAATCAATTTATCGACGATATCTGGGCCCATCTCAAAGCTTTTAAACTAAAACTTAATCTGTTTGCTGGGCAGCTAGCTAAGAACGACTTGTCTCATTTCTCGAGGTTAAATTCAATACCCTCAGTAAATGAAGAGAAGCTTAAGAATTATGAAGATGGCTTGAAAAAACTGCATTTTGAGTTCGAACCCGATTTCAAGATTTCAGTGCCATTCAAACAGAATTGGATATTTTTACCATGCCTTTCAACGTAAATTGTGAAGCAGTGAGGTCAGATTTGCAGCTTGAATTAATTGAGTTGCAATCTAACAATCATCTCAAGCAGCTGTTTCTAAATATGCCAAAGTTAGAGTTTTACAAATCATTATCGAAAGTAAGTTTCCCAAATTTAATATCTCACGCCCTGAAAATCAGTGCTATGTTTGCTTCATCTTATATATGTGAACAAGTGTTTTCAACTATGAACCTTAGAAAGAATTATTTCAGAAGTAGACTGACAGATGAGCATTTAGCCTCGTTCCTTAGAATCAGTACATCTCACTTCGAACCTCAATATAAGGAACTTTTAAAAATGAAATCGCAATTTCATTCATCTCATTAACATATTTAAATTGTAATACTTGTATATTGTTTTTAAAATTTTAGAAAAATTTATCTTGGCCCGCCAAACTTTTTTTTTTCGATTTTTGGCCCGCGACCGAAAAAGTTTGCCCATCCCTGAGCTAGGCAAATCTAGGGACGTTCTATACAAATTTTGAGTAAGTTCCTTTTCTTTAAGATTTCTGAGTAGTTCATCCTTTCTCTATTTTAGATTTTTCGAACACAGATTTTTGTAGTACTTTCAAGAGAAATTTTAATTTCCCCAAACAAGTAATTTTTTCTCGACACTGCCAAAGTCGAATGAAGGTTCTTTTGCTACAACAAACCGATAGTCAGTGAGTGATGCGATTAAGCATACCATTTCAGTGCGGCGTTCTATAAGTCTTGGTCAGAACTGACAAAATTCAATCGCGTTCTAAAAAGGGCGTTCAAATCGACAAGCACTTTTGCTTACGTTTTCCTCGTAATATGCCAAACGTCGTTAAAAATGTTCCTGTCTGTCATATCGATATGAAAAACAAATTAGTTCTCGATCAAGATGGAAATTGCTAAGAAATACAGAATGCATAATTGTCAACGATAATTAAAGCTAAAGACCAGAAAAGAAAAATTCATAACGTAGCGGCTTCACCTAGTTGAAAACATTCTCAATTTTATAACCATCGATTTGCCACAATTTTACAATATTTTATAAGACTTCCAAAAAAGGCATGTTTATTTAAAAATATTTTTATCAATTCCTATTAACGAACTTTTCCCGATTCATTTCCTCTGGTTGCCTTGCAATTCTCGCGAGTTGAGGTGTCATTCTTGATAAATATATAATCGAGGTGATACATTTCGTAAGGAAGAATAATTCAAGTGGGTAACTACACTGCTGGCCACCGTAAATGCTACACCCTGAAGGAAGCATGCAAATAATATGAAATTTACAACATGCATTAGCGGAGGTGAGATATGCAAATGATTAGAATTTCAGCGCAGACGCACATCACGCGCGCCTGTGGCGCCACTTCAAAGCGCTATTTAAGGCTTGGAGATTTCGACGATTTCAAGTACGGCAATTGTGTTTTTCTTGTGGTTTTTTCAAAAAAACGATCAATTATGCCTCGTAGAAAACAGCGATCATCTTTTGATCAAGTATCCGAGTTCGACAGAGGAAGGATAGTGGCCTACCGAGATTGTGGATTATCTTTCAGGGAAATCGGTAGTCGTGTTGGACGAAACCAAACAACTGTAATGCGGATATGTGATCGTTGGATGCAGGAGGGTACGACGGACCGACGTGTTCGATCGCATCCACCTCAGTGCACCACTTCACGTGATGACAGGCATATTGTGCGTATGGCAGTGACGGATCGCTCAGCCACATCACGAACCATAGCACAGCACATTCAGTCTGTACCGCATCATCCAGTGTCTGCGCGTACCATTCGACGCCGTTTACAGCAGAGTGGTCTGTCCGCAAGACGTCCATTGCTTCGTCTACCCTTGACGCAGAACCACAGACGTTTCCGCCGCCAATGGTGCGATGAAAGAAGGATGTGGACGGCAGAATGGAATGAAATTGTCTTTACTGACGAGTCACGCTTCTGTCTGCAACACCACGATGGTCGGATTCGAGTCTGGAGACACCGTGGAGAGAGGATGCTGAACAGCTGCGTTATGCACCGCCACACTGGTCCTGCACCGGGTATTATGGTATGGGGCGGTATTGGATATCACTCTCGCACTCCTCTAGTACGCATTGCCGGTACTTTAAACAGCCAGCGCTACATCTCCGAGGTGTTGGAGACAGTTGTCCTTCCTTACCTTCAGGGCTTGCCCACAGCCATATTTCAACAGGATAATGCGCGACCACACGTGGCACGCATTGTCCAAGGGTTCTTCGTCAATCGCCAGATTGAATTGCTTCCCTGGCCAGCTCGCTCGCCGGATCTTTCGCCGATAGAAAACATGTGATCCATGGTTGCTCAACGATTGACCCAGAATACATCCCCAGCTGCCACACCAGATCAACTTTGGCAACGTGTGGAAGCTGCTTGGTCTGCTGTACCCCAAGAACACATCGAAAGTCTCTTTGAATCAATGCCAATGTTGGCAGCGGTGATCTCCAACAATGGCGGCTACTCTGGCTACTGATTTTGGCAGGAACCACACTTCACAGAAGTCTATAAATTTAATCATTTGATTCTTGGTCAACATGTTATCTACAAAATAAATTTTGTTGTGATATCTCTTGTCTTTCTTGGTGTTGCAATTTGGGTGGCCAGCAGTGTACATGTATTATTGATCAGGATGTCTTTTCTCAGTTTGATGTGCTCGAAATCCAATTGAATTCATTTTTTCATTTGTTTAGTTAACCTGTTCTCCTTTGAACTTACGATATATTAATACATACCTAAGCCAAGTTTCGTGTCCGCCATGTTAAGATATATACATATCTTAATTTCTATCACTCTTATATTTTAAACTTTGACCTAGTTTCTTTTGAGAAGCACCCGCTCTTGAAATAAAAATGATTTTATTTTTGTGATTGTAATCGTCATACTTTCCTAATAATTCTATTGCTTTTTATTGCAGAGGCAAATGCATCCACGGAAATGATATGAACTGTAGTGCTTGTAATGAAAATTATAGAATGCGGTCGTATGATCTATCAAGAAAAGAGAGCAATAAAATGGTGAGATCAGATAAAATCAATTCCAATTACATCTTATCTTCGTCTGGAACAAAGAAAGTCGATGCACAAATGGGTTCCAGAAAACAGGTAAGGACACAACTCTAAAAGCAGAGATATCTTGAAATTCAGTTTTGAAGAATTTATTATTCTGCCATGCTTCCCTTTGGAAATATGCTCTTTTGTGATACACTTTATTACGTCGGTATACTTCATTTACAAGTTGATAATGGAATTTAATGTTTCCAGTGTATTGAGCTCTTCATATTTTTATTCAAAAGAAATAACGATATTGGAAATTCACAAAGATAAAATGTGCTGTGTGTTCAGAATAAATTCTTCATTTCATAATTAAAATAACAAAAATGGGTTAGTTGAATTCATTTTCACATTATAGGAAATTAAAAGCCCTTCTCATACTTATCATAGGCTATTTACATTAAAAGATAATACGGCTGACTAATTTAAAGTATAGTAGAAAAGTGATGTTACAGCCTAATAAATGAGTTTTCGCACACCAGGTAAAGATGTAACTTTCGATAGAATTATGACAGCTGTTGCAAAAATTTCACGAGTCATGGAAGGGTCTATCCGAGCTGGTTTTCATGATGTCAAAATGAGTATTTCTTGCAAATTTTAGACCTATTAAAATCTGTCAAATACGTTTGTGATCTTGAAACGCGTAGAAAAATCGTATGTGTTCTATTGCCTTTTGATACAATTTTTCTATAATAAAGGCTAACTTCAACCTAACGACTGACCTCAATTTCAGATTCGATGGACGGGCAGCGGCAGGTTCGCATATACAAATATCAATTTCCAAGTATCAAAGTTTATTTGGCACAAATATGTTCTTTTCTCTTTTAACACGTATTGAACAGTTTTTCTATTACAAGGAAAAGATTTATAGCTTTTCAAACTTAGACAGTACATAAAGCTTTTCTCATTTCCTAGTAATGACGATTCCCCCAATTTGGAGGGGCAGTTTTTTTAAATAGAGTTTTCAATATGTGAAAGAACTGCTGTGCACGGCTAAAGCATATCATGCTTAGAAGGTTAATGATAGCAGGCATTAAACGACGTGTTTTTATTTTGCTAAATATGCTCGTCATCATACGAAAGACTACATGTTTACATTTCAGGGGGCCACTGAATATCACAAAAAATAAAACAAAAACATTTTCTTGCTTTCTTCGAAAACACAGCGTGATATTTGGGCTTTAGAAATAACATCCTCCAGATTTCTCTAGAATATTAATAAACATTAAAAATTTTATCTATTTTTAGCAACAAATGAGTGATTCTAATAGCTATTTTTGTGTGGTGATTTTGACCTCAACGCCTTTCTAACTGTGAAATGTTTGACTCATAACTTATGAGAGAGATCTATTTTAGGGGAAGACCGTGCATTTTGAACCACTTAAATTTCATATTAATTACATCCCATTGGGTAGAATTCTGTTAAATAATATTTTTGTAATGTACGATCCCCAATTATATCAGTGGTAAATCTTATTCATCTATGAAAACTTTTGTTTGAAAGTAATAAAAACTGCATGAAATTTGGCCAAAATGAGTGCCACTTGACTCGTTCACAGTATAAAATTTTGTGATTATTTTTAAGTCTCAATTTCAAAAGAAAATAATCGACATTTTCGGAGAGTTTCGCTGTTTGCTTTCTAGGATTACAATTCCTGAGCGAAAAGGTATAAAATCGAGTTAAGGTTGACGCAATCTCTTTTTGCAATCTCTTTTCTCGAAGGGACGCAATCTCTTTTCGAACTGGTTGATTCATTTAATGTCGAATTCACTACGTCATTCTTCTAAATACGGGAAATCTTTATATCAGGGCTAGCAATAAATGGGTAATAATAACCCTGTTTTCATTTTTTGGCCATTGTACCATGATCGAAATTCTTTTTCAGGTGCCGCTTTCTATGGCAGCAAACGAAGTAAAGGAAAACGGACTGTTGACAGACTCCAATGGATCTCGTATGGAGGAGTACGAACTGCACACCAGACTGTGTCGCACCAATAGTGGCCGAACATTCGAATCCCATTCCTACTATACACTGGAGAGAAGAAAAGAAGACGAATTGAATACTAAGAACAACCCTGTCCGAGAGAATTTCTTTTCCACACCTACTTTCCAAAAGGAACTGAAAGAGAATGTGCGCAAGAAGGCCCGAGACTTGGAGAAGCGGACTCGGAAGTACCAGTCGCGTGATTGCGACAGCGACGACAGTGGCAGCGACATCCGAGAAGCTCGCTACCCCAGAGTCTCCAGGAATCAGAAGAAGAAAGCAACCGGAGAATTCAGAGAGCCCTCATTCTCCAGAAATCACCCACACCGAAACGGAGGAAGGGTGAAAGGACACATTCTGAACGGAAGATCGCCCACTAGTTTCCCCAAGAATTCCACCAACCGTGCCATACTACCACAGCAGAGAATTCTTAGTGAGTAGAAGGACAAGATCTTTGTCAAACAGAACTAAACTCTGCAGAAGAATAGGTTATAAAGGTTTCAAATGAGGAGTTCACAATTCAGGGATGATTAAAGAAAAGCGCTGTAACGTCGGCATTGAATTTGCATTATTGAAAGGATGAAGCAAAATATCTAAAATGTAGATGGGACTTTTGAATAACCCGGAATCTCGAATAGTCAATAGTACTTGGAATACTTTCGATACCAAAAAACTTTGGGCTCTCAACAAAAGTAACGCTCATTTGCCTCTAAGTAGTAGAGTCGCTCTAGGAGCCTTTTTAGAACCGTTTTCTAAGGACCTGGATGCATAGAGGACTGACCAAATATCACTTCGTGAATTCAAAAACGGGCCGGTATTTGAAGACAAAGCAGTTTATCCCCATCAATATGGATGTACGATCCTTAGTTTCTGACATTTAAATTTGCTTCACGCTTTCTCTGAAAGGATGATTTTTAAAACGAAACAATTGAAGGTAGGTAGGTATTTTAATTAACGTCATACTGGAGCAACACAACGGGCTATTGGTGACGGTGCGGGATCAAACCCGAAGGGAAAGATCCGAAGACCGTACGAAACAAATTGAAAGAAATAATGATAATCATAAAACTAAGCTTGACTAAATTACTAACAATTTTTTCAAAGCATGTCGCCAATGCATACCCAATACAATTTAGAAGCATCTTTTTTAGAAAAATGCATATCCATTAACATTGAAATAACGGATAAAGCTCCGCCGCACAAACTTTTTGATCAATCTGGGAATATAAGTCGATAAATGGAACCAAGAGAACTTTTCCATATTAAAAAAAAATCTGATTCAGAAAGTATGACGACTGAATTTGATTCGATTCGATCTTGACTTCAACAAATGAATCATTAGCCTTAATTACACTGAGTAAATAATTACGGTGCGTCGATTTCGGCAGACATTACCATTGTTAAAGTGTAGGGTAGGATGAGGGAGCGCTTGTCCTTGATGCACTTATTTAAAAGTCACTCTACGACCAACGAATGATCAGAATTTTTTGTCCATTATTGATGTGTAAAGATTATTTTTACAACTCATGATTTAAAATTTTGATTTACATCTATTTCAATGATTTAACGCATTTATTTTCAGGTTGCTAGAGATATGATGGTTGTGGATTCTTGTCAACTTTGGGTAGATAAGGACTATGACGCGATTGTTTTTTTCGGGAAGAATCGATTCTTAGATGCCTTAACATGCACCATTTTATTTTATGAGCTGTATGATCAAGGACAAAACGTTTTGTCTAATCATGAGGAAAACGCAATGTGTCCATGTCCATAAGATGAATTTATTTACTTTTAGCAGTGTTCGAAGTATGATAGGCTGTAATCCAAATACATCTCAAGGAGATTACGCAAAGCGTTACAGACTATGCAACAAATATTTATGAATAGACTGTACTAGTGTATCAGTCAAACATTTAGAAACAATTCCTCTTTTATATCTTCAACCCAAAATATATGTATAGCAAGAAATTTATGTATCTGAAATAAAGTCATGATTTATCAATAAAGTATTACACAGAACATTTATTTCACTTTTTGTAATTACGTGTACACACACAGTATTATTTAAATATTGCTTCTTTAGACACATGCAATTAGCCATCGTGTAGTAAAAAAAATTGATCTTAGAGCGACAAACCATCAAACTATAGACACAAACATCTAATGACGAAGTTTCATCAAATAAGGTGTAAAGTTCTATGGGTTTTCTATGGGTCAATATCTGACCAAGTTGCGACATGCAATGTTTTCTCCGTTAAGTTTTATGAGAACTCATCTGCGTATTTAGGGAAAGTAAAATAAAATTTTATATCTGCTTGGAATGAAATTTACTGGTGTGCCATACATTTATCATCGATTAAAAAAGTCAAGCAAAGAATCTTCATACAAATTGAGGGCCGTGGTAGCCCAGTTGATAGAGTCAACCCCTCCAGGAGACACCCTCTTTACATTAAAAAGAGCAAAATTGTTTACTATAAATAATAATTAAAATATATATAATTATACTATTTAATTATTAATTCATTTTATAGTTTCCATGCTTATTAAGCAAGTTTAGTTGGGTTTTAATGTGATTTTTAAAGATTCAGAGGAACTCTAAACTTACTTTTAATATTTCTTATCTACCGCAGCTTATATTATGAGAAAAGGTCATCATTAATAACTCTTGTGAACTCGAAAATCATTGAAATTGCTTTGAAGGGAAATTTTAAGATGAAATCCTTTTTTTTATCATACTGCGATCCTCACACAACAATTAAGAAAAATGTGAATTATTGTAAATAGTATTTTTTCGTATAAACTGTTTTTATCGCTCAAATAAACATTAGAACCGCCATTCAACATATGTTAACTTTCCCCTTCAGTTGTGCAGCATAGTTTCGGTTCAACGACTGTCAAATTGTTTTCGGTTTTTCGGAAAGATTAAGAGATGTTTTTAGAAGCCTGCCATTTCGAAACATTCACGTGGAAATGATGTTTTCTTTGAAAAGTGTGAATTCTTGAACATCCTGTTCGCCTACCTTTCTTCTCTTTTGCTTTTTCTTCCTCCGCCATTGTGTTGTCTGTCTTGTGTTTGGCGCAGCTTGGCCAAATATGACCTTTGCGCCATAAAACCCCTAAAACAACCAACTTCAACATCCTGCTGTCCAATTAAATGTCTTTATTTCCTAACTTTAAATGACTCTATTCGAATAGTTTACTTTCCGACTGTCTACAAAGAAATACTTCTCTTAGAAAGGTATTATCAGAGTTTTTAAATACAATAAGCCCAAGTGACATTCTTGTTTACAAAAGTAATCCTCATCTTAAGGGTAGATGAAAGGTAGGATTTTTCTTATCAAACATTTAGTCTCCAAGTCTTGCATAAGTCTGGATATGTCTTGTAGATGTTGCTTAGAATGTAAACATCCTGTTCTGAAACTCACGTTTTCTCTTAACGTTGTGTAAGGTTTGATATATTACAAGTATCCATTCACTAGGCTACAGGATATTTAAAGTATGCGTGATATTTTCCTCCCGTTGTTTATTTTCCATCAAATATGTAAGTACTTTACAGAATTAATCGTAAATAATGGAACTGAGCATGCAATTGAAAGATTTGCTCTCGTGAAAAGTACATTTATTAAACATTATTAATCGCTTATTTATAATCGTTGTCAAGTTAGCGTTACCACCTATACTATTAATATCTATTTGAAAATAATAATTATTTCTGAATTGGAGCAATTATTTCAGCTTTCTTTTATTAGTAAGCATTAATCAATTCCTTTATTAATGCACAATAATTATTGTCTATTTACTTATCGGGTATGCGTCGTACTGAACATTTTTCACAAGTGTAAGTTGATCGAAGCATGGCATTTTTATTTGTCTCCTATGAATTTCGTAGGATTAAAATCGGGAGTTTTGGAAAATTAGCAAACTTTTCAAAATGCAATTTTATACGTATATTTTTTCATAGATTTCACGGGCCGTTCAGCAATGGAATATGTACTTTGCATTAATTTGGAATATTACGCACTTTGATTTTTTGATACAATAACACTAGTGAGAGTGCATTTTCATGTTGGGTAAGGTGATTCTTCTTGTGACACTCGGTGCCAAAACAAATCGAAACACCCCGAAACCAGGATTCGCTCGGAATGCAGCTTAACATGTGTGATGTACATGAAGAGACTAGGAAATGATCAAAGTTAGCAGACTGTTAATTGTATAATTACATCAGGAATTCGTAAGCTAAAAAGCCTTTTCTGGTGGCGATAGATAAGGCATGACATGGAGTCAAACAAAAATCTAACTTATCGCAAATGATGCCAGTCATCCTTAAACTCCGAGGTGTGTGTGCAATTGACGCATATCCCAGACATGCTCAATGGAAGACAGATATGGCCAAGGAAGGGTTTCAACATCACTGAGGCACTCCTGGGAGAGACGGTGCTATCGTTCTGGTAAATAGCTAATAACTAATAGGAAGTGAATGGCAAAACAACAGGTTGTAGGATGTGCTAGACGTGTCACTACTGGAGGGCTGTCGTAGGTGATGGCTCCCCACATCATTACACCAGCTGAGTGTCACACTGGACATCTCTAGTGTGATCCGAGAGTATCATGGTTAGTGAGGCAGTTCTCAGTTTACTGTCCAGTGCCTAGAAGAATGGTGTGGGGTTAGCGAGCTTCCAGAATGCAGATTGAAGAGCGGTTTAGGTGAAAACAAGTTAGATCAGGATTTGATCTTAGATTATTTTGTTCCTCACAAATATTTATTTACTTAAAGACTCGAAACCGAAAAGTCGAGTGTTGTTTAATCAGTCGAAACATTCAGTAACAAGTTTTGCAATTTTGAAGCGAATCTGAATGCTTTTTGAGTGTAAGGTTTCGTTTTCTTCATGTAGATAGAAGTGTTTAAAAGAACTTCTGTTACAAAAATGAGTTGAGAATGAGTTTATTTTCTGTTTCGATCAATTGATAACGTCGGGAAACCAAAAGCGGTCGATACGCATGCCGAAGTAAAGGATTTTAAGTATTGAAAATAGTCGTTTAGAAAAGTACAACTGAAAATGTCTAAAACATGAATAAACATAATATACCCTCGCTTCACTCAATTTCAGGGCTTTTCCCGAACATGCCACTTGTGATTGAAGAGCACAACTTTGGTTTGTGTAAGGAAATAGTTTTTCTTTCCATATTTTATCTCAACATAAGGTGAGAATCACTACCACTTCATAATTCAATTCCTGGTTATCGGAATTCAGTATGTGGATGGAAATGAGAAAATAGAGTGGATAGAAAAACTTGGTTGAAGTAAAGAGTGAGACAATTCCGCAATTTGCCAGACGTTCAGCGACTCCTTTATTGACTAGCTTGAAGATCTTCCAGTCAAGCAATGCAAACACCCTTTGGAAGAACGATACAGTTCAGTTAAGTCAACTAACGTGCGATGAAGCGTTTTTCCGTTTCTCATATCCAATAGATAGGCCCTGTAAGTAGCTAAAGGTGCATAGCAAGTGGCTACTTGCTTCATTAAGCGTGAAACCAAACCTAGTGGCACGTGTAACAAATGGAGGTACTTACTCTTCTTTAGTAGAGAATTTTGCAACTTAGTTCAAAGGAGTAAAAATCGAAAATTAGATTTTGAGGTAATTTAATTTAGCGATCACATGGGATGGGGGTTTCTATTGCATCTAATATTGATACATAAACAGCAAAAAAACAGGCGTCGATGTGAGGTGTTCACATAATAATCCTCTTGGAATTTGATAGAACTGTACTTAACGTTGAGATGAAAACGAAACTAAATTTTAAAATAAGTGAAGACTGCATATGCAAAGCTATTAACTTTTTCAGACACATTTCAAGTCTCTAGCAGCGAAAAAAGCCAGCCTTCATTTCCTTCCTTCTACTTCAATAAATAATGATTTGTTATTGATTGTTTGTTATTGACCCGAATCGAGCATTCCGCTACAATTTTATCGTTACAAAAGTATATTCATTTGATAGATTTTACACTTGAATTAATTGAACAATGATCGAATTTACGTTTTAAAAATACTAAGAAAAGTGTTTTATAAGCCATAACAAAGACAGCTTTCACGACATTTCAATTGAATACTTTTCAAATAAAACAAAATATTGAAAACAAATTGAGACGAATCTCCCTTTTACATCTCGTGAGATTGGATTCTCGTTGATTTGGATCCGCATGCACTACTTACGAGTTTCAAAAATTAGGAGTAAAATTGTCAAGAGAAAAGAGATTGTTTATAAGAAAACGAAAATCTAATCTTTCTGCTGTTTTCAATTCACATAGAAAAAACTTTAAATGTTACGAATGAAAGGTTGATTCGAAATTTAAAACGAATACTGAAAATTAATTTTATCAAGAGCCTCAGAAAGTATAGTTGACGAAGAACTAAATAAATTTCGTCATTCTAAGTTAAATAAATAATTAGTAACGAAAATTAAATATATAGAACAAAACTATCTCAAAATAGTAGTGATCACTGATTTCATTAAACACGGCACGTTAATATGACGATGTTATTGAAAATGTAGAACAAAATGCGCAAACGCATAATGATAAAAATAAAGTCAGCAAACTTTTCTCTGACATCTTTCTTGTCGAAAAATACTATCCTAGAGTTCCTGATTAACCATATAATAATTGGTTCAGTAAGAAATGTTTCCAGTTAAAATCTCACATTAATACAACGAATGTGTACTTAGATGATCCTGCAATTGCTCCTGACTGTCATTGTACAAAAAGTGAAGGAATTTCAATTCCGTTTGTTGATGGAAGGTAATCGATGTAGGTCATTGGATATAATGCGGCTCAATCCCTTACACAAAACGTCATAGTATAGGTCGTCCCGTCGGAAAACTGGTTCATTAATATATATCAAGGCGGAATCGCATCAACTCTGAGAAGAGTTGGTGTTTTTTATTACAGATAATTTAAAAGACAACCGGTTTTTAGAGTTCAATTGGATGCTCATTTGTCAAATGTTTCGAATTAATCAAAACGTTCTTTGAAATTCAAATAAGGCGAAACCAAGAATTAGTATCAAATGCTTGCCTGAAATGCTTGCATGCTAAGAAATTCCCCCTCCTATTGAGTACCTTTCTTTCAAAATGCTACAAGGATGCTATGTAAGGCGGTCTCTGATCCGGATAAAAAGAACTATTTTATTTGGATGATTCTGTGGATTATGATTAAGAATTCTGTTTTTGTGTAAACCAGCTCATTCGCTGTTCCAGGAGGAAACATCTTAGAAAACCAAATACTATTTTCAAGAAACCGCTAATCAGGAAAACATGATTCCATTAGAGAAATTTAAATTTAAAAGTTTATATGGATGGGTTATGAATTTAATAAGTTTGTATACTACTTACTTTCACCTGTATAAAAATATTTCTAGGAATTAAGCGTATTATAAAGAACTTTGAAAAAGAAATTTGTTACTAAAAGTGAATACTGTAAGAATGTTATGAGTATAAATTGCCACGATGATTCAATTGTACGTCGTTAAAATTCATATTGGTAAACGAATGCGACTGGTCATGTACTGATGATACTATTATGACCTTATGTTAGAACATGAACAAAAAATGAGGTTAAACCAAATAAAGTTAACAAATAAATTTCATAACAAAACTAAATAACCATAAAACGAGATAAAAATGAGATATCAACCAACGCATGAACATAATAAAGTAGAAACAGAAACACATGTGTGCATAAAATAAGTATAATTTCTAACTTAAATACGTATCAAATTTTGAGGGAAAAAACTAAGAAATAATTAGATTTAAAAAAATTTAATTAATGCTCTACATAATTCGTTTTTATATATATTACATTTTACTTTTATTGCTGTTTGACTTTATAGATTAATCTTTCACATTTTCAATTGTATAAAATGCTTTGATAAAAATTTCATTCTCCCTAAACCAAGTGACCCTTTCCAATATACAGTTAATAATAATAAATTAATTGACAATTTTTATCCCATTTACAAAATGAATTATGAATATGAAATTGTCTAAAAATTCAATTCCTTTTCTATTAGGAAAAATATTCTATATTTTTCCTCGTTAAACACAACAGTTTGAAGTTAATAAAAAGTTTCAAGCTGCTTTGAGAGCGAGAGAGAGTTTCCAATTAAAGACTTCATGAATATAATAGAATACCATAATCGGAAAGGAATGGAAAATTTATTAAAATCTCATAAAAATAAATCAAATGAACCGCTTCTAAACCAAACATTTTCGGTAGCAACGTCTATCAACAGGCGAAAAGGATGAATGCTCATTTCTCTAAAAGTAGGGTTACTCGGGCTTCTTCAATGCTCATTAAAACAATTGTTTCAAGCGTATCAGGGAAGGACACTATTGCTGAAGATGAGCAATTTCTGAAAATAAATGATTTGTAAACTTCAATGAAAAGTGAAGAATCGCCAGAAAAGTTTCAGATCCATCATCAGCTTAGTACCAGAACACTCAGAATGACAGAAATCAATTTGACTTTTCTTATGAACACCATTAAAGATTAATTACAGAATAAAAACTCAGACGCTCTACATTTCTGTGGATTTCAAGAAAGATTGATTCAGGTATGTGTCGTTGTAATCAATATACTTATAGTTCAATTTGTAACGAAATTAATTTCATAATTAGCGAAGAGTGTTTATCTGCTTGAAACCTAAGTACATTCAATCGCTTTGAGTTTACATATTGGATTGAATTGGACGCAGTAGACGGACACTGTTTCACCTGTGCGGCTTTGAGCTATATAGTCCCCCTTACGGAGGAGGTTCAGGGATTAGGGAGAGCCGAGCAATTTACTATACACATAAAACATTCAAGATAGTACACATTAAAAACAAAAGATAAGTGAAGGGCAAAACATGTAAGCATAAAAATACAAAATGGCGTAAGAAAATGATTACAAAATTTGTTAAATTTACATAGAACCAAATGATAAGAATAATATAATCCATATACGATAAACGGTAACAATGCACAATGAACAAGGATACGTATTCAGAACAAAAAAAATTTATAAGAGCAAAACCTATAAAAAGACAACTATAAAATACAGATATACTAATTTCGTAAGAATAGCTAGCTTGTTTCGAGAACTTTCGACTTCTCAGCTCTCACAGATATAATCAATGCTCGAGCTGAGAAATTCCATCATTTTAAGGATTTTGTGGTGGCAGTATCTATTCTAAGCAGTACTTTGGCACCAATGAGAGTAATTTCGTAGAGAAAGTTTCACCAAATGCCATTGACTTGTGAGATCACAGTAGAAAAGGTAGTGGATGAAATCCCCTTCTCAGATGCACAGCGCACTTGTTTCTAGATGGAAACGTTCTAGATACGCCGGAAATGGACCATGGCCTGCGAAAAATTGTACCAGCTTTGAATTCTGGTAAATAAATTCGGTTTAAACCTTCGGAAAGAATTGATACGTGTATCTTCCTTTGGTAGAAACATCACATTCTGCTTGCCATTGGTCCAAGACCAACGTATAAATTGAACTTAATAATTTACTTCTAGGTGAGTTTACATATGGTACATTGCTAATCACTTTGATTTACTTATGTTGTCATCGAAGGTAGTACTTGATTGGATAAAATGTTAAAACATTTTGAAACTCCGGTTATAAAAATATTAAATATAAAAATAAAATTTGGTTGATAAAATGCGAAGAGAAATAAGTTTTCTGATGTGACAGGCCATGCACGTTCGAGAAATTTTCAAACACCAAAATCTGATAATTTATGTTCAAAGCCTTTGAAATAGGGAGAAATCGAGTTAATTAACTTTTCTGCAAACTCCATAACTGAAATAAGTATCTTATGCAGTATGGAAAAACTAGCATTTAAATTGGGTGTGCAAAAACAATGCTTACATCCAATTCTAAAAAAGGAAAAGAAGAATCATCCTTGCTTCTATAAATTACACCTTCCACTTCATACTAATACGAAATTGTTTGACTTTACAGACATTATCGGTTGACTGTACACGACTATACCACCTTCGTTGATCTGAAACAAACTGAAAACTGTATGTCTAGTTGATCGCGAAGTTTTTTAGCTGGAGCCTCATTACACATTTACTAAGGGGGTTTTACAAGCATATAGGAGATATTCCGCACGACAAAAATAGAGTTTTTGAACTTATGTTTCGCTGCTTATCGAGAGCACCTTCGACTTCCCAATATCAAACGAAAGAATGTACCACCACAGCCTTAATCTACCTAGAATATTTAGACAGCATTTGACATCCCATTGCCCTTGAAAGGGTTAAAAAGTATTGCACCCAAATGTTCTAATCTGCATTACAGCTACATTTAGGTACAGCATTCGAAGCAAACTGTAATCGAAATAGGAATACTTGACTGATCAGTTTAGGTAGAAAAGAAACGTGTACCGACGGAAGCATTGATTTATTAACCAAAGATGTATATTTTATGAATTCATTTCTCATCAGCAGTAAGCGGTTCTTCCGAATATGGAGCTTGTGATTTGGAGCAGGATCTATTTCTTAGAAAAGGAGAAGCTGTGAATGTGTCTAGCCCCGGTTTTGAGCAGCACCATTACCCGAGGAATTCCTTATGCTCTTGGACCCTAACTAGTGTTGATGGTCGAAATAGAGTAAGCATGTTTCAATTGAAAATACACAATACAAATATTATTTACTTAGGGTCAGACAAAAAATAATTAAGAAAACAAGAGGAAAAATAATCGTTTTAATAACACTGCTCTACAAGGTTCTTATAGCATGAAAAAATTGAGTTAATTTTAATTCATATTTCGCTTCTTTGTTATTGGATATTTCACAATTTGCTATGTAGTCACAAATGTCTCATTTCAATTTCAAATATCAAATTACTTGAAAATCACTCTTTATTTGTTTTCTATTTAGAGACTGCAAGTCACTTTTTTCATTGTTTCCTTGTGGCCTTCCTTCAACTGTATATTTGATGGTGTTATACTTTTTGATGGGAATTCAACATCAGCTCCAATATTGGGTAAATTTTGCGTTGGGACTCCGTTGATGGATATAACAACGACAGGATCTCAGTTACACATTGTATTTTACAGTTACGATTTTTCAAATCTTCCATTCAGGGGATTCCTCTTGAACGTGAAAGATTTAGAATCCGAAAGTGAGTACAACTATCTATTAAACAATTTCAGATGTCGGGTGCACACATTGTAAATTCCTACTCTTAGGGGGACGCCGTGGTCCAGTGGGTTTTGCCCATTGTGATAGCAACATAAGAGCAGTGGGAGACGCAGGTTTTATTCATGCAACAACACTGGGGTTTTCCCTCTCTTCTGTGCAAGCAAAATCTTTCTATGTGTGTCCATATATCCATATGTCCATTTACTCGACAGAAAAAAAGCATTGCTTCTAGTAGCTAGGCCAGATCGGTCCCTTTGGTCACAAAACACTCACCCAACCAACTACTCTTAGCAGCTTTCTTCAACTTGATCTTGCACAGAAGCTTTAGTAATCAAATAATACTGCATTACATAAACTAAAAAGCAATTCCAAAAGGTTTTTAAAAGAATTTATCCGAAGAAAATGTGCAAATCTAAAAAATGTTTTCGTACATTTTAGATTTAAACTTATTAAGCATCAGCCTCATTAAGCATTAAGCATGGAATGTGTTGGAGAAGAGATTTCTTACGATTCGACAAAACTTAATTAGACCTCCCACACATTTCTAGAAGGTGCGTATTTTGAAGAGTGATAATATATTCTCTCGAAGGTGTTTGTAGAAGGATTAAAAATAGTTTCTAGGTAGATAAATCGAATCACACACAGGCACGAAGAAAGAAATATCTTCAGAGTAGGGTTCCTAGAGGATTTCATATGACAATAACCGTTTAAATTAAGACTTGCATAACAAACACTTCATTCCCATCAATGATTCTAGTAGTTCTAATATTGAATGAAAAAGTACAGCACACAGTCAAATCAAAATAGGTAAAAGATTTTACAATCTATATAGGATTTTATTCTCAAATTTGCATAACTGTTTTGATGAAAGTGATTTTATATGTATTCTACTGTAATGTTTAATGGTAAAATTAACGGTAAGATGCTGAATTATTTTTCAATTAAGAAATTATGAAAAATTGTTTGATAAGATTAAGATTATATTTGAGGCAAAATAGACTGAATTGAATTAGTTCAGAGTTTCATAGTATTAATCCTTAAGAAGGAGGAATCAATACGAGTTAAAAAAAATAGTACAATACTATACAGTTTTGTATAGAAAACATAGAATTTTAGCTATCTGAATCAATTCAAAAATAAATGTACAAGATGTGTCGGCGACGGCTTCGCCAGTTATGCACAGGAATAGCTAATGGTGAACTACATAGATTAAGATACATTGTCGAAAGTTTAAGAACCTAAATCACGAAGCAAACTTTAAAATTTTACTCCAAAACTCTCACTTACCCAAACGCTCCTGTCGATAAATATGAATAATATACTATCTCAGTTCTGTTGAAGGTTTCAGATGTTGAATAGCACTTGAAAGGACGTTCAGTTACTAGTAATACGGGTGGACAGCTCTTTTTTGAAGATTCACGGGGAGATTAGTTATTGGATTCTAAAATGCCATTTCCTGAAAAGTAATTTCGCCCTTTTCTTTTCCTTTTTAGGTGGTTATAAATGCTTCAACGATATTTGTAGACCCTCGTTCATTAAAATTTTCTTACCCTTTCGCTCTTATATGATAAAAACATAACTGTTCCAAGTTCTTTTTACATTGTAAAAGTTGACCAATATTTTTAAGACTAGCAGGAAGTAAAGAAATATTTTATGTAACATACTTCAACTGAAATGTCGGATAGTATATCTTGTTAGTACTTTGCAGTAGTATACAATTTTGTGTCTAAAGAATTGCAATAAAAAGCTCATTTATGATCGCTATTTACTCACATTTGACATCGTACTTTTAATTAGAAACTATGAGTTCAAGGGAATCTTAATAATTACGGCTGTGAATGGTTGCAAAATATAGCACTCATTTTACTGTACTATAGAACTGTTTTCATCTGTGAAGAATAATTACAATTTCTGAGGGAAGCTTAAAAGTATTTTAAGTATAATAAGGTCAAGAGTATACAATAAAAGATTTGTTTGTAGTTTATGCTTATTTTCAACCCATAATCACCCGGATCCTATTACTTCTTTTAAGCAGAAAATAAATCTCAAGCCTCTTAATTACCCTACCTTAATGTACGACTCCGTATTTTTTATTTTCGAGTCTTTTTCCCGGCATTTTCGGAAAGATTATTTGTTGCAAATAAAAGTGCTCCATTCTGAAAGCATCCCAAAGAAAAACCTTTATCGAAGTGCTATTCACCGATGCGTAAAGCCAGCTTAGACATCCACAGAAAGAAATCGCTCCAAGAATTAAAGAAAAGTTTTCAAATGGTCGAGAAACCTAAACAGGATACAGAAGCAGTAACCGGAAATGGAACTTAAAATTAAACAAATGCTTTTCTGGTTTATTTTTGACTTTTTCCTTTAGAGCATCAACAGCTGGAAATGGAATACCTAGGATCACCAAGTGCATAGGAAAGGTGTTGCTTTGACTTTTCTAGAAGTAAAACCGTTTAAACATTTAGTAATTTTGAACTCATTGATTTTTTAAAAAATAATTTTGTTTGGGTTCAGATCATGTTCACTTCTTCAGGAAATAAAGGCTCTTAAACTGTTATACAATATTGAGTGGTCGAAATAAAAATAAGTCGTCTCATGTGAATACACAATTTGATATACAAAGGGCTGAAGTTTGGATGAGTTTTATGACGCAAGGGCTATATTTAGCCAAGCTACGCCAAACACACGACAACGTCTAGTAATGGACACACAAGAAAAGCTTTTACTGACAGAAGAGAGAAATACACCCAGGGTAAGTTACAGGAATAGAACTTGTGTCATCCACAACTCGAAGGTTGCTAGCACAGTGGGCAAGCCCACTGAGGCAAGGCGGCCCATGAAGGGCAGAGAAAAATAGTGGTGTAAGTCACAAAATTTGAGTTAAATTGAGTTAACCCATGATTTTACTTTCCAATATCATTCCTTATTTAGTATCATTGCATTTTAAGTTTAGTCATAAATATTTCTCACTAAATTAAAGCCTGTTTTATGTCCTCAACAATAGTGGCAAATCGCTTCGAATCATAGAGGCGAAGTGCACTATACTGTATAATACCTATTCATGACAATCAAAACTAGTATTCATGAGATTAGTAAGAGAATTTAGTGACAAATAAGAAGTGAAGTCTAGTAAGTATGGAAGATTTTGAAATAAAATCAAATCGATAGTTGACTTATTGTCAATACCATGCAGGAAACCTTATTTTATAGACTGACCAGCAGAAAACGTCCATTTTCTGCTTCAACTATGTCATACATAACAACTATTACTCCTCATAGAAATGTTTCGTAATGTTCATCTAAAATCTCAAAAACAAAAATGTGGGTAGAAATAATGTATTTAATATGTGAATACACAGAAAGAGAAAAGCAAACGAAATCATGTAAAACCAATTGCGAAACCCAAAATGGGATCATCTTTATTGAGATCTAAAAACTTTGAAGTCTCAATTTTGTTCTGTACTTCCCTTTGGGTAATTTATTTTTGTCTCAATATATTCAAAAACACCTATAATAAAAATAGTATGTCAGTAATAATTAAATAACTCAATAATAAAATTTATTAAAAAGTAAAGTAAATGTTAAGGGGGCATAACATATATAATTTAAAGACAATATAAAATACAGACAAAAGCTTGTATTTCTCAAAATGTGCTTTTTGGACCTACACCACCCTTTTTCTAAGCCTGGCTGCACCATTAGAACAAAATTCTTGATTATGTAAAAGTAATTCCTGAAAAAATGTAATTTGCTGTCATATAGTAATAATTTGCACTGTATAGAGAATGTCTTATTAATTTAAAGCAATTGTGTTTGGAGAGAAAAGCTACAAATTACTAAAATAAAAGCGTATATCGAACCTGTACCTAAAAAGTGTTATTCATGCAACGGAAAGGTACCGATTGGAACAAAAATAGAAACTGCGAACCCCTCAATCTTATTTAACAGAGAACTTGATTACCCTCCTTACGTTGGTGTTCCATTTTTAACTAATGTAAAGGGAATTGGATCCATTTGTTTAGTGAGTTTGTTTAGTAGCGTGACCACAGGTCAAGGGAAATAAATAAATTCATGAAAGTATTTCAGCACAAAATATTCAACTAAATAGCAAAAAAAAAAATAATAATTTAATACAGTTCACCTCCTGTTAGTTTAATATATTAAGGCATTATAGGTAGTTGAATTTACGTCACACTGAAGATAAGTAGTGTACATGTAGATAAGTCGATTGAATCGAAAACAACAGTGAAACAGTTACTTTATTTGTAAATTTCCTAAGCTTGGTTTGTCGCTCTACTATCAGAGTTTACTGCTCGAAGGCTGATTCGATCATTATTTCCTAAAGGATTATAATGAAGATATTTGTGAGAACTCCCTCCATAAGACAAATTAAAATGGGAACTTTTGCCTGTTCATACAAGTTGCTCTAGAGCACCCCAAAGAATAATATGCTTTAGCCTTTCGAAACTAAAAAAATGAAAAACGACTGTACGAGCAAGAGTATTTCGGTTGTTTTATATTTTATTTATGGAAAGCTCCGATCACGTGACCGCTTCTTCACCCCTCATTGGATTGACCTCAACTTGTTTTCAAAGCAGCTAAGTCGAAAGAATCCATGTATTTTGAAGATTTTATTCAAGAATTTGATTGCTGGCAACGCAATAGTTTTAGTCGACTTTATTGAATCTTTAATACTATTTTACCTACTGAAAGGAACCATCACAGGAGGGAATCTAACAAGTAAAAAGTTTTGGGATTGCATGAAAATATTGAAAATTAATTTGGTTAGTAAGTATAAACTATCAAGGTTTGAAATTTGGGTCCCTAAATTTCCGCCCTCAAATTTCGTTTCAAAAGGGAACGAATTCGAACATCCACGGGATTGTGATTAAACCCAATTTTCTTTTTTTATATAGCACTAATTATCATTGCTTTCTGTTTCTCTTTTATACTTGTCAATCCATTTGAATTTTCATTTAGAATGAATCACTATTACAATTAATGTAGCTTTTTTATTACAAACTCAATTGGGGTGCATTACCTGATGATCCATCAAATAATATTAGAGTCCGCGTCTAACGCATAGCTAAATGTAAGAGAAACATGATTTATATGATATTATCGGATGAATGCATTCAGAAAGCAACACTGCTATAGAATAATTATCCTGTTTACTCACTTTTATTCAAATTTCATTAGCAGAACAAATCAGATGAAACAAAAGTAGTATAAGAAGTTCAATATATACGAGAGCTGAACCTTATTTTCCCGTTTGGAAAATGGAATGTTAAATTTCTGTATGAAAATTATCCCCTTCAAGATTTTTTTGAAACATTAGAACTACTAGATGATAAAAATGTCGTTTCCCTTAGAAGGTTATGGACCTTTCAGTTACACTTTTATTGGGTCTAAGATTTTTTCACTTCAATTCATTTGAATTGTTAATAGAATAAAAAGATTTCAGATTTAAGTTATAGTTGTAACAATTTAAAAATATCATTTAATTTCTATTCGTATGGATATTAAAACAGAAAAGTTTTTAAATGATTATCATGAAAATTCTTTATATAAAATTAATTGAAAAGGATTTATTTCTCATTCAATATTTCAAATATGTTTTTATCTTAGGAAGTAATATTCAATAACGCATTTAAGCACACTTTTATTTGTTTGGTTTAATGTAAATATCACGTCCTCATATCTCCTTTTAGACAAGACTAAGAAATCGTACATAAAATGTGAAACCCATATCTTCACCCCTTCAGTGGAAATTTATTTTCAACATATCAAATACGTATTGATCGAAATTTCAATTTAGAATATAATTTTCCTTTAGGTGGTCACAAATCTAAAAAGATTTACTTTTTTCTTTTGCATCCTACCGCTTTTAAATTGTCTTCGTTTGCATTAAAAATGCGTGTTTTTAAGTTTTTATCGATCCACTAGCATCAAGTTCATGCGGCAGAAACACTATTAGGTAAACCTAAAAATTCTATTTACAGGACTTATTAGTTTATTAAACATTACTCTCTCGCGCGTGCTGCCATCTAGCAAAAGAAAAGATAACTATAATTTGTACCTAATCTTACCGATTGTATAAGCCGTAGTGCCATCTGGTGATTACTGTGTACACTACCGAAGTTTGATACCGATTTTTATTTGAAGGGATTATAAATCTAGATTTAGGTAGTTTTTACCATTTTTTATGTCACAGGAATGTAGTCAAGTCTTTTATGATCAGTGGTGTTATCATTTCAGTCCTTTGTTCTCCCGATGAAATAACTTGTCAAAACAAAAAATGTGTCCCAAAAAATGTCGCCTGTGACAGACGGGACGATTGCGGTGACGGAACGGATGAAGAATCCTGTGGTAAGTTAAAAATTAAATACAAAATCCTATTTAATAACACATTTAACGAATAAAAGAATTTATACTTATTGCTAAACAACAGCGAGCTTATAAGAGCAGCTTGCAAACCTTCCTTTAAGTTAGGAAACTGTAAACTTCTGCTTTTACCATTTCATGAAACATGTTACTTTGACCAAATCGGATTCCTAGAAGTGACTAAAATCTTACTCAATTTACTATTCACTATACTATTTTATTTGATTCTTACATGGACTAAACTCATACTTTTCAAATTCCATAATTTTTTTTTTTTCGTTTGAACAATTTAACTACATATCAAAATTAAACCATTAAGTATGCTATGTACTAAAAAATCACTATAACAATATGATTTGTTGCATTTATCACTATATATAGGATTTAAATTCCATTGTTAAGACAACACGATATTAATTCTATTTTAAGTACTTAATAAATAGAATTCTTTTCAATTTTCTTAATAGCACTAATGAAAAAATCACTCATTTTGATGATTAAAAATATCACGGTGCAATCATTGCAAACACGAACAGTCCGAAAAAATATATATCAAGATATTTTGGAAGCTAAAATATTTGTTATTGCAGGTTAAACAGATTAAAATTAAGGACATTTTATTGTTATTGTTGGATTTTCGTCTTAGACGACATTGATTTTTCCATCCTAGTTGTCACTCCCGAAATTTATAAACTAAGAAAAACTATTACTATGAGTGTATTAAACTTGCTATTACTTTATATTGAATTCAACAATTAAGGGAGTTTTATTGAATTTTTGTCTCATAAAAGTTATTTTTCATTCTACACCCGAAACAGAAAAACTCCATGAGTCTTCCCTTTCTCTTTAAATATTTGAAATTTCTTACTTATGAAAATCCTTTTAGACAAGATGCACGTTGCACGGTTTCTCGTACTGTGCTCTCAGCTTTATGGAAATTTTAAAACATTTAGCAAGCCCGCGGAGCTTTTATTTTCGCTTTAGAATTTGTGGCTCTAGCTCGATTGTGTTGGTTTTGTTGTCGTTGGAAGTCAAATCCTTCCGAATAGCGAGTTTTTATTTGAACACGTTTTGATTGATGTCCCAACAAGCCCTAAATTGTTGCAAAAAATTGATATCGTTCATTATGGAAATCGTTTCTTCAGTGTTCAAACGCTTCAAAACATCGGTAGCTATTATAGTCTTCACTTCGGTGTTAATTGGGCTCTCACGAAACCGGTTGAAACTTAATTGACGCGAAACCACTGAACAAAAACTGAAATAAATATTCTCGGTGTTATAGTAATTTCCTAGCTTCGTAATTTGCAATGACATTCACAACAGTTACCAATACAAAAAGACATCGTTACTAAAAGAAAGTCAACCTTTTAATGAAGAGCTTTGATTAGCAACATCTCACTGACTAGGGCTATCATAAATTTAAGCGACCTCCACACAATAGTTGTTTAACCAATAATAACATCAAATCTTGTGGTGCTTCCACACCTGAAGTTCACCTGAGTGTTCATAGATTTTCGAGTTCAGCCATTAACGAAATCTTTTTTCAGGGATCTGATTTTCATAAACGTGGGTCTATCGTATACCCTGCACCTGTATGAAGGTCACACTAAACGTGATTTAAAATTGCATATACAAGAAAAACTACTTAAGACATGTTAAAGAAAAAGAAACTGGCAAATCTGTTGTTGCTCGACACTGTTGGGAACGTTCTCATGATTTGGGTGTAAACATCCACAAGTAATCCAATTTTAGAAGGGCCATATTAATTAACGATACTAGTGCTTTTTCACTTTTACCATGAGGCCTTTTAAAAATTTACTTGCAAAAGTGTGTTGGCTAGTGAAGAAAGTTTAAACTTGAGTTTCCTACTCATGTTTTGATTTTAGTTCACACCTGGACGAATCCTACAGAAATAGCTACGGACCACCTTTTATTGGATTTTAACATCGACTAGTAACTGTTTTTTGACTTCATTGACGACACATCTAAGATGTGAGGCCAGAGTATAAAAAGTCCCATATTTCTTTTATCGGACATCCGACTGTTAGAAGCCTTAGACCAAGGCTCTATAAAATTCGCCATTCAGGCTTTTGTTTACTGAATAACACTCCTTTCGATAAAAACCACCACTAGTATCTAATAAAAACAGCCAGCTCCTCCTAGACTCTCATTATGGACTCATAGGAAGAAAATGATGGCTTGTTTGTCTTAACCTTATTCTTGGCCCCATTTGTTCAGTTATGATACAGCATCTTTTGAGAGCTTAGTCAAATTAGAAAAACCAATGAATTCTCCATTTTCATAAATGATCTCATTAGGTTTTAAATAATAATAACACGCGTTACAAGTTAATATATTATTTTAAATTAAAAATAACTAAACGTTTATAAGGAAGTGTGAAGAACGCGTTCAGTTTTAAGATTTTACTTATTCTTAAGAAGACTTATTCAAAAATCATTATTCATCCAAAGCATGTTAGTTTAATACTTAATTTAATGCCCACAAAGTTTGTGCATTACTCGTGTTAAAAAATATGTTTACTTTTTCTCAGTGTATACTGAGGCTGAAAAGTAAACTACTACCAAAAAGACTAAAACATTAACCTGGTATTACGATATTCGTAAGTGTATCAAAAAATATTCCCCTGGCTTGTAGATGTACCGGCACATTAAATTTATTCCAATAATTGATAAGGAATTCATATGAAATATATGCTTTACAAACAAAATACTAAATAAATCTCATAATAATTACTACAAAATATAATGAATTTTGACTCGATAAATAACGATGTCTAATAATGAGTTGTTTTCAAAACGAATTGGAAATCTATCAGTCTAACAATCCAGTTGTGAGATTCAATCCTTCCAACACAAACCATGTGTTCCCCATCGTATTCTCCCAAACGTTCATCTGGTTACATATGTCTGGATTGCAATAATGCACTGCAAAATATTGCTTATGAATCGCAGGTTACACAATCCATCATCCGGTGCCTTGTGGTGTACCAGCTATCCCTCCAGAGATTGGCACTGATGATCGAATCGTCGGTGGAAGGGCAGCTGTCCCAGGCAGCTGGCCATGGCAATGTTCCTTGAGAAGGAAAGGAAGCACTCACTATGGCCACCTTTGTGGTGCTGTTTTGGTGAACGATCAATGGCTTTTGACTGCAGCCCATTGTTTCAGAGAGTAAGTAATTGGAGTTGCCGTATTTTCTATATGATATGGCAATGGACCTGATCTTTTTACTTGTAATTTCATTCATATTTATGTGAAATACATTTATGGACAGGGTTGAAAAAGAAACAATTTCGTCCACATGGTTATTTTATCTTATGTTTCAAATTGTTAGTCCATAAAACCCTAACCAACTAACCAATTATCCAATTGTTAGTTTCGCGACTCGCCATGCAAAATGAAAGAGCGGGGTCACCATACAAATAAAAACAAGTATTCAACTCAGAATCTGAAAAAAGGTTAAATTACATTGAAACAAAGTTGAGTAAGCTGCATATGGTATTCCGAGTATTTTCAGTCACTTTTGCAATCTGATTCATCAGTTGAATAAGTAATAGTTTTAATGTTATTTACTATTTAAAGTGCTTTTGATAGTATTAACAATGAAAAAAGCATATAAACAATTTGTTAAAAATAGCTTCTTTATCCAAGGTTGTAATTTTTTATGGGAATAAATATGATCGTGGGAAAGAATGTTTCTGTGCTACTTCGTGAAATTTTAAGGGAATTTAAGAAAATTTGCTTGGTTAAAATAATTAAAAATTTTATAAATAAAACCGAAGGGCTAAATTATCGTTGCATCAATTCAATACAAGATCATTGTCTTGCTTTTATGCTTTTGAGATTTTAATTATTTGTTTAATAACGTAGCAATGTTCATGCAATTAATTTTAATAACAAAAATATCAATGTTTTTGAAATTTGAATGTTTGTAGAGCATAAGTTTTTATGGCTAGAGTAAGTAACCTGTTTTTAAGCCCTGAGTATAAGAATATATCAAATATAAGGGGTGAGACACAACCATCTCCTGGATTTCGACGAGTAACTACGCCGTAACAGTAAGGTTTACAGAAACACAAAGGTGATATAAAGGATTCTCCAACTGACTTCAGCGGACTTCCAACTCATTTTCAAAAGAATGGCTGTGCATATTTGAATCGAGAAGTTATCTAATATGTGGATTGGCTAACAAACGGTCACATCTAGCATGGCTGACTCAATCGCCGGATTTACATGATTTCATCACCATCCTTTTTAGAAGGTATTTGAATCGAAATTTAGTGCGTCATCACGGCTATTACCTAGGTGTACGAGACAATGCTAGAGCATGTGCCAAATTGGATTGCAGGATAGACATTAGCCGTCGAATGATAGAAGGTCGTAAGAAGTTTAAATATTTCCATTGCCATAAACTGCATTTTTCTGTTCTTTCCGTTACAATGCAGTAGTGCATTGAAATCCCGGAAAAATCATAAGATTCATATTATATATTAAATTTGATAAATAACTTTAACTTTTGAATTTTAAATAATGGTAAATGTTAATTTCAAACTCTTATGCGATGACCTTTTAAGACTTTTAAGAATATGAATAAATAAATAACATTTTTTTCGTTATCTCTAATCCCGTATTATATGTTGTGTTTGGTGCAGCTGAAGCAAATATGGCTCTTGCGCCCTAAAAACCGTATGAACGGCAAATTAATCGGAAATTAACGGCAAATTAATCGCGCAAAAATTCATTCTCGAAAAAACGGAAAAAATCTCATAGAATTTTCAATCGGTTTAATGAAGTCATTTTCGAAACTCAATTAAAGTTGGAATTAGAAAAGTGAGATAATGCCCTCCGGCGCAGAAAGGAAAGGCTGGTAGTTGAATTGGAGCAACATAAAGAGAAAGGAAGGGGACTATTTTTATCTGTGGGTCATGATCCTTTTAACTGGAGGAAACTAAAAAAATTAATTTAGACAAAGTTTCAAATGTTTGTATTGCAGTTCCTAGAGTTTAAAATATATTTCTTGAAGGCTTTGAAGAAGGGAGGACACCACTAAACGTTATTCAAAACAGCACTTCCCGAATTGGACTTTTTCAAAGTCCAATTCTAGTATTTTCTAAAGTTGGGTGACTGAATCTCTGTTCAACTTTTGACAACTGCTAAGCTATACATTTTACGTGAAACAGTGCTACCTACTCAAGATATCTGCGTTTCTTGAAATAGTGCAAAATTAAAAATATTTTTCGATGGAAAGCACTGAATCAGTCGAAACTTTTTCAACTCCTGCAGTGAAATTTCCTGTGGACTGTTTTCTTTAAGAAAATGGAAAGAGTGCAACATTTTTTATGTCACTCTGCGTGGAATTTTTGATACATTGATACGCGTATGCATATAAAGTGTCTTATTTTAAGTAAACGAATCATGTAATACAAATGAAATGTTTAGGCAACGTCGAAAAAGTGGATTAATTCAACTATTTTTCGCATTCATGTACATTAGTGAATGGAATTTTATAAATGAAATGTTTGTAAAGAAAGGAAGCATACATCAACTCACCTGTTAAGAATGTTAATGAACTTTACTATGGATTAAAGGATTCTATGGAGAGATGCAGCTTTAAAAATGTGCATCGAATATTTTAGTAGCAATGAGCCACTAGTAACCATAATGTTAATGAAACTATTTCAGACAAAAAACAATATTGCTTTGCTGCCCTTTACAATTTTACTCTTAATCATTTGGAATCGAAGTGTATATTTAATAACAAAGGAAAAGAAATTCGTTTTTTTTTAAATTACTGATTTAGAAGAACTTTTCCCTTACTGAAGTACACGTTTGGGTCTATTAAAATGATAGCTTTTTACTTTGAAAACGTTTAATTCCCCATTCACCTTCATCGAATGCATGCATTGGAGGACATACCCCATGGGAATTCATTTTCTAAAAAACTTTGTATAGTCGTATGAAAAGTCCTCAATCCATCGAAATAGTATATGAATGTCATAATAATTCATTTTCGAATATTAATTTCATAATTAATATTACATACTAAAAAAACAACTTACAAAGTATATTGATTTTGCTTTGGTAACATAGTAAAAAGGTTTAGCGAGACAGGAAGATAATTTCGGAAGATATCAACGAAATCTGGGAAACTATATATAACATAAAGTACTCCAATTTCCATACTCATAATTCGACTGGACACAATGGCTTGAAATTTGGGATGCGAGGTTAAATTTCGATGGATTCGAAATTTGAAAACCATTATAAGAAAATTAGGTTAGTTTCAAAAGTTTGACATTGACCAACCCTATATTGATGCGTCATAGTAGAACACATTCAAAGGTACCAATCAGTAGGAGTAATGACTTCTAAAATTAATAATGCATATTAAAAATTAACTTTTAAATATTTCGCAGATTTTGTTTGCGAGATTTTGTTTGTTTTTGTTTGTTAAGAGTGACGGCATACATTTTAGCTCAATAGAAGGATCATTTCGAAAAATGTGAATAAATGTATAGGAAGTATATTCAATCCTCCCAGGGGTTCCCACCCTGGACCACCTGGATCCACCAGGGACTGCAATCCGCAGTCTGCCCGACATGACTGCTAACCTAGACCAATAAAATATTTTGATCATTTAGTTAATATGTGTGTTGCGGGTAAAAGGCACTGCTCGGAAATCTCTTCACGCCTAGAGGGTTAGCCCAGATTTCCCACCCTCATAATCCGGCTAGACATGTAACTGGGTATCTGAGGTTAAATTGGGATATAATTCGATGTCAAAACCGGCGGCTTTTTCCGTTGGAAATTATGAAGTTTATGAGCGATTTGATATGAAGACACCTTAAGCAAATTCTATGCCTATGAATTTATGAAACACGTCGTTTCTTACTGAATGGTACCTATGAATTTGTTCTATGAACGATGCAAAAAGCATGATTCGACATTTTTTGGTAGCTGTACGTTGGGCATTATAGCAATATCAATGTTGTATAGAGGAATCGTCACCAAATATCAGTTTCATCGTGTTAGCTCGTTCTTTAAGAAAAGTCACGCGATTTTACTTACGATCGCCATAACTTTTCATTGTGCCAAAATGTATGTTTGAAAGCTACATGCGATAAAAGGAAGATAGGTTTTCATTTTCTGTATCAAGTATACCAAGATATTACGTAAGGAAAACTTGCAAAAAGTGAAGGAAAGTATCAAATATAAGCATTTAGTATCTTTCTAACTTGTTCTATAAATTGATCACTCGTCAGTTCAACGAATAAAAGGATATCACACTTAAGTTACCGTGTATACTTTTAAATACCCATTCCTATTTAACTCTGATGAACATGAAATTGAATCAAGTTTCATTTTATTTCATTCTAATTTGATATGCTTATTGAATTGCAGTTTAAGGAATGCTAGCCTTTGGACAGTTCATCTTGGCAAGTTCTACAAGGAAGGAGTGGAGCGCTTAGAGCAAGTGCGGTACATAAAAGAATTAGTTATTCATCCCCAATACACAGGACTAACTTCTGATCCAGTAAGTGTTCGCTCGCCGAATTAAATAACTCAGTAAAACGGCGTTATTTACAACAGCTCTGAATGTTTGGACCCTATTCTTCTGAAACAGATTGAATAGGGCATAAAATTTATTTTCCAATCATAGAAAATTAAATGTAAATACAAATTTAAACAAGCTATTATTCTAAATATATATTCGCGTACAAATACAAGTTTATTTTCTACAGTAGTATGTTTTCACTTGCACGATCAGTTACTAAGCATCTTCAGCTCAAAACGAGGTATACTTAACTTCGAGATATCTTAGTGATCTGTCCTCATCTTTTTTCATTCCTCCTCGGCTGGCTGATTTGCAAACGGAGGTATTAGGGGTATGTTAAATCTGCCGTTAGCGTGGTGTACAAGTTTGGAGAGTGGGGCTCAGGCTCGTCATCTGGCCGTGGTTCAAAAGGACGAGGTGTTGTCCTCTGATCTTTCACTTCGGGATGGCCAATAGCTCTTTCTGTTGCTCCAGTGCGACGTAGATTCAACTACCTACACCTACCTCGTTATTGTGCAAACGTATGACTTAATATTCTATTTTATTATTGGTTCGGTTGCCATTTTTGAAATTCTTAACTGCATTTTCGTTTTTAGTATTTGATCTTCTGTTTTACGCATACGATTCCCAGAAATCAAGCACTGTAACGGCAGCGTGGGAAAATGGACAATCTTGCCGGCTCAAGTGTCGAGAGGAAAGGACCACACACCGAAGCGACCACTCGAAACATCTTGTAAACGACCTTTTAACGACAGCCAGCCAGCAGGGGTCGGAAATCGTTGTGGTTTCGAAACAAAGGGCAGGCGCCTTTCTGTCGCTCTTTATGACATTTCGAGACAAAGAGGACAGAGATAAATCACGATGAGCACTGCCGACAGGGTTTTATGGTCCCCTTTCAAGTTCGTCGAAGTCTGCCGTAAAAGTCGAGAGGAGAGGCCAACATGAGAGAGCCACTCGGGAACGTGAGAATCTTCAACAGCCAACCAGCACCGATTAAAAGACGGACCCGAAACGAAAAGGAGGAGTCGATAAGCACCCAATATATATAGAGTTTTTGAAATCTCGAGGACACACACAGACAGAGAGAGAGAGAGCGGAGAGAGCTTGGAGAGAACAGCAGAGAGAGAGGCGGTCAGCAGAGACCGTTTTGGAGATTCACGTGAACACCCGTTCACTGTCGGTGCATTTATCCCGCCTTGGGATTCTATACTCGCCAGAGTATTTTACTGAGAAGGGCTCGCCGTAGCCGTGAAGGAGACCCCTCCGAGAAACCTGTGTCGCTACTCACCCGAGTAGTGGAGACTTCACCGAGATCTAAAGTTCGCCAGAACTGATAAAGCTGATTTATCCCACCTTGGGATTCTATACTCACCTGAGTATTTTAGTGAGAAAGGCTTGACCGGTAGCCGTGAAGGAGAAGCCTCCTAGAGATCCGTGCAACTGCTCCTCCTAGTAGTGGAGATTGATCTGATCCTATCTGGAAAGACTGAGATATCCTGCCTTGGGACTCTGTACTCATCTGAGTATTTTTGTTGAGAATAGACTCACCCGTAGCCGTGCATTAGACTCCCCCGAGCGAAATTGTGAGGCTCGCCAGCAGCCCTAAGCGCCTCGATAGAACTTTGGACCTTCCAATGGACTAACATTAATGAACTCTTCATTCAATTTTCCGACTTTTGTACAAATTGTAAAATAAACCAATTTAGTCCAGAAACGGATACTTTCAATGGTAACTAGTCTAGCTACCCGTGAACCAAGACGTTACAGCACCAACTGATAATATAATTTTTCAATAACAACTCTCTTAATAGTTAGGGGAGATTCTTAGCTCCGTTAATAAACGTGCATACGTTTTTTAAGGGCGTTCTGCAACCCACACTAATTAATTTCAGTGTCCTTATACAATACATTTAAATGAGAAAGAATTTCAGTGTTTTTTAGAAACCTAATGACCATGGATTCGAAAACTTTCTATTGCAGCATTATGATATTCTAAAAAAACTGTCAATTTACATGCATTTATTTAGGAATGTAATTATATAAATTTAATTTTATTTCCCTGAGATTTAACTGGATTTTTTATAAGAAAAATAAATTTTTCCCTTTACATTAAAGTGTATTGATAAGTGCTTCATCTTTTGAAGGATCATTTTATTTCAATGAAATCGGTCGTGAGTTACATATTTTATATTTGAATTGGCAGTTCAGTTTGCATCCTACTTTCTTAGAAGGATTTTTCGCTAAAAGAGACAACAATGGATAAATTGTGAGAGGCATCAGCAGTCATTGATTTAAAAAGTAACATTATAGAATTTGGCAACATCTTAAATTTTGTTCTCCGTAAGTAAACGTTGTTTCAAGGAACAAAATAGTGATACAAGTTTCATACGTAAGATTAAATCTTACGTATGAAAGCTGTATTTTCATATTTTAATACGGAATTTTATGAAATGCTTAAATACAATTGTAAAAAGCGAAGTAAGTATAAAGTGAAATCTGGTATTTTAGATTTCGTTTTTCTTACAATTAGATTTTCAGTTTTTATAAATATTTAAAATAATCCATATAAGGCACTGTACACATAGTGCGAGTATATAAATTATTAATTAATTTTATTTTACGTTGTCCTTTTTTATTAAGTAGTCGTTAGATAAAAACAACGACACATCATTCACTGCAAACTTTTACCACAAAAAGGAAAAAATTCGTACTCGTTTGCTTTTAAATTGAAAATTATCCATTCGGTTTATTCTGAAGGTAATATAAACAAAGTGTTAAATTACGACTAGTTAACCTGTTCTTGTCATTTCCGTCTGAATAATTTACAACTGCGATATCAAACATTTTATCTTTTTTTGCTGGATTAAAACTTTCGGTCGAATTGAAAGAAAAGTCTGCATTTCGAGAGCTGTCCTTTAGTGCACTCGGGCGGAAGAGCTATCGCCGTTTACGAGCAAAGCCATCTATTATCTGGAAACCATAAATACAGCAGTCTTTCCTCCAATTACGACATTGAAAGAAACTGAGTCACGTGAGATACGTATAAATCAATCTGCTCTTGAGCCTCTTCATACGACATCGAAAAGAAGTTCCTCTGTTTTATGAATCCTTGCATTTATTATCCTTGCATTTGAAGACGAGATAGCCAATTTATTGGAGCTTTCAAATTTTAAAAAGGCTGAAAAAGAAAAATAAAGCATCTGAGAAGGAAAAATCCCGACAGCAAAATTGAATTTCGTGTATTTTTCATAAGGGAATATTGATAATTAGGACCTACCATGAAAGTTTCACCCCGAACTTCAAACTTTTTGATGATGAAACATTATATAGGACCTTGTGAAATTGCCTTTCACTTCTACAGATAAGCAATTTTAGTTCCGAACTGTCTGTAGTACTGAACTGTCCATAGTACTGCAATACTGAAAAATCTCCTATATGTCCAAGACAAGTCCTATTTTCTGGGGAGCGTATCCATTTACAGGATTTCCTCATAAAACTAAATATAAGTGGTGAGGTCGGCAGCCAGGAAAATGAATTTATTTCTGATGCGTAAGGAGTGTTCATATTTCATCCATATACCGTCGAGCATTTAGTGTGACACTTCTTATGGTATAGAGATCGGTTGGTTGGGTTTTACGGCGCAAGGACCAAACACAAGACAGACGACATCAAGTAATGGACACACGCAACAATTTTTTATAGACACAGAAGAGAGAAATACACCGAGGGAGGACCTCGCAGGTGCAGTGGGCAAACCCACTGAGTATAGATATCGGTACGACCATTGACTGAATACCTACTAGCACCACCTCCCCCAGAGACGTAACTAGAGGGGGCAGACGGGGCATGTGCCCCGGATTGGGGGCGCTAAATTGGTCGAGTATTTTTTTACTATAGATATTTACGTATGATAAAATGAAGAGGAAAAACTTATTAGTAGACTACAAAAAACCCAAAAACTATAAAAGGAGCTAAATGCAGAATGTGTGAAGAAATAGCAGGAAAGCTTAACCTAGATCCTCTTTTTAAAGAAGTACGGAGGAGGAAGCAGCGGATGTTTGATGAGAAGAGCGAAGTTGCAAGCTATGAATTCTCAGAAGAAAAAAGTTCAGATTATTGATTATACAAATAATAGATCGGATTCTGAATGAACTGAGGCAAAGGTTTCAAGTCATTCAAAACATGAATAGTTTATTTGGTTTCCTCAATGGAGCTCGGTTTGAAACAATGAATGGAGAAGAATTGAAAAACCAGGTAGTTGAATTAGCTACCACATATAAAGAAGACTTAGACAAGGACTAGCTGGTGATAGAAGTGGAGTTTTAAGTATCATGCCTTGGATTTAAGCCCTAATATGAAAACGACTACACCATCAGGTCTTCTGACGTTAATATACAAGAACGGACTTGAAGACACGTCCGACACATAACGACAGCGTTGAGAATTTTCCTCACAATACCAGTCTCAGTCGCCTCAAATGAAAGGAGTTTTAGCAAACTAAAGATCATAAAAAATTACCTCAGAAACTTAACAGGACAACAACGACTAACCAACCTGAGCATCATATCAATAGAGCACAAGTTAGCTTCAAGGTTCTCTTTTGAGGACATCGTAAAAATGTTTGCAGCCGAAAAAGCTAAGTTTTAGTTCAAGCTTCTGTGTTTAAATTAATTTTTTTTACATTTTGTCAATAGATTAAGAGATTGTGAAAAATGCCTAAGTATAATACTCAAGATAATAACTTAAGTAAAATCTGTTATTCCTAACTCTTGTTCCAGTTTTCCAAAATCCTTGAATGGTTTTCAGTCGACGTTTCTATAATTCTCTTTTTAAAAGTCCAAAAGCACAAAAGTCCATCTGGACATTTAGCAGGAATATCAGTAAAGAGTATTTATTGTCTTGATATCAGTTTCTTGTTCCCTCTTTTCCAGTGAAATATTTTCCAGAATTTAATAGTGGATTTAGATGTGTGGCTGCTTGCTTTATCCTGATGCAGTTCTGATTGTTGGCAATGTGGGTAAAGATATGGTATTTATTTTTTGAATATCGGGGATAAAATAGGGTCTTGATAATATGTGGGAGTTGATTTTTACGTTTTTTCCTCATCTTTTTACTTTTATTTTTCCATTATATGCAAAACCGGCAACAATCATAAATCTCTTAGAGAAAGTTCTCGCGTTAAAGTTACCAAGTTGAACCACGTTTTAAAATTTTTCTCCTCTTTTATGATAATAAATTGTTCTTTTTTATTGCAATCATTTAAATACACCCACGCCTCGTCTATTGTCACAACATTTTTCCATCTTTCTCCAGCTAAATGCTTCTCATACAGAATTCTGACGAGTTCTGCTTTCTGCAATATGTCGTGAAGATAGACGATGAACATTGTATTTTTTGGCCTTTTTAAGATTCAAATCACTGTTAATTATTTTATTTACAGTTGAAACTGAAAATTTTAATGACTGTAATAGTCATTTGACTTGGCGAATTCTCACTTAAAATTAAAGATCTTGCCTTACAAATATTCTCAGAAATTCTTTTCTTTTTTGTATACGTATTTGGAAGTATTTTTCCACTTTTACGCGTTTTTTCCTCTCTCATTAATAATATTACTTATCGTACCTTTATATATCGAAAAACCATGACTTTTACAGGGTTTTGAATAATTGAATAAGCATAATTCTCTTCGTAAAGAGCGGAAACATAGCCTTCCATCCATTGCTTATTTAAAAGCGCCATTTTGAAAGTAAACAAAACTCTGAGTTAGCAGACGATAAGTTATACTTTAACTATTTAACTGCTGCGAAAATAAAATTATTTCGTAGCATACAATTTTTTACAGCTCATCAAAATCATTCAAAAAATGTCCGAACAGCCTCTGTATTTATCATAATTAAATATCCTATTCTAAAGCAACAGTGTTGATTTTGATGCAGCCCACACATATCCCGATATAATTTAATAAAACCTTTTCATTTCATTTGCAGCGATTATAAGTGTGAAAGAATATACCAAACATGCTACTCTTAGATTATTTGTCAATGAGATATCTTAGAATTAATTAGGTATTTTATGTTGTACTAAAAATCAAATTCCTGCAAATTAATCTATTTACTTTTGAAATCAAGCATTTACCATCTAAGTTGAATAAAAAGAATTTGGACTAGTAGAATTAATGTGTGGTGGGGCGATATCAGATGTTGTCGGGGAGAGGGTTTTGACTTGGTTGATCGGTGGGGCGCCAAGTCGAGTTCTGGCCCCGGGTGGAAACTAGCCTAGTTACGTCTCCCCCAAATCGATGCTCCACCATATGAGATTATAGTACCCTGCAGAGAGGGCTGAAGAAAGGAAACCCAATGCTCTGTGGGCATACCCTGTGGACAACAGTTTACGTTACACCATTTCTGCTCTACATTGACCTCCTGGCAGTCAGTGATAAAAATTTATCCTCAATCACTGGTTAGCTTCTTCAAAACACATTTAGTTTCGATCTGCGTAAGCCTATGCTGGATATGCTTTTGAACACTCTTAAAGCAGCCACTAAGAGTCACAACTAATGACGAAGGATTCAGATAAATCTCAATGTTGAGATCATTCATCCCGAAAGTCCAATGAATAGCGTGGGGCCATTGTGGCTCAGTGGGTATGCCCACTGTGCTAGCAACCTGCAAGTTGTAGGTGGCACAGGTTCGATCCCTGTCAGGTTCGATTACTCCTTGGGTGTATTTATCTTTTCTGTGTCAGTCAAACTTCCCTTGTGCGTGTATGTTTATTACTTGATATTGCCTAACTTGTGTTTGGCTCAGCAAGGTCTAATATGGCCCTTGTGCCAACCTCCCAATGAGGAGTGTATCATTTTCATTCGTACGATTCATGAGATTTTTCATTTGCAGTTGAAAACACGATTTCGGACGTCTCGGGAAACATTTACATGAAATGCCGTTTCAAAATAGTGCATTTCAAAATCTTTCACTACATTTTCTGATTGTGCTTTTTTAGATTGTGATTACATTGAGTAGTGTATATAAATAGATGGATGTAGAGTGAAGTCTGAAACTACTTTTAAGTTGCATACGAAAACGCTATGCTTGGCGAATAATGAAGAAAAGAGTGTTGATTGACCACTTTTTCGATTAGTTTGTCCCTTTATGGTTACATTTCTGCTACACGAGGGCCAATAAAGCCTAACAACTTTTTCAAATCCGCTAGAGGGGATTCAGTGTATGAGCTATATTACGAGAAAATGATCTAGTTCCACATTTTTCTGTAAAATAGAGTGAAATATTGGACCAAAATTAATTAAGATTGATTTTGATAGGTTCTCAGCTTTGTCGCTCGATTTTTTGAAGATGTATCAATATTTTTAATGCCTATTTGATAATTTTCAGTTTATCAAAATATCCTGCGAATGCTCAAATTAAATTCTTAGGAAATGTATTGATATATTTAATTCGTATTTAGTTTTTGATAATTTATCAAGTTGCGGAGTGTTTTTCAAATTCAAATGTTCGCAGTGAATGAATGCCTTCTTTCTAAGAACTGCAATGTCAGAAAACGGTTCAAGCCATTCTAGTGTACGATCTCTGGGCTCAGGTGTTCAGAGATTTCTAGGATTCTGTACTTGATGAAGGATAAGATGCCTTTTCCGCCAGGATGAAGACTAGTATTCGACGCCTGTTTTATTTCGGGTACATGTATAGCAGTGTAGTCCAACTCTACCATGGAGTACTTTTTAGGAGACAAAGTTGCACTGTTTCTTACGAGCTCATCAAACATGTTTCTAACTTGATGTAAAAGCTTGTTTTTTAGATAATCTCTCGATTTATCATAAAAGTAATACTGAAAAACTTGTATCGATAGTTCAACTATGGAGATATTCAGCAACCTTTATACATGAAAATTTCATAACATGACTATTTGTTCCAATGTTTATGACAGCTTAAGAATGTATACATTCTATTAGTTTTCTGAACTCGTGGCATAATCTCAGAATGGCACTCAGAAGATTACTTTTATGTTAAAAAAAAACAGAATAGAGTTGATTTATGAGGAAATCAAACAATTATTTAAAATTTTTGTTTGGTAGTTTTGCACGTTCACATTTCATTCTCAAATAAGTCTTAAGAGAAGACATACATATTGCCTGGCATGATTTTTATATATATTTACAAAGCTGACCGGGTATCACATGAAAGTTAATAATAACATAAAAAAGAAAACACAAACAATTGTCTTTTTAGATATGATCACCAATTTGATTTATTGTTAATACATACTACTGTATGTGGGTACTGTACTACTCAAATAAACAGAAATATATTTTGAGATAGATCGAAATCCGTGAAGCAGGGAACTTCTCAATAAATAAGAAAAGGATTCATTCAATATTGAATAATTTGAGATTATTTGCAATTTATGTCGCTTAAAATGTCACTCTTATATGCATGCACACTTCACGGTTTACGCATTGAACGATGCAGACGAATTTCTTTAAATTATTAGGCATATTTATTATTGCCAAAACAAATCGAAACACTTCGAAACCAGGGTTCGAAAGAAATAATCACACTATCAAATATAAAGCACTCTTTATTGAAGGCAAGAAAAGTCACAAATTTGCTGGTCCCTCTGGAGACGATACAAAGCCTATATACGGCATGTCATTGAGTCATATAGAGTCCTTATGCCATCCTGTGGTCATTTATACCAAGCATTCTGTAGCTGCTGCTGCACATCCTTTATATTCCGGGGCTTGTACAATGGACCGATTGAAGTACATATGTCCCAGACATTCTCAGTTCGATACAGATCTGGGGAGGGTTTCAATTCCACGGAGGCAATCCTGGGAGAGTCGAGTCGTGTGTGGCCTGGTGTTATCGGGTTGGTCGATACCCTTGGACACGTGACTTGAAATGCAAAACAACAGGCAGGATTTGTTGAACTTACCGCTGTAATGTCAAACTACCTCATTGCATAACTAGAGGGGTTGCATTAACTGATGGCTTCCATTACACTGGTGTAACTTTTGATACGATTCAAAATTATAGATTAACGAATAATATATGGTTTTATGTTTTTTATTACACAGCAAAATTTGAACCAAATTTTTTTCGTGTCAAGTAAGAAAAGTTTTTCAATAAAATATGACGTTTCCCAGGTAGTAAAAAATGAACGTTATTTTGCATAAGAACATTTATGGAAGGATTGGAATCTAGAGTATATGAGAAGAAACGCGTTTTTCACTTAGAAAGAATAAAAATCTCTTCTAAAGACTTGAAAAGTTTTATTTATGAAGAATAAAGTACATCATAAATTTCCGTTTCGTGCCTAACCCAATGCATTTACTCAAAATTGCGTATGTTAAAGTTTCTTTGCTTAATAGTGAACTTACACTTGGTTAAATAATTTTTTGTTTTATATTATGTCACAAGTTTCAAAGTGAAAATTGAATCTTTTGGAGTATTTTTATTGAATTTTATTTTGTTCTAAAATTATATATATCTTGAATTAATAGAAATTCAAATTGATCATGCCATTTTGTTTCTAGCACTCAATAAGAAAAAACATTAGTTTTAAATGTTAAAATAAATGACAAAACGAAATTTACAAAATTTGTCTTTAAACAGACCTTTGCAAAATTGTTATGATGATAAAAGTACTTTGAGCAAGTCTAATCGACTTTTGACAGATATATGACTTCCCTATAGCGAAGCTACAATATCTATTTGATGTTCTGTAGGTTTTATTGAGGAAGAAGGCAAACGACATAGCGCTGATAAGACTAAACGCCCCAGTGTCCATGACGAAATATGTCCGTCCTGTTTGCTTGGCCCCCTGGCTAGCACCATTATATCCAGGCACTATATGTCATGTCACAGGATGGGGAGAAACTCTGGGTAAGTATGGGATTTCGTTTTCCCAAAAACTTCCAAAGAAAGTATGCCCAACACCAAAATGAAGTGTACAGAAACATCGATTCGATGGCAAAAAATTTACTCAAGTTTTCAGAGGAAAATAAATATTTTTTTTTCAGTAAGAAGGCAGGATTCTCATCTGTCGGAGATATCATTTCTATGCTATATAGGAATAATACTAGGCTTTTGTAGATGTAGTTTTCATAATTAACATGACTTTGATTTGAAAATTGAAAAGGAAATTGTATGAAAATAGTTTTCAACTGCTGTTGGAAATATAAAGCAAGTACTTCATATTTGGGAGAACGTTATTTTGGATCTGACAGGGTTTTAAATAGCGGCCATGAACGAAAATGTAGGATTATTTCTTTGGCATCTGATTCAAAACACTGAGCTTTGAGGACAGCACGCGTTTATTTAAACACTATACGAATACATTACAATATATACATTCGCTATTTACAAAAGAGTTTATTAGACCACAAGTTCATTTAAAAAAACCTTATTCTCAAGATGCTTATTTAATTTCGCTGACGTCTAACTGTTTGGTGCTCTAGATTTGGAGGTTTGCTTTCACCTCATCTGCTTCGCTGGTAGAGAACCTCACACATCCCCATCGGTTTAAAATTATCAGACCATTTGTCTTACAATTAAAAATCTAAACCAAATGGTAGCAGGTAAACCGGTGTCCTTCTAATCCGAGACGTCACCAGCTAGCCAAGCAAGAGTGTGTGTGATTGTCTGTGTCCCCAGTTGGCAAACATGCGTCCATATGACTCTCATGCATGAGTTCACAAACCAGGTTTTGAAAAATTATCGACACCAATCAACACAACAGATCAAAGAACCAGGGGAAATGGATATATACACAAAATCAATTTCAATAAACAACTTCTCTTACCAAGTTACTTATAACCTTAAAAACAAAAAATTCTTAACGTAGTACGCAATAATAATCCAACTAAGAGTAAAAGTACTGCACATCACAACAAAATTAAAATAGATGCTGCACATCACAATAAAAATAAAATAAGAGTAACTACACATCACAATGATAACCACTAAAGATAAGCATAGTGCAGATCACACACAACAAAATAAAAGAGTAACTACAGCACATTACAATAATAATTTCTCTGACAGTAAGAATACTGCACATCAGAGTAATTTCATGTGCACATTTCACTGCAATAACGATTTTCTTAAAAGTAAACTCTTCACATACTGCAACACTGTTCATTTCCCAAAGAGTAAATATTGCCATACCATACTGTCTCCTACAAGACACTAATTTAAAGAAATCTCTCTCTCAATGCAATGTACTATTACTAAATAGGACCTAATACTTAAACATCCCATTCAAGCAATCGCTTAGATTGAAAAATTCCTAATATACCACAGAATCACAATAATAATAGCTTCTCTAAGATTAGAAAAATACATGCACCTTAGCAACAATAAAAAAAATCTACGCACATCATGGCAATAATAATTTCATTAGTAGTAAGCACCTCATATATTACAGCAATAATCACAATATTCAGCATTCATTGATCCAGTTATCCTTGATTCTCCAGGCCTCTAAAGACCCCTTTAGCAAACCGATCAATTTTCCATGTTATCAGCCAAAATTGGTATATAAATGAACATTTTGCGATAGTACCACCACAAAAATGACCACCGTCTAACCCACCCCTTTTCTTGGGTACTAATCAAATGGTATAGCCCGTTTGTCATCCATTCAGAATTCAACCCCTCATATTAGATTGAGGGTATTTCAGAGTCTTTCGCGCCGTCCCTACCTTCTCCAAGAACTCCAGCATCAATTTCAAACTACGCCCTAACTGACTCTCATAGCAAGCCTCACTTCTCTCTCTGCCATCCCTCTTCATGCCTTTCCTCCACCCTGGTCTAGTTACCCTATCTCGAGTTTTCTCTCCTACCCCCTGATTACCCGTCAAAGTCTCAGAAGCCCCTCTCAAATTTTCTGGTTTGCAATTCAAAGGAACTATCCGTTGACAAACCTTGTTCCTTATCCCAATCTCCCCTTGTGACTCAAAATATCCGCCCGCATCGCTTCTTACCAATGTCCCCTGGGCAGAATCTCATCCTCACATTTCCCTCTACGCAACTTTGGGGTTTCAGAAACGGTGTTTTTCGTCCCCTTCTTCGTTCTCGTGGACTCGAATTCTTCCCCTTCTTGGGGGTAACGAGATTCCTTGGCATGGTCTTTCGGAATTTACTTTTCTCCACCGATGAGTCAGGCGAGTCAATTCCTCGTCCTGCTCCCTTTGGTGACCTTCAACCTCCCCTTTTCCAGGACCGAAAGAGCGTTACACTCCCATCCCCCTTGGGTTCATCCCTCTCAGTGCGCTTTGCTTGCTCCTCGCTTTCGCTGAACGACGATATTCCGTTGAAGCAGCGGCGGCTCGTGGTTCGAAAAATAGGGGAAGGGCCTCCCAGAATCACCCCCCCCCCGAAATTAAATCCTGGCTATGCCAGTGATAGGAAAAGTTAGCAGTTCCGAAAATTAGTTAATGAGGATTTACCCCTATTTTCTGTAAAATAAATAAATTCTCTCCTTTAATGCTACAAATCTGTCTGATATGTCATCGTAAAATGGCTGTTCCTTCATAAACGTCACTAATACGTCTTTTTGAATAGAAATGTTTGCTAAAGAAGAAAGTTTCTCTTGCGAAATAGTATTTCTTGAGTAAGTTTTTATTCTTTTAAGGCAAGAAAAACTACTTTCCATTGATACACTTGTAGATGGAATTGTTAAGACGAGAGAAAACAAATTATAAGCTTCTGTGAAAATTTCTTTATCATCATAAAGTATTCGATAAGTTCTTGCGTCGATATATTCCTGAATTTTCCATCGGCGTATATAAGGCAGTTCATTTTTTAGGCGATGTTTTTTTAAACACATCACCGTAAAACTGTCGAAGATTTTCAAGTGCTTGAGATGGAAAATGTAAATTAAATTGTCCGAATTTTGTTGTATCAGCAAGACAAATAAATTGAAGTTTTTCACAATTTTGAAATCTTGTGTTTATTTCCATAAGAATGTGGTCTAAAATTTCAAAATATAGCTGTTTATAATTTTGAGAAATTTCAAACAGTGTTTTAAAAACATCATAGTCCCTTTTACGGCTCAATAGCTCACGAGTGTGTTTTATTTGATCAAATGGATCCAAACTTTTGTCCAACATTTTGTATAACATTTCTGACGTTCTGTCTTCACTCACATCATGGAAACCCAAAAATCGCTCAACTAAAACTAATACGCCTTTACAATTCACAAATCTTAATATTAAGGAGCACTGGGAAGCTTGATTTATGTCAGTGGTGTCGTCCACTTGAATAGAAAAGAATTTAGCCCCGTTTATTTCATCTTTGACGTTATCGTTTATGTAATCGGAAATACGTACAATCATTTTATTTTGAATAGTTTTGGAGTCACCAGTGAAGACGTTTTTAATCTTTTTGTAATGATCTTGAATTTCTAAAGGACTTTTTGATATCAACAAGTCTAGTAATTCCTCGAAATTTCCGCGATTTATGGAGTCACTGCTTTCATCATGGCCCTGGAATGTCATTCCAAGTTTGCTCAAATATATTACTGCATCAATCACTGTTTGTAGAAACAGTCTATTCAAAGGAACGTTTTCATTGAAATACACTTTAAAAAGCCTAGCATTCTCCCTCAGGGCCTCGGCAATCGTGTTCTGATTTTTAAAAAATTTCTTAGCATTAATTCACACTTCAGATGTTCAGCAGAATCATCGTGCCTATGGAGTGCTCGTGTTATGTTTAATAAGTCTGTAATCCGTCTTTATTCCAAACAGAATGTTTATTACTAAAAAGCAAGTACGGCAGGAAAATATTTTTTTTAAGGTTACACTACTGCATAGCCATTTTTTATACTGAGTAAACCAACGCTCTTGAAAACTAATATTGTACGACTTACCAATCTTCTTAATTTCTTTTTTGGCCATTGTCGTCAATAAATCCGTTGGACGAACTCGACGTAATATGTCCCTTTTGTCTTCGTCTTTCCATCGGCTAAACGGAGTTTCCAGTAAACTACACACAATATCATTAATTGGATTCATTCCGCTGAAAAAATCTAAAACAAAATGGTCAACAAAATCATTGCTCTATTTCATGTAATATTCGGCAGTATCGGCGCGATTGACTAGACTTTTTGGCGCTAAAGCTCCCTCTATTAGTTTTCTGTATTCGTTGCTTGCAAAGGGAAACGGGGGCATCTATTTTTAGATTTCAACCGGCAACCCTATAGAGGAAGGGGAATCGAGGTTTCTAGCTTTCTCCTTCCTTCGGAGCCGACAATCTAAATGTTTTTTGACTGCTAATGGCGGTGTTGCCATAGCAACCATCTGGCTTACGGAATATATGCAGCTATTTCTCAGAAAATACTTCAGTGCTAAGCTTTCGCTGTCTACAGTCGTAAGCATTGTAATATATTATCCGTGTATTGAATAACGCGCTCTGCGAAATTAAATTCGTTCCTATTTGTAATTTATAAATCGTAAAAGAAAAAAAAATAGAGAAATTTCACGTGAAATATTGAAAATGTATACATATATGAAATACTGAAAAAAAGTCTAATTTGAGAAATGTAATTTGAAAAATGAATTTGATGAAAAATGTTGGGGAAGTGGCACTTCCCTTCCTTTCCCTGAAACGCCGTCACTGCGTTGAGGTAAGATCAGTACTGTTTCCCTGCCCTTTCCTCCATCTTGAGCGAGTTCGCTTCTTCCCTTATCTATCCCTGGAAACTACAATTTCAGTTCGGCCTTTCCTCTTCCCTACTCTTTCCTCATTCTGCATTTCCAACCCCCGCACTTGCATTTCATACTCGTGCTTTCTCCGTTCCTCCTCTTCCCGCGCTGCATTCCACTTCTCCGTGGCTATTTCAAACTCCCTTTTAGTATCCAAGCTCCTTCCCGTCTCCCTTCCGCTCCTCCAAACTCCCTTCTAGATTCTTCTGCGACCACTATCCGCTAAATTTCACCTCCATTTCAGCTTCTCTCCACCTCATTTCAGCTTCTCTCCACCTCATTTCAGCTTCTCTCCGCTCCCTTTTACCTTCTTCCCGTTTCCTTTCATCTTCTTCCCGTTTAATCCATTCATTTATAATACCTGTCATTAACTCATCAACACATTTTGCCTCATATGATTTAGAACCCTCTATTATTCTGCTCAATTGACAGAGTTTAGCATCTGAAGGAATCTCTTCCCCTAATTCAATTGCCAAAAGCCTCATCTCCTCCTTTCTAGCTCTCCCAAGAAATGTCATTGTGATCCCAGTGTAAACACAACCAACTTTTAGAATAACAGTTTCCGTAATTACCTAAGTAACATATACATCAACAACACCATTTCAACCCTCCATTTACTTAAATAATACCTAAAACTATCCATTGAATGCTACTCATTAGATATTTAACTGTTCCATCCCTAGCCCCATTAACTAAATATACATTACAGTAACAACAACATATAACCATCAAAATACTATAATTTTCATACATATATATGTGTGTGTTACCTACCCCCTGCGCATTTAATGGCTCGCTCTCCGGGATAAATCAGAAGGGACTTACCCCAGTACCATTCCTTGGCTGCCCTCGTCGTTGTATTTCCGCCATCTTTCCTCGTTTGAAATCGCCAGGTCCTCAGATGCTTGTCCGGTCGGTCGTCGTCTTTCGATGACGACGGGGCCCCACTTCAGATGATGACAGGACCACCAGGACCACTCTTTCAATTCGCACGCCGATCGACCATCCGCTCTCCTTTCGCCGATACCAAGCGCCACTCTCGGCCGTCTATGCTACCGCGTTGCGCCAATTTGGAGACACCGTGCTTTCCAATACGCTGGTGGAATTTCAGTGGATTTCATATCCATAGTGTAGGATTATTTTTTGGCATCTGATTCAAAACACTGAGCTTTGAGGACAGCACGTTTATTTAAACACTAGGTGAGGACATTACAATATATACATTCGCTATTTACAAAAGAGTTTATTACACCACAAGTTCATTTCAAAAAACCCTATTCTCATTTAATTTTTTTACGCATTAATTTCGCTGACGTCTAACTGTTTGGTGCTCTAGATTTGGAGGTTTGTTTTCACCTTCATCTGCTCCGCTGGTCGAGAACTTCACAACTTTGATTTGAAAATTGAAAAGGAAATTGTATGAAAATAGTTTTCAACTACTGTTGGAAATGTAAAGCAAGTACCTCATATTTGGGAGAACTTTTTTTTGGATCTGACAGGGTTTTAAATAGCGGCCATGAGCTAAAATGCTTGACATACTTAAGGAGCATCTATTGGGTATAACGAAGTTCTTATTCATAACCGACTTTGGGATCCAGATGACACATTTAACACTTGGTTGTTCCCTCTAGTCGAATAAATCACGATCAAATAGATGTCTCAACGAGAAGAGAACTTAATTTTGAATTTGCTTTTTGATTTACATACTGGAGTCATATTTTGACGCTATTTTTCAATGGTGACATATTGCAAGGATTATTTTTTTTAATGAAAAACAGGTCTTTAGTGGAAGGCTTGTAGTTCTAGAAACTTGAATGCCAAGTAGACATAAATATATGAAAATAACAGTTCCATATGCTCGGATACACAAAGGCAGGAAGTTACGTAAATTATGAATAGTAAAACCGGAAAAATAACTGCCAAAGTATCCTGTGGGTAAAATAACATCTATTGTTCGAAAAGCAACAATGTAGTAGGTGATTAAAGTATAAATTACTTTTTATAAATATGCATAGGAAATGGAAAATAGTTCATTGACAATTGATATTCACTGCATGGTTAAATTATAAACAGAAATATGATTCTAATTATATATCGTGTTCGTGTACTGAAATACAATTTTAGAGACCTTAGAATTACTTATTAAATTGTTGGTTGGTATGTAGGTATTTTAATTAACGTCACACTGGAGCTACACAACGGGCTATTGGTGACGGTCCGGGATCAATCCCAAGGGAAAGATTCGAGGACAACACCACGTAATTTTGAACTACGGTCAGATGACGAGGCAACACCTGAGCTGGCACCCCACTCTCCAAACTTCCACACCACGCCAAAGTGAGGACATTTGAGGCCACAACGGATTTAACATGCACCAGTCCTCTTTGTACCGAGCTACCGCGGCTCTATTAAATTGTTGGAAAGTTATTGCACTTTTCAGTGATACGTACCATGAAAGTGTCCCATTTAATTAAGGTTTCAGTGTATGGCAATGTTTAATAATTTTATTAAACAATATAGATTAAATAGGTCAAAAGGAACTACGGGTAAACGTTTTATAAAACATCTGGTAAGGTCACTTACAAGTGAGCGTACCACTCAATTCACTTTTAAATAATACATAATCTGTTGACATAAAATTAGAATGATTCAAACTTTAAACAGCATTTATGAGCAGAGATCAAAGTGCATTTGTTCCAATTAACATTATGAATAGAATGGTTTGATCCTAAGCTTCCAATCTCTTATAAAATCAGTCATGCCCGATCAATACTTCTCATAGATTGCAGACCTCAAAGTTTTGATTCTTAGTGCATGAGGAAAAAAGTCCAAACCATTGTTAGGACTAGAGAGAAGTTATCGAATGATGCATTATCTTATTCTTCATACTCACTTTATTTCTGGAGCTACCTGCCTTTGCTTTTTTCATAATAAACGATGGCATCTATTTCTTCGTCTTCATGACGGTTCGAATTTTTACCCCAAGAAGCTTTAGTGTCTTTGTGTTAAGCTTGTAGATAACATCAACAACATAAAGGAGTGACGCGACTTGGCAGTTTTTAGTTCTATTTAAAACTTAACAACAAGGAACATATAGATTAATATACATAATAATGGGTATACCCAATATACAAAAAGGATAGTGGGAAAAATCCCAATTGGACGAAAGACGTCCGATCTGCTAAAAAAAAAGAGAGAGCATAGACATATAGCCAAGTAAAGATATTTATATAGTAGTAACCCCCAAGTTGTCGAACGGTTGGCGCACAAGCGCCAACATCCCCAAGTTGGAGAGCGGTTGGCGCACGGGCGCCAACATCCCGCCCGGCCTTGCACTAAGTGCAAAGAATAATAATTACCACATTGTATAAAAAAATGTTAAATACACATAACAGTTACAGTGGAAATACAATTTTCAATTAAACAATAGTTATAAGCATTCAAACGCAAATTTTGATTTGAGAATTAAAATACTCATGTAATAATGACAGCAATTAATAAATACCATACAAAAATAAACACAAACACAATGATTATTCAAACTAAAGTACATAATAGTATACAAGTTTTAAATTGATTACTCAGTGGAAACTGGTAATAGCGCTAATTTAGTGATGGGTCTTTTGAAAAGTTCTAACTTCGTTTTTACCATACACACTCTAATTTGACCATCTTGGCCTGGAAAAACGTCTACAATACGACCCATCAACCAGGAATTGGTAGGTTGATTATCCTCCCTTACAATCACAATGGTCCCAATAGCAAGATTATTCTTAGAAAACATCCATTTAGATCTTTGTTGTAAGTGGCTGATATAATCTCTCTGCCACTGTTTCCAAATATATTGAATCACCTTGGTGGTTCGTTGCCACCTTTTTAGTAAATTATCAGTGTAGGTTGTTAAATCAGGTTCAACAATTGAAACAATGGGTCGTCCAATCAGAAAATGACCAGGTGTTAATGTCTCCAAATCATTTGCATCAGTGGAAAGAGGAACTAATGGCCGCGAATTTAAAATTCCTTCTATTTGATTTGTTATAGTCAAAAACTCCTCATAGGTAAATATTAATTTTCCTATTCCGCGTTTCAAATGAAATTTGAAGGATTTTATACCAGCCTCCCAAAGCCCTCTAAAATGAGGAGATTTGGGAGGTATGAATTTCCACTTTATTTTTTCAGAACTGAGATATTTTGTCAATTTATCATCTGGCTTGTCTATTAAATCAAACAAGCGATTCAATTCGTTACGCGCACCAATAAAGTTGCTACCATTATCAGTAAAGATAGTTGCACATTTATCACGTCGAGAAATAAATCCTTTCAACGATGCAATGAATGATTCAGACGTCAAATCCGATACAAGTTCAAAATGAACTGCTCTAGTTACAAAACAAATAAAGATTGCAACAAATATACTTTGAAGGGAACCCTTACGTTGATTTTTGTTCTTAATGAAAAAGGGTCCGCCGAAATCAATACCAGTAGTATTAAACACAAAATCAGGCTTTAACCTTTCAGGAAGCAAGTCGCCCATTTTTTGAGTCATAAATTGAGGGTTGTATTTAGCACAAGTAACACATTCATAAATGATTTTTCTAGACAAATTTCTACCACCTAAAATCCAATACTTTTGGCGTTATAAATGCAAAGTAGTTTGAGCACCGACATGCAAATATTTATCATGAATGTCTAACAGAATTAGTTTTGAGATTGGATGATTTTTAGGTAATATTACAGGGTGTTTTACATCAAAGGATAAATCAGAATGTTCCAATCGACCTCCTACTCTAATGATTCCATCTGCGTCCAAAAAAGACGATAAAGTTTTAATCTTACTTGAAGGGGAGACCAACCCATCCACTTTTAAATGTTGAATCTCACGGAGAAAATGCTGAGTTTGAACCTCTTTCACAATAAAATTCTCAGTAATTTTCCTTTCTGCTGGGAGAATGGGACCTTTTTGAAATGAAAATTTTCTACACGCATTTAAGAACCTGAAAACATAACTAAAAACATTTAGGTTAGTTACATAATTATTTGTGATACTTAAAATATGATCTATGAGAGAATTTTCTTTAACATTTAACAGTGTACAGTCATCACTGATAATCTTTTTCAGTTCAGATGCAGTCTTCTTCAGGCACACTAGGAATTTCGTATAAGAGATGAAAGTTTTGTGTTTGCAAGAATTCGGGCCCTTTCAGCCAAATTGGATTGTCAATGAGATTCTCGGCCGAAGTCCCTCTGGACAACAGATCGGCCGGATTTTCCTTGCCGGAACAGTGAAACCAATTGTCTGGGTTGGACAATGACTTGATTTCATTTACTCGATTGGCCACGAATTGCTTCCACCTTTTGCTGGATCCCTTAATCCAATACAAGACGATTTTTGAGTCTGTCCAAAGTGTCACTGAAACTGATTTTTTGTCTTCGATGATCTTCTGAATCTTACTTGTTAATTGAGCTGCTAAAAGTGCACCAAGTAGCTCAAGTCGAGGTATAAAGTTATTGTTTTCAGAGGTGCAACGCGGCTCTTTGCAGGACCAAGGAGCAAACCTTGGTATTTCATGGAATCAGCAAACCTTTCAGCAAACCTTTTGATATGATGTTTTATAGTTGCCGACAATAGAAAAGGAGAGGCGTTGACTCCAAATAAAACTCGGGTAAATTTGAAGACTTAGAACCCATGGTCCGAAAAATGGTCGTTGGGCCACAAGAAGCGAACTGTGTCCCTTTGATTTTCTGCAAGAGTTATCTGGAGAAAGGCCTTGGCAATATCTGAAGAGAATGCCACTTTGTCCTGAAATTCACCAGAATGTCAAAGATATTTGGATTCAGGTTTGGGCCAGTCCAAAGACAGTCATTTAAGGATAATTGACCAGGTTCATGTGAACTTGCGTCGAAAACCAGTCTCGTTGAAGTTGTTGAACTATCTTTTACAGCTGCGTGATAAGGAATGTAATAAACCGGATTTTTTAAACCGGAAGGTTTTAAGTCCGGATCATCAATTTTATCAATAATTCCTTGCGCTTCTTAGTCATCTATTATTTCTTGATACTTGATCTTCATTTCGGGATTCCGCTGCAATCTTTTCAAAGTACCTCGGAAGCGCTGGTATGGAACGGAAAAATTGTCTTTTAGTTCCTTAAAATCTCTTCTCCACGGAAAGGTCACGGAGTATCGAGAGTTTTTGAATTCGACAGTTTTATTGAAGATTTCCACGGCCCGATCGTCCTCAAAAAGTCTTGGGTCATCCCTGATTCCAAGCGACTCCAAGTCGAAAAGCGATTCTGGATGATAATAAAAATTATCATCCAGAGGTTCAGAATCTTGAATGAGATAGCAGTGTTCATCATTAGATGAACAACGTTCGTTCCCCGTACCAAAGGCAATGTAACCAAAAACAGAGTTTCTGAAAGAGATAATTGTTTTTAAATGTGTCATTCTTAAGAATTTGCAGCACCCGTTGGGATGAAAGAACACAATCATACGATGAAGGAACGAAAAAGTTAGGATCTGCAAATTTCATAAAGTCTGGCAATTCCAAATCGGAAGTGTTTATTTCAGAAGACGGCGTAAAATCAACAATGTTATTTACTAGATACAGCTCGATCGGCTCTCTAAAAGTTTGATTTGCATTAGATATAAACGCACTCGTTTTATGAGTCAGACTATGAACTGAGTTGTTTAGACAACTCACAGAAGAACAAATTTTTTTCTTTCTTTAATTGTAGCCTCTCTGCTACTCTTTTAGTCAAAATACAAATAGTACTTGCGCTATCAATAATTGACCTAATTCTATGCCTATTACCATACCGATCTTCCAAATAAATCACGCAAGTATATAAAAGCGATAGTTTTCTACTTTCGTTTGAAATGATTGTAACTTCCTTTGACCCCTTAGCCCTTGCTTGTTTTTCATTTCTCTCAGCCTCAGGCCCCGTTCACATCGACTTTTTCGAACGCGCGTTAGATAAGAATTTTCGAGCGCTATCATGTGAACACCTCTTCGGCGCTTTTCAAGGTCAATTCCGTTATGCATTAAATTGTGTTTTTTATTCCCCTAATCCAAGTTTCTATCTTTTGAATGGCTAAAGATAGAATCAAAATTTCAACGGATTTCAAATCAGCGTAAAATTTTACGTTAAGTCGATACCAAAATCATGATTTTCTTTGAAAAAATTATTTTTTTGTCAATAGTCGCAACTAATCTTTTTTCAGATATTCTTTTTATACTAAGCGTAAGCGAAAGTATTGCCTTGTTTTTAAAGGGAATGTCACTCTAATAAGATATTTTGTTGCCCCTTATCAAGAGCTTTTAATTTCACAGCCATTAAAATAGGATGAAAATCTTTCTTTTCCAACCTAAAATTGATTTCACTATTCACAAGAGCCTAGATTTGGTTAACTTAGAAATGTATAAAATTGACCAATAAAATGCCTAAAATAATCTAAAAAATATTCAAAATGACGCAAAAATTTGATATTTCGATTTGTAAAACATCCGTTCCATAATTGCCTGTGAATAAAGTGTTTTTGAGCTTCAATCTTTATACTTAAATAAATGCAATATAATCGACTTGCTGACCAGAAGTGACAACCTAAACAGGTAAATCTTTCGTAACGTATAGTATACGATGCGTTACAGTGCAATGCCATCAACCTCGATTGTAAATTTTTGAACGTTAGCTTTTCGTTTTTCAAGAATTTTCGAATGACGGGATATTTTGGACCTAGGAACAGGTAAGAGCCAGCGGATATCAGAGAAACAGTACTTTATGTAGTTCAAATTGCGGCATTATTAAACATTTTCATTAACTCTAAAATCCTAAAGTATTCGTTTTTTACTTCAAGACTAGAGGAAAAACCCTAGAACCTTCACTCTCCAGTGTTGATGATGCACCCACCAATAAAAAATAGTAAGAAGGATTTGTTTTGTGTTAAGGGGTGATCACGGTTTTTTGGGATCAAGATGCTATCAGATGAGTCATTTGTAATGTGTTTTATCGTTAAAGCGAAACTGCGTATGAAAAATTGGAATATTTCTATAAAACTTTGATTAAAAAAGAAACTAACTGGAAAATGACCAAACAATTTCCTTAAAATTTTAAAATTGAGTGTAAAGTAAAAATATATCCCCCAAAAAACTACATTTCTAGAACCAGGAAATTGGAAACGGAATCTCTGTTTATATGGCATTGTCTACGAAGTACTATCAAAAAGTTGACACGCAAACAAACAAAATCCGGCATTGGCGATAACCTTTCTTTTTTTATGCTATTTTTGCAGGTTTTATCGTCTTTCATACGATCTAAAGCTAATTTTTATTTAATTTTCCTTCAAATAAATCCCTATACTTTTTTAAAACTTATCTCCAAACATTTTAATATATCAGCACAAATAACACATATATAACAATAATTAGTTTTTAATTTTTAAACTCAATTTTCCCTGAGTTCCGACTATCCGAGACGAAAACTAACCCTCCAACCTACCCTCTTTCAGGGGTTTTGTAGCACAAATGGAACCACGAATAGAATTACTGGGAAATATTTCAACTAAAATTTGATTAAACCCCACGATGAAACGAGAAAATTATGTTAAAACTAAAAAAATCTCAAAGAAAAACAAAAAGCAGTATACATATCGAAAACCAGGAGATTGCCCTAATAGAATTTGCGTCTATACGTATATATAATATAAAAATTTCGATTAAAGTAGTAATAACACTAACTGCAAGATTAAAATATAAATTCTATGAAAAATAAGCTCACAGTAACTTAAGTTCATTTTCAAAAGTGATATCGAGTTCACTGTAACAGGAGGATGTGAAAAATGAATGAAAATTGAAACTTATATTACGCATTTCACCCGTTGAGGACAAATAAAAAAATAACTTAAGTTTAGCTTTTAAATTGAATATTTAATTTAAGCTTTTTATTTTAAAGACGTTTACCGCACATGAAAACTAGAACGGGCAATTCAGTATTCGTTATTCTCGGAAATAAAATTACCCACTATCCCCTTTAGTTATAAACTGTCACCTTTTTACAAGTTTTGTGTGAAAGCAGGGAAAATTTCTTCAATAAATCGAATGCGATTAAATTTTCTCATCCTATTTTTAATGGCCATAAACATAAAGCAGTGGATTAAGACAAAATACTCCAATCAAGTTATATCTTTTCTATTAAAACGAGATGAATACTCCCTTTTGTGTTCATAATGAATATATTCGTCAAATCCGTATCGCGAAAATAGTAAAATTACAGTTGAAAAATTATTTATTAATAAAACGACGAATTATTTTTACGTAAAACGAGCGTTGGAAAACGCCTCATGTAAACGGGGCCTCAACGATCGATGTGTTTAGTTTCTCTGGCGTCGCAGATGTATCAACAACTTGAGAGTTAGGCCCCGCTCACATGAGGCGTTTTCCAATGCGCGTTTTACGTCTAAACAAAACGCGGGTAGCCAAAGTACATAGAGTTCTACTGGAGTGTTCACATGCAGAAATCGCGAGAATCCAAGGGCTAGATTGCTTCGGCGCTTCAACAATCTCCGGTCGTTCTCGCGATTTAAAGGCGTTTTGAGAAGCATAGGTTTCTTCTGCAGCGTTCACATGACACGCGTTTTGATGGGCGTTAGGGCTTTTTTATTCCTCTAGTCCAAGTTTCTAGCTTCGCGATCGTTAAAGATAGAGTGAAAATTTCAACGGATTTGAAATCTGCGGAAAATTTTACACCAGATCGATACCTGAAATGTGATTTTCTTTAAATAAATAATTTTTCAACTGTAACTTTAATATTTTCGCGATACTCATTTGACGAATATATCCATTACGAACACAAAAGGGAGTATTAATCGCGTTTTTATAGAAAAGATATAGCTTGATTGGAGTATTTTGTCTTAATCCACTGATTTATATTTATGGCAATCAAAAATTGAATCGTATTCGATTTATTGAAGAAAGTTACCCTGCTTTCACACAAAACTTGCAAAAATGTGATAGTTTATAACTAAGGAGGATAGTGGGTAATTTTATTTCTGAGAATAACGTATACCGACAACTGTCCGTTCTAGTTTTCATGTGCGGCAAACGTCTTTAAAATAAAGCTTAAATTAAATATTCAATTTAAAAGAGCTAAACTTTAGTTATTTTTTTATTTTTCCTCAACGGGTGAAATGCGTTGATAAGTTTCAATTTTCATTCATTTTTCACATCCTCGTGTTACATTGAACTCGATATCACATTTGAAAATGAACTTAATTTACTGTGAGCTTATTTTTCATAGAGTTTATATTTTAATCTTGCAGTTAGTATTATTACTACTTTAATCAAAATTTTTATATTATATATACGTGTAGACGCAAATTCTATTAGCAATCTCCTGGTTTTCGATATATACTGTTTTTTGGTTTTTCTTTGAGATTTTTTTAGTTTTAACAAAATTTTCTCGTTTTATCGTGGGGTTTAATCACATTTTAGTTGAAATATTTCCCAGTCATTATTCCATTCGTGGTTCCATTTGTGCTACAAAACCCCTGAAAGAGGGTAGGTTGGAGGGTTAGTATTCGTTTCGGATAGTTGGAACTCAAGGAAAATTGTGTTTAAAAATTAAAAAACTAATTATTGTTATATATGTTATTTGTGCTGATACATTAAAATGTTTAGAGATAGGTTTTAAAGAAGTATAAAGATTTATTTGAAGGAAAATTAAATAAAAATTAGCTATAGATCGTAGGAAACACGATAAAACCTGCAAAAATAGCATAAAAAAAAAAAGGTTATCACCAGTGCCGGATTTTGTTTGCGTGTCATCTTTTGATAGTACTTCGTAGACAATGCCATATAAACAGAAATTCCGTTTCCAATTTCCTGATTCTTGAAATAACGTTTTTTGGGGATATATTTTTACTTTACACTGTCAATTTTAAAATTTTAAGAAAATTGTTTGGTCATTTTCCAGTTAGTTTCGTTTTTAATCAAAGTTTTACAGAAATATTCAAATTTTTCAAACGCAGTTTCGCTTTCACGACAAAACACATTACAAGTCACTCATCTGCTAGCATCTTGAGCCCAAAAAATTCGTGATCACCCCTTAACACAAAACAAATACTTCTTACTATTTTTTATAGGTGGGTGAATCATCGACACTGGAGAGTGAAGGTTCTAGGGTTTTTCCTCTAGTCTTGAAGTAAAAAACGAATACTTTAGGATTTTAGAGTTAATGAAAATGTTTAATAATGCCACAATTTGAACTACATAAAACACTGTTTCTCTGTGATCTGCTGGCTCATACCGGTTCCTAGATCCAAAATAATCCCGTCTTCGAAAAATTTTTCAAAAACGTACGAAAGGCTAACGTGCAAAAATTTACAACCGAGGTTGATGGCATTGGCATTGCACCGAAACGCATCGTATACTATACGTTACGAAAGATTTTTCTGTTTAGTTTGTCACTTCTGGTCAGCAAGTCGATTATATTGAATTTATTTATGTACAAAGATTTAAGTTCAAAAACACTTTATTCACAGGGAAATATTGAACGGATGTTGTCCAAATCGAAAGAATATCAAATTTTTATGTCGTTTTGAATATTTTTTAGATTATTTTAAGCATTTTATTGCTCATTATGCATTTCTAAGTTAACCAAATCCAGGATCTTGTGAATACAGAGAAATCAATTTTATAGGTAGGGAAAGAAAGATTTTATCCTATTTTTAATGGCTGTAAAATTAAAACCTCTTGATAAGGGGCAACAAAATATCTTATTAGAGTGACATTCCCTTTAAAAACAAGGCAATACTTCCGCTTACGCCTAGTATAACAGGATATCTGAAAAAAGATTAATTGCGACTATTGACAAAAAAAATAAGTTTTTCTAAGAAAATCTTGATTTTGGTATCGATTTAACGTAAAATTTTACGCTGATTTGAAATCCGTTGAAATTTTGATTCTATATTTAACCATTCAAAAGATAGAAACTTGGATTAGGGGAATAAAAAACACAATTTAATGCAAAACGGAATTGACCTTGAAAAACGCCCAAGAGGTGTTCACATGATAGTGCTCGAAAATTCTTATCTAACGCGCGTTAGAAAAAGTCCATGTGAACGGGGCCTTATAATATGAAGGTTGGGAAATAGGCTGATCATTTTTTTTATTTTTGCCAAAATGTAATATCGTATGATGAGACTTCGAACAATTCCTGCATTTGAACATAGACAGGCATTTGGTTTTATGAACGTGTAAGCAGTTCACACAAATTTTACTTTTTTTAGCATGATCAAACCTTTGTTTGGGATTCATTTTCAGAAAAACAGGGCACTTGAAGAGGGGATGAAATTGAATGAATGACTCGATAGCACACAAAGAGCACTCTCGTTTCTTGTTAATTTCGTCGTTCGACTGAATCATCAAAACTTTTGCTTTAGGATAAGAATTGGAAATCCTTTTATTACTCAAAACTGAGGAAGGATTTTGATTTATGCTGTTCAAAACAGAAGCTCTTGTTTCCAGAAACGAAATTAAGCTTTCAAAGTCTGGAGGCTCGTTTGATTTCAAAGAAAATTCAAACTGTTTTCTCGTTTCCTTATCTAACTTTTGTAACAAAATGTTAACTAGCATAGCATCAGATAAATTATTTTGTTTATAATCAAGAAGTTTTAGCGCTCTGAAGTTCTTTTTTACACAGTCGACTAAGTTTCGCAAATCCCCTGAAGATTCGCGTATTATTCCGTGGTTAAGAATTCCTAAAACGTGAGTGTCAATCAACGCGCTTTTGTTCTCAAAACGTTCAGTCAATGCAGTAAATAAGGAACTGAATGAGTCATCTACAGACTGTAAGTTTTTGGCTTCACCTCTAAGGGAAGCACGTAAATAAAACAGCTTTCGTGAATCACTTAAAGAAGGATTTTCATTTATTAAGGATACAAATTGAGTTTTAAAGTTATTCCACTCTTCGTACTGACCAGAAAAGGTTGGGAGTGGAATCTCAGGCAAACGTATTTTCGATTTAGTTTCGACATCCACATTTTCATTTGAGACATTGAGTGATTGCCCAGTACTAGAACTAGGTTTTATTAAAAATAATTTCAAACTCACCTCAGCGAGTTCTAGGCGATTTTCGATGTCATCGATATCTTCCTCTATCGCAGGAAGATTTGGCAGATCAGGAATTGCATAGTACGAGTCCCGAATATCATCGATTTTGCGATGTAAAGAGTCAATTGTCCTGAGTTTCACATCAATTTCGATGTTTGAAGGTACTTCCGTTTGCGATTTCTCCAATATAAAGTTCTCCAACTTGGTAAGAGTAGATTTAACCGATCCCTTGGATCGATTAAGTGCAACTTCGTGTTTATCCATAGCGCTGATTCAGCTCAGCTCCGGCTCGACGGACCAAAAAATGTCTTTGTGTTAAGCTTGTAGATAACGTCAACAACATAAAGAAGGAGTGACGCGACTTGGCAGTTTTTAGTTTTATTTAAAACTTAACAACAAGGAACATATAGATTAATGTACATAATAATGGGTATACCCAATATACAAAAAGGATAGTGGGAAAAATCCCAATTGGACGAAAGACGTCCGATCTGCTCAAAAAAAGAGAGAGCATAGACATATAGCCAAGTAAAGATATTTATATAGTAGTAACCCAAGTTGTCGAACGGTTGGCGCACAAGCGCCAACATCCCCAAGTTGGAGAGCGGTTGGCGCACAGGCGCCAACATTTAGTGATTCTCGTTTATTATCTCCTGGTACTGTGAGTATTTGACTTGAACTTTATTTTAAGGTAGGAATATATATGTATTTATTAAAAAATATTTTTAAAGAGATACCAATTTTCCGACGAAATTTTATCACGTGTTTGAAATTATAAAAACATATCTACATACTTCACAATTCTAACGCCTAGTATAAGAAATAAAATTGAATTCACTGGCTACAATTTATGAAGATTTTTTACTCTTTTTGGTTTTAACTCCTCCAAGTGGTTTGATAAGATTTGGTCAATTTTGCTTATGACAATATACCTCGTCGAGGCAAAATTGCCCTCCAAAATTGCCCAAACTGGGAATAGTTTGAAACAGGCTTTTGCACCAAAGGCTGTCAGCTACAGGGCGACGAGGGTCAATAAAGCGATTAATGTAATTTTTAAATTACATCTTGATTTAAAGTAGAATCAAAACTGTGTGTGATTGTTATCTGAGTAGTTTCATGACCTCCTAGCAAAGTGAGTAATATTTCAGTGTGTTTCTATCCTAATTTTGTGTTGGAAGAGTAACGAACTAGCAATCGGAGGGTTGCGAGTTCGAATCCAGCCAAAGATCATCGTGTACAAAGGGGCTGGTGCACGTTAAATCTGTCGTGGCCTCAAATGTCCTCACGTTGGTGTGGTGTGGAAGTTTGGAGAGTGGGGTGCCAGATCCTCGCCATCTGACCATGGTTTAAAATTACGTGGTGTTGTCCTCGGACCTTTCCCTTTGAGATTGATCCCGGACCGTCACCAATAGCCCGTTGTGTTGCTCCAGTGTGACGTTAATTAAGTACCTACCTACCTATTTAATTTTGTGATGAAATTGCAAATCTACAACTTTTGGCTAGAGCTTAGAGATAATATTTTACGTAATTAGTTTCTAGTTTAAAATATGGCATTTCACTGCAAGAAATGTTTTATTGTATTTGAGTTGTATTTATGTATTATTTTGAGTAGATATTCTGTTCTTCAGAAACCTATATCTTTAGCTGTACCGGGTGTGGTTTGTCGTGATTCATCTCTACAAAAACGTGATCCCATAAATGCCCCTAATCTGCCTCAGATTAATCTCCCCAATTTGGCATCACTCGAATCCGATCACTACCGCCCGGTTGGTAAAGCATGAATGTGTTCATACAGGATGTGTTCCGAGAGATTTGAGGCAAAGACTAGAAAAGCCAGGATCTTCAACATAGGTTAACTGTCCAAATGAGGAGCCATCAATGAAATCAATAGCACATTTCACATAAATACAGTGAATCTCCACTCACTTTTCAAAGCGAACAAACTTTATATTTATTACCATTACAATAAAGCGCTATGGGATGGTGTTAACACTAATTGTGTGATTATTTTGTCAGGGGTGTCTTTTCAAGCTCCGAAGTTCCTTTCAGAACTCAAACATTCGGGTGCTCTTTTGATGTTTCTTATTTTGTGCCTTCAGCTAATGAGATAGTTTCAATATAAATTTCCATTCTACCAGCTAAAGTTTTGTTGATATTCTTGAATATTCTCATATAGCAGAGCAGAAATTATATGCCAGATCGAAAGTATACATAACTTAGAGGTCGTACATAATGATTTTGGATCAAAATAAATGTCACTTTACGAGTTAAGAATAAGTATACTTAAAGGATTAGAACATTAAATTGGTTGAAGTATGAAGTAGTAACGCCATTGTGTGTGTGTACACGGTTTGCGTACTTCCGTGATTTCGACAGTTCGGTAATTACTTTAAAAATAAATTTTGTCTGTCTTTTGTTTCATTTTACAGTGCTATTCTTTTGGTATATTTTTTAGCTGATGCGCATTGCTAACTAGAAAATATTCGATTGTTGTTTTTGTTACAAAAGTCATAAGACTTCAATCATTATATTATATCTTTGCACATTTAGCTCTTATTTTTCATTCATGTGAAGTGATTGCTACAAATTTTGGAATTTCTCATTGAGGGAGGCGTTTATATAAATAAAATTGTTTTTTTTTGTGCCTCGTGTACCATCCCTGCGTGCTTTACAAGATATTTTCCTTGATAAAAGAGTAATATTATCTAATAACTGAACATAAAAGAAAGTTTTGAGTTGAAATAACATTCGTTGTCTTAGTTATTCGCATTTTGTAAAAAGTAAACTAAAACTACATGCAATTATATTTGTGTATACATTAAAATATAGCTCCAAAACGCAGTTGCATTAGAAACGATGCATAGAATTTAGTTCTGCTGTTGCCGTATGCAAGTTGACTTTTCTCTTGTTACATATTGCAATTGGTTGTAACACCGTAGTGTTTGCAAATGATGGTAAATATATTCGGAATGATTATGGAAAATCAGCTCCAAATGGATAGTATATTAACGAAATAAAACTAAAAATGTCGGAATATAGAATGGAAGTACAAAATATCTTAAGTTGGGAAATGCAATTTCTGTAAAGTAATTTTTCGACACTGTTAAGCAAATGTGTGTCATGCAAAACACGTTAAAGAAGGTTGTTAGAAAAGGAAATTTGGAAGAATCACCTTGAATTAAGGTAATGGAAGTTAATGGTTACTGATCTCATTTTATTAAGTTCAGGTTACTAAGTAGTGACACGCACTGTTTGATGGAGATTTGTAGCTGTTTCCCCAATTTTAGACAACTGAGTTTCCCTAAAAGTTCCTCATGTGTATATGGAGTTTATCAAAAGTTACTTAGTTATTACTGTGTGTTTCCACAGTTTATGTATTAATCAACTTATGAAAAGGGAGTATCACTTAGAAATATAAATCCTGGACATATTTTTTGTAGTTTACTATTTAACTTTTATTTTACTATAGCTTTTATTATTTAAAATATAAGTAATTCATTTTTATAGTACAACGTATGCACAAAATGATAATATATGTTCACATCACATGGAATGTACATATTTGTTAAATATTTGGGACCGTAATAGCCCGGTTGGAAGAGTAACGGATTAGCAAACGGAGGGTTGCGAGTTCGAAACTAGGTCCAACGAAAGAACATCGTGTACACGGGGGTTGGTGCACGTTAAATCTGTCGTGGCCTCAAATATCCTCACGTTGGCGTGGTATAGAAGGTTGGAGAGTGGGGTGCCAACTCAGGTGTTAACCTCGTCATCTGACCATGGTTCAAGATTACATGGTGCTGTCCTCGGATCTTTCCCTTGGGGATGGATCTCGGACAGTCGCTAATAGTCCTTTGTGTTGCGCCGTGTGACATTAATAAATTACCACTGCCATTGTTAAATACTTACGTACTTATTAAAATTGAAATGAATATTAATTTGAAATTCAATGTATCATCGACTTAGAGCGAGCCGAAACTCATTAACTGACAAGCATTAACTTAACTACAGATGTTTAAAGAATAACTAGTACTTTTTAGGTAAAAAATAAAGATTATAAATATTTTGATGGTGGGGCATTTTTTTCAAACAGATAGTATGAGTGTCTCCGAAAGTATGTCAGTTGATGAGTTTCTTCTCTTAGCTGACGATATATTTAACTGCAAAGTCAATACTATCTATCTGGTAACAGAATTGCTTCATAAATAACTCTACTGGTGCAATATTCAGGAATTATTACTGTGCCTTTTGTTATAGGAACTGGAAACGCAAACGTGCTGAAGCAAACGGCGGTTCCTGTAATTTCGCAGACTGTATGTCGAGAATACTATTATAAAGTGATTAATGTGTCTAGGAGTATGGTGTGTGCAGGGTATGCTGATGGTGGCCACGATTCGTGTAGAGTAAGTCATTTATTTGCATCTCGAATTGTAAGAATTGAAGATATCAAGTGGGGTTAAACCATAGCAATCCAAGTGTTTACGAGAGAGAAAACTATTTTGACTTTTCTCATGAGTTAACCCGGGGAAATAGAATTATTCAGATATAGGTTTTGAATTCCATAGTTTTTAAGTTTAAAAATGGTGGAGTACTTTTCTTTGTAGTAAAGTACTTTAAAATATTTGAAACATTCCCATATGTGGGGGTTTCTAAATACCATGAAATGGTAGATTTCGCAATAGTGATATTTTTGTCCCATTAACATACCTTAAAAACTATCTAAGGTAAAGTTTTTTAAAGGAATCTAAGGACTCTACACTTTTTACTGAAACTTTTATGGTAATTTAAACATATATAAAATAAAAACTGAAACTTGCTCTTTCGAAAAATCTATCACATTATAATTATATAAGCTAAAATGTTTTTCAATAACAAAGTGACTGGTTAAAATATTCAAAGCAATCTGTAGTAAAAAATATATGGTAACTATGTGTGGTAAAAAATCTAGCCTATGCTAAGTGGATTCTTCATTACTCACTTTAACATAGAAAATAATGGGGATGACGACCTTAATGTGTGATTTGATTGATTCTAGGGCTAACATTTCCGTTTGCGGGTGATTTGCAAATATACTTGAAATAACTGAGGATATTTTCTAGAGTTGACATTCTTTTTTGGACCATGAAAACTTTTAATATATTTATTCTAGTTATTAAGCGACGTGCTTATTATTTCTAAGAAGCACTGTGCAACAAAAAAAGATAATTTCCCTGGTTGCATTTTCTTGAGAAATGTGTTTATGATATTTTTTATTTTTTATTGTAAACAGCTAGATTTGGAAGCTTTCACATTTATGATTTAGTTGAGATAGGATTTGAATGACCTAATAATTGTTAGAATATTCCCTATGAAATGCATTTATGACTCTTAAAACTACAAAAAAGGTCTCAAAAGCAAAATTACATAAATCATAATTTTATATAAATGTACGCTTTTTATAAAAAAGAGGTACACAAAGTAATAAAAAAGGTAATCTAAACATCCCTTACAACAAAGAAATACTTAATCCTAGAGCACTAGCGTCAATAAGTTTTAGGTTACTACCAGTGACAAATGCTCATAAATTTGGCGTACGCTAGTGTTCTAGGGTTATATAAAATACAATGTTATTGTCTAGTTTCTTAACCAAATCGAAAGTCTATTTTGTTAATAAAAATGGTTCAAATAAAAGGAAACAAGAAAAATGCAAACGTAGCGAACATTTTCTAACAGTTCCTGAGATAAATTATTGGGTCGGTGCGAATGAAATGTCCGGAAAATGACCATCACACTTCAATGGCGATAACTGAAAAATACAGTTCCTGACCCTACTCGAAATAATCTCCCTCTGAATTGACACACTGTTGCCATTTGTCTGACAAGGCCATGATCCTGGAACAAAAAAGTCTTGTAGCTGGGATGCGAAGAAGTCATCAACTGCACGGTGAACCTCCGTATCTTGGGTGAACCGTTTGCCAGACAGAAAGCTATCCAGGTGACAAAACAGATGAAAATATATAGGTGACAAGTCAGGGGATTAGGGGGATGAGGCATCGCTTCATAGCCCTACTCACATAGTGTCAGCATTGTCCGTTGTGCGACATGAGGACGGGCATTATCTTGCAAGAGGAGAATGCCATGCCTGTTTACCAAAGCCGGTTGTTTCACCATCAATTTCCGGTACATCTGTCGTAATTCATCACAATATCGTTCTGAAGTGATGGTTTGGCCACTTGGCAGGAAACTGCGATGAATTATTTCAGCTGTAGACCAACATACGAGAAGCATAACCTTCCTGGGATGTAAGGGTGGCTTGGGATGGCGTCCAGGAGGCTGTGCTTTGCTCAACCATTGTACAGATCGTTTTCGATTGTCATAAAGGATCCATTTCTCGTCTCAAGTAATGATTCGCTGCAGTAGAGGTTTTCTTTCATTCCTGGAAAGGAGCGATACAGACTTCCAAACGTCTCATCTTGTTCGCAATTGTCAATTCATGAGGCACCCAAGAATCCATCTTTTTGACCTTACCCAGTGCAGCCAGATGGCGAACAATTGTAGTGTGGTGGACACCTAGCTCGGACGCTATCTCACGACATGTTTCCTCGGTTCAGCTTCAACCACGCTTAGCAGAACATCGTCAGAAACTGCAACTTCTCAGTGACCACGTGGTTCGGTTTTCAGGTCCATATCTCCACCTTCGAAACTCTTAGCAGAGTCAAAAAAGGCAATTAATTAAGTCGCTTTATTCAGCTCAAACAGTTAAATTGAAACAAGCAGTTAAATTGAAATAAACAGGTTAATAATGGAATGACATGGAAGCAGCACAAAAAAGGTAAACACTAATACAGAGATGAGTTGAGTTGTTCAGGTACAACTCTTAGCACTTCCCCTTGAACATGAACAAGTCCTGGTTATTTTTTAAAAAAACCCACAGATATTTTAATAAAGTTCACTTCAACACTTTTCAAGGTTTCTCAGTCCCAAGGCACATCGCAAAGTTTCAAAACGTGGCTTTGGTAAGGGTTTTGTGAGAATATCAGCAATTTGATATTCACCGTTCACGTGCATATAATCCCTATTTCACCAGACAAACATTTTTCCCTAACAAAATGGAAACGAACATCGATGTGTTTGGTTCGTTGGTGAAGTTCTGGGTTCTTGGCAAGTCGAACTGCACTGACATTATCAACCTGCAAAACTGGTGTAGCATGCAAGGGTGAAATATCAGCAAAAAAACGTTTTAGCCAGATGAGCTCTTTTACTGCCTCGCTTGCTGCCACATACTCAGCCTCGGTGGTGCTAAGTGACACACACTGTTGACGTCGACTGGCCCAGCCAATGACTGCACCACTGTGCTTGAAGGCAATCCCAGATACAGACTTTCTTGTAAGTGAATCACCAGCGTAGTCTGCATCACTGTACGCCTCCAGAACACCGTGCTGAAACTCACACCTGTACACTAATCCCAGGTTTGAAGTACCTTTGACGTACTTGAGTACAAGCTTCACTAGAGAGCTTCACCAATGTTGTAACTGCGCTTTGTCAAGGAATTGGGAGCAGTATGACGCAGCAAAAGCTATGTCAGGACGGGTAGCAACTGCCATATACATTAAGCTCCCCACTGCTTGGCTATAAGGGACTTTACCAGGATCAATTCCTGCACTTTCATCATCTGAGTGATAACTCCTCTCCATGGGAGTGCCCACAGCACTTGCATCATTCATGTTGAATCTTTCCAGCACTTTCTGTGAATAACTTTGCTGACTAAGTGCAATGTCCCCATTACATAATTTCTTTATCTCTACACCAAGATAATACTCAGCATCTTTGTAGGTAACCTGGAATTCACGCTGTAATTCCTCCAGAAAAGTTGCCTTTAGATGGGGAGTCGTAGCAACAAGTCCATCATCAACATGCAATGCTAGTAACAACTTATGTTGTTTATCAGTACTGTAAAATAGACATGGATCTGCATCACTCTCTTTTAAACCATATCTTGTCATGAATTCTTTGAACCGCATGTTCCAACACCTAGGCGACTGTTTTAGGCCATATAAACTTTTAACTAGGCGACACACTCTACCGGTATTGTCGTCATACCCTTCAGGTTGTTTCATAAAGATTTCCTCATCCAAAGTCCCGTACAAGAAAGCAGTTTTAACATCAAACAGTGTTAGATCTAGGCGTTCATTAGCTGCCACACTTATCAGGGAACGAATGGTTTCAAAACGTGCTACCGGACTGAATGTTTCGGTATAGTCAATCCATTTTCTTTGGGAAAAACCTTTTACCACCAGTCTAGCTTTAAAACGTTCCACAGTTCCATTGGCTTGACACTTTAATTTGTAGACCCACCGGTTAGTGATGGCTTTTCTTCTTTCTGGCAGATCTGTCAAGTACCAGGTGTTGTTGTCCAACAAGGATTTAATTTCTTCGTCCATTGCAGCTTGCCATTCTAGAGCATTTCTTGACTTCAAGGCCTGATGGTAGTGTTCAGGTTCTACCTGCTCTGCAATAAGGCATTCAATGAGACGTTCAGGTGCCTTTAGTTTCATCCTGCTTCTCAGTTGATGACCTTCTTTGTGTCCATCTTCTGATGTACTTTCCAGATCAGGTTCATTACCAGCACTATCCGGAGGTCGAGTCACTTCAGCTGAGTCAGGGTGTGGATCACTTTCTTGATGATCAGGTCGAAGGCCAACAATGACAGATGTTGACACTGATTCAGGAGAAAACACTACATCTCGAGTACGTTCCACCTTCGTTGAGCCTTTGATCCAGATGCGGTATCCATCAACATCATCCAAGTATCCAACCAGGATTCCTTTCTGGCTTTTCGGGTCCCATTTCTTCTTTTTCTGCTTAGGAGTGTGGATAAAGCATTCCGTTCCGATGATTCGAAGATGGTTAAGCCTTGGAACTTTGCCACAGTACACTTCATAAGGGGATTTACCATCCACAGCTGATGTTCCAGCTCGATTCAAGATGTACACCACTGTGTTCATCATTTCTGCCCACAGTGATTTTGGCAAATCTTTAGCAATCAGCAAGGATCGAGCTAAATCCACAACAGTTCTGTTGTTCCGCTCAGCACACCCATTTTGTTGAGGTGTGTAGGGGGTACTGAAATGAAACTCTGCTCCCATTTTCTGTAGCAAACCTTTGAACTCTTTGTTGTTAAATTCCAAGCCACCATCAGTAAGAACTGCCTTGATGGGCTTTCCTGTCTGATTTTGGAACAAAGCACAAAACTCGTTAAATTTATCCACAACTTCAGATTTTCGCTGCAGAAAGTACACTCTTCTAAACTTTGAGTAATCGTCCATGAAGCACACAAAGTACAAGGAACCACCCATAGATCTTTCCTCCATAGGCCCACAGACATCAGAATGAATGAGCTCCCCAACATCCTTGGCTCTTTGTTGACGGCTAAGGAGGGGCTGCCTGTGTTGCTTACCAATCACACATGCCTCACAAAACTCGGTGTCATTTTGCACCTCCACACCTTGAGATTTCAGAAATTTCCTTACATGTTGCTTATTCAAGTGTCCCAGTCTCTCGTGCCAGAGTTGAAGTGTTCTGGATTCATTTAGTTGAACTTCAGGTGTAGGGGCTATGGCGGCCTCAGTGCCGGCCTCTGGTAGTACCACTTGGCATAGTAATTTAAATAGATTACCATGGCGTATTCCAACTGCCACAACACCTTTTGGCTTTACAAATTCACATTTGTCGGTGCACATGTTGAATTCGGAACCATGATCCAAAGCTTGGCTCACAGAAAACAGGTTTCTGGAGGCATCTGGAGCATATAACACATTTTCCAACATGCTCGGCCTCCAAGTCCCATGAACAAGCATCTTCATAGAAATTTTTCCATGGCCAAATGCTTTCATTGTCAAGTTGTTTCCAACACGGACCTCCAAGGGACATTTGTATTTCACATAATCGAACAAGTAACTACTTTTGTTGGTGATATGTTGAGTAGCTCCTGTATCAATAACCCACACATCATCACTACTCGCCACGAGGGACTCTGTTACAAACACTTCACCATTGTCAGAGTTTTTCTCTTGCAAGTTATTTCTCTTGGGGCAGTTTCTTTTAAAGTGTCCACTTTTGCCGCACTTAAAGCATCTCAGCTTCCCCTGTTTATTTACAGGGTTGGCATGCTTGGCATTAGATTGTACTTTCCCCAAGCTGGCTTTTGCCAATAAAGCTGAAAGATCAGCATCTTAGGAGGTTTCTGTGGCTCTTCTCTGCTCCTCAGATATCAACAGTTTCTTTAACTCTGTGAGTGTCTGTTGGTCTGGAAGTCTTGCACACCAAGTCATTTTCAACGGCTCGTATTCGCTTGACAGGGTTTCAAGAAGTTTGCTCATGATTACAAAGTCATTTGGTTTAATGTCCAAATCTGTCATTCTTGAGACGAGGTGCTCCAGCTTAGCAATGTGCATTGCCATACTGTTTGCCGGATCCCTGACGAAAGACGAAAACTGAAGCTGGCAAGCATACTGAGCTTGTGTATTTCGCTGCTCAAACAGCTCATGCAGCTTTAGCCAAATTTCCCTGGCACTTTTGCACATGGACACCAAGTCGCAAATCTTGTAGTCCAATGTCCGGGAAAAAATTTCCCTCGCAGCTCTGTTTCCCTTATTGTAGATGGCAAGTTTGCCCCTGTCCGCTGAATCATCCCCGGAGTCGATTGCTGGCTTCTCCAGCTCTCCAGTGCACACCTCATATGCGAATTCCTTCTCCAGCAGAAGACCTTCCACCATCCACTTCTACCTGACCCAATTTTCTGCACCTTGCAGCTTATCCGCAGCAAAAAGTTCCATCACCACTTGTTAGGCTTAATGGAAGTTCCAATTCCGGCTATTTATCCGCGCAGATGGGACGTAGCTCTGGTCCCTTAACCTCTTAGAAGAGTCAAAAAAGGCAGCTAATTAAGTCGCTTTATTAAGCTCAAACAGTTAAATTGAAACAAGCAGTTAAATTGAAATAAACAGGTTAATAATGGAATGACATGGAAGCAGCACAAAAAAGGTAAACACTAATACAGAGATGAGTTGAGTTGTTCAGGTACAACTCTTAGCAGAAACTTCTCAAACCATCGCCGAATGGTTCGTTCATTGGCTGTATTCTCCCCGAGTGCTGTGTTAATGTTTCGAGCAGCAACTGCAGCAGAATGTTTCAGTTTAAATTCGCAAAGGAAGATGACTCAAATCTGAGATTTCCATGTCGAATTTGGAAGCACCTTACGCCCAAACAAATTAAATCTGGAACTTGTATTTCACACGCGTGATAGCTATTTATAGTAGCTCTGGGACGTAAGATGCCGGAAGCCTGTAATTACTTTTAGCTGTATGGGGTCATTCCCAAAGCTATTTCTCATCGGATATTTCATTCGCACCGATCCAATATTTGGCGTGAGATGTGTGGAAGTTTGAAGAGTGAGGAGTTAGCTCAGGTGTTGACCTCATCATCTAACGTGGTTCAAAATGACGAGGTGTTGTCCTTGGATCTTTCTGTTCTGGATTGATCACTGACCGTCGCCAATAGCCCCTTTGTGTTGCTCCAGTGCGAAGTAAATTCAACTACCAACTTACCTGAGTCAAATTGAATGTCCGAATTTTATTGTTTATATTAAATTGAAGCCTATTAATTTAAACATTAAACCATTAAATTTAAACATTCAATTGAATATTTTTAGTTTGTCATACATAGCAAACTGTAAGTTTTTTCAATCCGGACTTGTAAACAACCAAAACCTTTCGGATTTTCAAAAGAGAATGATTTACTATGATCCCAAGCAAAATAATTTTTAAAGTTGAAACGTCTTTCTGACCAATAACTTCCGTCGCTTTGTCTAGTCTCTTGGCATATTCCCCACGGAAACTGTTTCAATAGGGGTGTAGAATGGGGCTTAGGGAGGTAGAATGCCGTTCGTCTTGGAAACATCAAACGATGCAAATCAATGACTAAAAAATAATAGAAAAATATCTAAAAGGGCCATTTTGCGTAAAAACCATGAAATCCCCCAAAAAGACACTTAAACCAGCTTAGTTTTTTATGAAACACTCTTTTTACTCAAATGAATGTCTAATCGAAAAAAAGATGCAAACTCACCAGATTCTACTTATTAGCTTGTAAAATTTGAAATGAATTTAAAAGAATACTAGTAAAACATGTGACCTCTTATTCGTTTCATTATGATATTTTTTGGTAAATCTATATTTTTCTATACCTGAAAATTTGAAATACTTTTTCTGAAGTATTTTGTAACTGAAAAATTATATTTTCGAATCGAAGTTCCGATATTGCTATCGTGCAATTGAGTGAGTAGTACATATAATTCTGATTTATGCAAGTCAAGAATCCGCTTATAACCCGCCAAGTAATCGACATACACATAAAGAAAGTTTTACTGTCACAGAAGAGAGAAAATGCACCCAGGATAAGTTACAGGAGCCGACAACTCACTGGTTGGTGGGCAAACACACTGAGCCCCTGCATAAAAGGGAATTCTAATAACCCTACTCCAGAAAATATGCTGCATCTTTTTTTTTACTTTAATGCAGTTTTGAGACATTTTCTGCCAAGCTTAACGTAGGGGGCGGTAGTGTTTCTGCACCGAACACGACGTCACTTGGTTTGTTTTTCGAATATGATTTCAGTAATTCCCTAATAAAAATTCCAAAGAATGAATATACGATAGTTTATTGGTCAACGACAATTAGATGAAACTCCAAACGGTGTCAAAACGGCGAAAAACTGCCGTTGGAGGTAATCCCGATCACTTGGGTAGCGGTAGTAAAATCTTCGTCTGGTTTGTTGTACACAGAAAATTCCTCTTGTACATTCATTCTCAGCATGCTTCGATGTTATGCTCAGTGGATCTCAAAAGTATTCGTCCACCTCACGTTTTCTACTAGTTTCATTCCACAGCTTTAATGTTGTAAAATTTTAAATAGTAATTTCACTTATAAAACTCATGAAAATAGAAAAAACATGAGGTGGATTTCACAAAGCACCAGCATGAAACTTTTCCTACATATTACAGTAACAGTAGGTTTTCGGAATTCCTTAGAAGAAATCCTTCTATCAATCGCAGTTTGAGAATGCCAAAAAATGCAAGGGCACGTTCTCGGAAATCATATCTAGTAGATTACTAAAGTGGTGATTTTTAAAATCGATTTGTATTCATAACTGAACGTACATTTCGCAAGTTATTCGAGTATTCGAAATTTTTCTGAATACGCATTGCATTAAAGAACAAACGGTGTTTTTAAAATTACGAGTGACTGATTAAAGTACATGGAATAGGGCATTCAGCGGAGAAATTCCAGAACACATATTTTTAGAATTTTTGGTGAATTGGAAACTGGGATGAATGTTTTCCAACCCACATTTCTCTTCTACTAAATTCCTTTTTGTTATAATCATAATAAAGGGTTTTTAACTTTAATAAACTTTTTCATTCAATTATTGAAATTCCTTTAAGTGTTCTTGAAGTTTTAGAAGTACGATTTCCCATGTATACATTGTATCGGTAGTTTATATGGATTCCAGGGTTATGTTTCGTGGCATTACATCCAGATTGTCCCTCCATCAGCATCGATTTAACGTCATTTATTTATTAAAAGGCAAGAAAATTATTTGCTTAAAATATTCTTGACCAGGATATGCACTCGATTTCGAAAATGTGTGGCTCGCTGCTGATTTGGTGTGATGAGAGTTTTTTCAGATAGGCACGAATCCTCTGCCTATTATCAAATCGTATACGAACATCCTATTCTCATGAAATTTCGCTTATTTGAGAGTTTTGCAAGTGCTGTTTTCTAGCTGTGTAATGTTACAAGATTACTTAAACATGAAGTTATCGTGTATAAGTGTAACAAACGCAATCAAACCTGAAGACTCCATTAAGTTACACTACGTTCACCATACTTGACATCGAATTCAGAAGAAAATAACAGAGTTAAAGTCCGTTGAAATCAGCTCAGGGAATATTTTTTATGGAGTGATGCTTGGTGTGTGAGTAGCGTTTTTTATTGTTTGTTTTCGTTTCGCGAATAGCTACAAAAAAGAGAATTGATAATTCTAGTTAGTCTAGGATCTGAAGAGAAATTACAACGATTACAGTATTAGGGAAACGGGGGCAGAATCAGTATCCAATTCCTTCTTGAAAACTAGTTCGCGAAATTGTCTTATTGATCAATCCACCAATTTTATCAGAATTTTTTTGAAGTGCGATTTATAACCTTGAAATTCAGAAAACGAAGTGTGCGCTGAAGTATTAGTGGTTTCCAGGCCTCGCGGTAGCTGTGTGTGGTGGAATTTATTGGGATTTATTGGGTAGTTAATTAACTGGAGCAACACAATAATTTATTGCGAGAGGTATACATGTGGCTTGCACACTAATGATGTATTGTTTCTCGAATCTATGTTCTGTTTTATCTATACATTTTGTAATTTTTATCACCATTGGAGGCGAACACCAATGAAAAAATTACTGGGTGTTGATCGGAGACTATTTGATTGAATATCAGAAAGATTAGTTTCCTTCAGTAATCCCATTTGCTCTTTAAGTAGTCCTTTATTTGTCACCTAATGAAAAATTTACGATTTTTAATTTTTCACGATTCATTTCTTATTTTGTTGGCGTGGTGTGGAAGTTTGGAGAGTGGGGTGCCAGCTCAGGTGTTGCCTCGTCATCTGACCGTGGTTCAAAATTACGTGGTGTTGTCCTCGGATCTTTCCCTTTGGGATTGATCCCGGACCGTCACCAATAGCCCGTTGTGTTGCTCCAGTGTGACGTTAATTGAAATAACAATAACAATAACAATAACATTTCTTATTTTTAAATGCATTTGCGTTTCTGATTTGAGATTCTTGCGAAAAGAAACATTCAACTTAAATGAATTCTGGCAATAGTTTCTGAACGCATCTACATATGTTCATCGTTAAAACGAACACGATTTGACATTTCCTCTTCATAAGGGATTATAATTTCTCTACCTTAGGTTACCTTTATGTTTAATTTGCTCACATTTTCCATTTTAATATGAATTAACTCTACTTCATTTTGTTTCGAATTTAATTACATTTTTGTGCTCTATCAAATGCTACATATATTGTACGAATCCAAAATCAGCGAACATTTTAGCTAGTTGTAACTTTTTCTTGAAACGAATTCATGTGTTTAAACTTAATGCTTCGCTGGAAAGATTTGTTTCAAAAGACAAGCAGCTGAATTCAATTCGAACGCAAGCTTTAAGTAGAACACACCGTATTGAAATGTAAAAAGTACGATTCTTTAACGGGATACGCTTAAAAGATTTCTTTTATCAAGACTGAATCTTGGGGGAAATTGGAAGAATAACAATTATCCTCTTTAAAAATGGCCTAGTAGATTTAACTAATATTAATCAAGTTCCGTTAACTAACACATTTTCGTTTAAATTAAGTGACTTTACATGGATTGAGAGTGGACGCCAAAATGATGAAAAACGTATTGAAAATATATGTATTAAAAAAGCATTTTCCATGAAAGCTTTTGCTTTTATTGATCAATGAAATATTACATATTTTCCTCAAAGCAATGCTTTTCTTTGATGGTAGACAATGTATCATTAGGATTAAGAACCACACGATGTTTACCATGTATTTTATTTTCATGCATAAATGCCAATTTTTTCATCAAAACTAGCCTAGTATATTAGTATAGGCGGTAGTATAGTAGAAGAAACAAGGATATTTATGATACTCAATTATCCAAGTATTCAAAGAATTACTTTCTGCCTTATTTTCCTGAAAGCCGCCCTTTTATTTCCAGGGTGATAGTGGTGGACCCTTAGTATTGAAGAAAAGGAACCGCTGGTATTTAATCGGTCTAGTGTCAACTGGGGTGAACTGTGCAGAAGCCATGCAACCAGGCATTTATACCAGAGTGTCCACCTACAAGCTGTGGATATCGAAGGTTATATGGACACATAAATAGAGAAAAAAGGCACTATGAGAAAATAGTTAAGTAAATAAACAAATAAGTAACAATATTTATAACTCGAGGCTTGAGTGAATTCAAAACATGATCAATATTTTTCATGCGTTTATAACATGCTTTTAAAACATTTATGCATTTTTGGATGGTTTGAAGATTTTGTGAGTGAATTGATTCGTTCTTTCTTATTAAAATGTTCACTAATGTGTGGCCATGAAAGATAATTTCCATTCAAATCAATTATAAAAGTCATTGAAATAAAAACATTTATCTCTCGGCCTTCTTTTATTTGCGTCTCTTGTTTATTGGCCTTCGTTTACATTACCCCGGAAGTTTCATTTCTTTCGTAATTTTGCTTTGCTCTTTTATTCCCACTTTATTACAAAACCACGTCCTTGCTCCTTTTAAATTGACGTCTTTCGAAATGTTCCTTTTGAGGAAAATATTTAATTGCTTGAATTTTATGGCCACTTGAAGAAACAAAAAGGCTAGAAACCTCTTCCAACGTGTCCATACTTTTCAAAATTCCTTTCAGAAATTCTAAGAGAATCACCTGAAATATAAAATTTCATTTAAATGTTTATTATACAGTAATTCTTAGAATTTCATGTTATTCACTATAATTTTATCGTTAAACTCATTATGCAGTATTATCAATAAATATTGTAAAAATCCGTGTCCCCTATTTCGATAAAAAGTATTTAGAAAAGGTTCACTAGAATTGTGTTCAAAAGTAAAATAACAAATTACTAGTAATTGTGGAATTATAAAAGGAATATTTTTATGGGTAGAATTCTAAATCATAATTACTAAGTAAATAATCACCAATAGGTAAATCACTGTAAACTTCTTGTCCCAAATCGAATTCGTATTCTATTAGTTGGTAAACTGCATTGTTGAAATCTGCTTGTTTGAAAGGCTTTCTGTTGACGATGCAATTTTCCAGAGTGTGAAAAAAGAACTGCCACCTTGCTCTGTAGTACCTAAAATAGGAAACTTTAAAAAAACTTATCTTAGGATCACCCTTAACCCTCCAAATGGTTTTGTCCATCAAGTTCTGACCAATTTTGCTAATGACGAGATAGCTCGTCATCAAGATGGTGCTGATTTTTTTGATTGGGAGATCAATATCTAGCCAGTTTTCTTCTAATGACAAGATATCTCATCCTTCAAGATTTGGTCAATTTTGTTAATAAACACGTGATACCTCGTCCAGACAACCACCTGGAGGGTTAAGGTGTTTCGAAATGTTTGAGAAAAATCTAAAAGTTTATTTCAGAGAGAGAGAGATTGTATCACAAAAGGAATTACTTATGAGCAAGACTAAATGATACTTTAAATAAGAAGCTTACTTTGACATAAGGCCAGCCCACTGCTTATTAGCATAGTCGACCAACTGGAAAGACAATTATACATATATATTTGGAAACAATTGGAATTCTTTTATTGATGAAAATAATCAGACTAATTTTATTCAAGGTACATTTGAGGACTAAATCGTCGATTTCTTTCGATGCATCTGTTCACTCTCTCTCAATACACATTTAATTCCTACATCCATTAGGATTAGTATCAAATGAATGGAAAGATTATTTCACAATAACTCGGTATGTCATTTTACATCAGTTGTTTTGATTCTCTATTTTACTTTGTTATGTAGATGATAGCATACCTTAATGTTTACTGTTTCTGTAGATTTTATTATGGGAGCATTCAAATCAGGCGAGAAATAAAAGTCTAATTTCGATAAACTATATCTCCTAAAGTTTGCAAGTGTATCACAATGAAACTTTAAACAGTATTTTTGTACTCTCTACACTACACAATACAGAAAAGAATTAGGTTAACGTTTTAAAGTTAAGTAAAATTTTACACGAATTTACATAAAAACGACATATGACCGCGGTTCAAAATGACGAAGTGTTGTCTTCAGTTCTTTCCCTTCGGAGATGTCAAAGAACTCATATGATACTTTAGAGCAGCGTTTCTCAAATTGTGCTCCGTGGAACATTTAGTGCTCCGCAAAACAATTCCCAGTGATCCGCGAAAAGGTAGGACATGTTTAAATTAAAAATATTTTTATTAAACATATTTTAAAGTTTAAAATTAAAAATATCTTTTACGAAAAAAATGGGACACAAATATTTGAATATTATGACCTTTTGCGCTCTCGGTGTGTAAGAAAAAAAATTGAATATAAATCATTTATCACCGATCAGGTGAAACATTGACTATATAAAAAGGTAGTCGGCATTCAATGTGTCAGTTTCTCGTCCTCCAGTTGACAAAACAAATTTACTTCAAAAGGTAACACCAGACAACACAGAACCAGACAACACGGAGCCAGACAGATGTTGGACTCCGCATTTGCAGAAACAATTAGCGTTTGATTGATACTTTGAACTCTTATTTTCCAAAAGGATTGCATGAAAACATAAAAGAAAACGTTTGGGTTGTAACACCATACTCTATATCCAAAAAACCATCCTCTCTGACATCACAGGAATATGAATGCTTGCTTAATTTGACATCAGATACAACGATAAGATTAAAGTTTGAAACTGAGAAATCAATCTCAGATTTTTGGTGTACGCTAAAAGATGAATTTAAAATCCTATCAGATAAAGCGAAACTTATTCTCCTGCCCTTCGCAACTACTTATTTATGCGAAACAGGATTCTCCGCATACGCCGCCCTACTAAAACAAAATACAGATCACGTCTCAATGCAGAGCAAGATATTCAGTTGCAACTATCCGAAATTCAGCCAGATATAATCTCATTGTGCAAATCAAAACAGCCTCATCCTTCTCATTAAATTTCTGTTTCACGAAACCAAGTAAAAATTTGTAACAAACGTAATAATGCCAAATTAATAAAATAACAAATTGTGGATCTGCAATATTTGCCCTGAATTTATTTTCAAATGTTTTTTTTTCATGTGTGTGTTTTCCGTCTGCAATGGGAAATTAGTGCAGAAAAAAATTAAACGGAGAAATCTAATGTCCTGCAAGCTTAAATGACGAAACTACCTTGTATCGTCAATGCTATTTTGTCGTTCTATTTACTAAATACAGTATATAGCGGCGAGATAAAATTTAATGCTCCGCGTTGAATTTCCAATTTCAAAGGTGCTCCGTGACTGAAAAAGTTTGAGAACCTCTGGTTTTAGAGGTTAGTATACTTCATTCCCTTCCAGTCACGAATGTTTGAATGTACGATTGCACATTTTAAAAATGTATAAATAATATTTTAGATAAAAATTGTTTTTCAACACAACTGATTCCAATAAAGCTTAAACGGATGTTTGTAATGAGATTCACAAACCTTAATTTCTGTTAACTATGATTTGGAATCTTATTTGATCAGAATTATGTAAAATACAGCCCCAATACAAAGTATATTATTCAACCTTTTGACTAAAATTAAGGACCTGTATAAAATATAAATTAAATTTTAACTTCTTTAAAACAATCAGTTTCAACTGATTCAAATTTAAAAAATCTTTTAGATGTTTTTGTCTACGAATCCTATAAATTACTGATTTCAATGTAACTAATTCGTGCCGTTTTTCCCAAAGATATTTTTTTCGTAGCATAGTAAAATAAATTAATGTCTAAAAGAAAGGTACATGTATGCTTGATTTTGATATTATTTGTTAAAAATCTGCAATACTTGAGGTTGTGCACTGACTGAAAGAATAAAATTTTCGATTTGGACTCACTAGAAGATCTAGTCAAACATATTTGACACTAGTTATTACTTGCGGAAAGTGAGTGTTTGTTTAATGATCATTAACGATATATGATTATATTAAATTAAAACCCACAGAAATGACTATCTACAACATCTATTATCAAAAAGTGGATGAGAAAATATTTGAAAAGAAAAACTTTTCTACCTCGCCAGCTGGTCCCCACAGCGTAATTTGATTTCTAGCGTTGTATTCATACTGCCGTTTCTCCTGAAAATGGAAGAACGTTAAAGAGATGCAGGGGTGTATTTCAAACTATTGAATTTGAAGACATGCGGAGTTGACTGCTTTTTAGTCTCCCACAATAAAAGTGAGCTTTGTAATGTATTATGTTAATGTGTCTATAGTCTAACTCTGTGAATGGAGATTCTTACATTTACGTAGTGGTACTCTGACAATCAACAAATTGAAAAGTTAGAGGAAACTAGATTGTTGTCAGTTGAGCGGAAAGAGTGAGGAAAGCTATTCCCCCCATACAAGTTTCAACAACTATCGTCGACTACTGATTAATGCTGCTAGAATGCAATTAATCAACTTCGTGGCAAATTCCACTCTTCCCAGTATACCACCACAAACAGTTCCTGAAAAAGGAGTGCCACTTATTCTTTCATTTTTGGCCACAATGGAAGCGCATTCTTTTAGGAGTCCCCAGAGATATCGGGACTGAAAACTCAAATTTAGGCTTCAGAAATGCCAGCTGAAATTCAGCAATTTTTTATTATACTCTCTGAAATGTCTCTTTATCGAGGAATAGCAGTTGTCTTTTCCCTCATAGCACCAAAACATTGTCGGCAGTTACTACAGAAAAAGAAATGAATGAATGAAAAACGTAATGATTTTATAATAGGAAGTTTCTCGCTTGCTGTTGTTGGTCAACCCGTTCGTCTAACCCAATAGTGTCATGTTTAGCTGTTGAGTAAAATCAAAACCATAATACTAAATTCGTAAGCCCTAAACAGCAGATTTTCAAACTGAAGTCACCCTTGATATTCGTCTTGTTAGTTGTGTTATAATTTTCATACGCACATTTGTTTTACACTTAAATTAATTACAACATTTTTTTTAAAGGATTTTAAGAATTTTTAAAAGTATAAAAAACAAATTCGTTCCTTAAAAATACATTTAATAAATTGAAAGTGACATGTTTATTTTACACAGATTAAAATGCACGTATCAAGTTTAAATCAACGCATTACTGACGTAACTACCGAAAATGGTTAAATTATCAGTGAAATAAAAAATGTATAGTTTAAACAATATTTTCAAATTGGAAAAGGCGCCAAAATGTAGTGTAGCTTGATAATGCTAGGTAATTGTTTTTCAGACAGGATTGCTTGTAAAAACAATTCGCATTAATTAACTGTCCTCGTACTATTTCGTCACGATTGTTCTAGATGCATAAATTCTATTGAATTTCTCTCACTATAAACCGGTAACATTTTACTATAACTGCAAAAGAGAATGAAATAAGACAAGCTGCCGCATTGAACCGACATACAGCACAGTCAGAAATATATAGCATAAACATCTCATGGTAAGTAGACAGTTTAATTTACATAGCACTGGAGTAATAAGTTTCCCGAAAGGAAAGATCCAGACAACACCTCGTCATTTTGAATCAAGGTCAGATGATGAGGTCAACACCTGAACATAAACATCTTCATGGCATCACAGCTTATTGGAGCATAGGTGTATTATTCCAGATAGATTGTAGATGGTATGGTACTTTAATTAACGTCACACTGGAGCAACACAACGGGCTATTTGATAGAGAAGTAAAGCTAGTTCAATGTGAAATAGCTATGCTGAATCTTATGTAAAAGCTAAATAGTCTAATTATCTTGATGGTATTGCGGATATCTTGTAGAGCATATATTCTTGCTTTATTATAGAGTTCCACGGTAGTCCCGTTGATAGAGTTGCGGATTAGAAACCGAAATTCGAAACTAGGTCCAACCATCAAATTTATTGTGGCCTCAAATGTCATTACGTTGGCGTGATGTGAAAATTTGAAGAGTGGAGTGGCCAGCTCAGGTGCTGATCTCGTCATCTGACCATGGTTCTAAATGACGAGGTGTCCTTGAATCTTTCCTTTCGGGATAGATCCCGGACCGTCGCCAATAACCCGCTGTGTTGCTCCAGTGCGAAGTAAATTCAACTACCTACCTTATCATAGAAGTTTTGATCTGAACTGAAAATGATGGTACAAAGGAAAGTTAATTAAATAACTACATGTCAATTATTTACCACGTCATTCGTAACTATTTCGATCTTAAAGTAGCATCGAAGTCATGCAACCGTAATATTCGAAGTTGAGTATAATTACAATTGCATAAGTACTTATTTTCCTTAGGTTGTATGTGCCAGGCTGGTAGTCACCTGGTTAGCCCTCTGAAACTTAGTTCAACAGACCCTGGGTTCGAATTCTGGTCTTGGCAGGATATTCGTACTAGTTCGGAATGCACTTTGAGTACACATGTATTCTGACTTGTGCGCTTGATCTCAACGATTTATTTATGTGTGTGAGCCAGGTAAAACACACAAAAAGTTCTACTAACGCGGTGAGAGAAATACAATCAGGGTAAGAAGCAAGAATCGAATCTGCGCCGCCTACAGCTACTAGCGCAGCAATGCACTTTAAGGCGAAGGTCCTGGTCTAATTACCATTCGCGTAGCAAAAAAGCTATACCATTGAACGTGACAAACCACAAGTAATTTAAATAATCTTAATAAAAAAATATCCAAAATGCTTGATGCAATGAAAATGACGAGAAAATTTGTTTTAGAGTATGAAAAAGTTTAGTTTTCTCGTCATGAAATTTAATTAACAAAATAAAACTTCTCATAAAACCCCAGTTTGAAAAGCAAATTTTATAGTATTTTTGTCTTCTATATGCTATTATCGATACGTTGATGACATTTCTAAGTTAACCTTTTAAATCTCGTTTGAAGCAATAAACTTGGACCGAAGAAATTAAACTACCCCTGACGTCTTGACGGGTTTTATTTTTGATTCATTTCATTCCAAAAAGGTGATTCATTTCTTAACTACATTCCAACCGAATGGAATCTATTTTATGCATAATTCGCTGCTTCAAACTCATCCTCATGCTACATCCTGCATTTCGCGAACAGGGTTCTTCTAATTAAGGTGTGATCAGGTATAACATTTCCAGAATATATTCTTTATCTCCAATACCTTCATTTCATTACATCAATGAATTTCGATAAGGATTCTATGCTAGAAATGAATTGTACTTTTAAAATATTAAAAACCAAGGATCCGACCTAATTATTTCTAAAAGTTAGGTTCTTACATGAAATAACTAAGAACCTTTGGTCGATTGCACTATTAAGATCAGGTTCAGTTACTCTTAGTGTTAGTGGTTTCAAGTATCTTTGAACTCAAGTATCGAATTCAAAGTTTGAGGAGGCATTTGATATACAGCGATAAGCTTTTTGCAAGTAAAGTGCTGTGTAATACACTCATGTCCAAAATTATCTTTACATGCATATAATCACGGATTTCTCAGAAACTGTGAACTATAATTTTATGAATTTATGTGAAATGATACAGAACATCATAACACATAAATACAGAGGAAAAAATTTAAGAGCACTGCATATGATATAAAACTGTAGCATGGAACAATAAAAATGGCAATATGTGACAAGGAGAGTTCAGAAAAAAAAGAATAACTCAGAAAAAAATTAAGGTTTATGAATTTAATATGGAATGTGACCACCCCTGACGTGTACACACATATCACAACGTGTTTTAATGCTGGCAATAAGGTTAACCACAGTTTAGGGAATTAAGTTCCACTCCTCCAGCAATGTGGTCTTCAGGGCATTTATATCTCTAGGAGGGGGATGTCTCCGTGCAACTGCTTTTCCAAGGTAGTCCCATAAGTTCTCTATCGGGTTCAGATTAGGAGATCTTGCTGGCCACGGTACTCGCTCAATGGCTTCACTTTCAAGGAATTCGTCAACGAGGTTTGCTCGATGTGGACGAGCATTATCGTCCATAAATAGAAAGTCAGATCCATATGCACCTCTGAAAAGTCTTACATAAGGCTCTAAGATCTCATCCCGATATCTCTGGCCGGTCACAAATCCGCTGTTGAAAACGTGTAGGAGCGTACGTCCATCGATCATTATTTCTCCCCATACCATCACACCTGCACTACCGAAACGGTCACGTTCCATAATGTTCGAAGGAAGATTTCGCTTTCCTGACTCCCTCCAGATGTAAACAAGTTTAGAATCAGATGTTGAACTAAACCTCGACTCGTCAGTAAAGAGAACATGGGTCCGTTGGTATTCACTCCAGTTCTGATGTTCTTTGGACCAATTAAAGAGATCCCTCTTTTGTTGGGAAGACAGTGAAACACATACCCTTGGCTTTCTGGCATAAAGACCTCTTTTATTAAGCCTTCTGTATACAGTTTGCCCTGATACAACAGTTCCAGTGGGTGCTGCAACCTCTGAACTTCACTGCCGAGCAGTAGACTTCCTGTTACGACGGGCAGTTATTGCCAGATATCGATCTTGAGAAGCGGTTGTTATTCGTTTACGACCTGTCCCAGGCCTCCTTATAACAGTTCCAGAGTTCTGAAATTGTTTCCATAGCGTAGAGTCTGTCCAAATATTCACACATCTCACTGCTTCCATGATTGTCTGCCCTGCTTCTAAACGGCCGATAATTCGCCCCTTCACAGATTCTTCCAAATAATACTTCGTAGCCATAACAAACCGTTTTGAGTCCTTACACACTGAAATCAAAAGCTGTATTGCAGAAATTCACTCAGATATTCACTTTGCGCAAAGCTCTTGATTCACCGTCGGATGACGTAACGCCTTGATTTGCATATCAGAAACCGTTTGATCACTTTTGATTGGATAATCCTAATTAGGCTTGTCTTTCTCACATTCCCTGCAAAAATGGATTACATCGATTGGATATTTCATGGAATATCATTATTTTGGTGTATGTAAATATAAATTTGGATATGAGTGTATAAAGTCTATTAAGGGAGTCTGAAATGCTTACACGGATGCTATATCACAAGTGTTAACCTAATGTTTTAAATAATTACATTCTTTAACTGGTCTTGTAGTTAACTTCCCTTTTCTCCGCTTGTTCAGCTTTTCTTTCACTAGAGAAGACACTTCCGAATGAAATGGTTATACAGAATAGAGCTGTAATGCTATTCGATAAGAGTTGACGGAAAATAGTCAATCGACTGGCAGTAAGTAAAGTATTCAAATTTTTGCTATTCTCAGTTTGTCACATTTTTTGGATCCATTAATCATGAAAAGGAAAGGTGTAAAATGAACCACTATTTAGTTAAATGAAAACAAAATCATTCGGATATTTATTGATTTAAATCTAACAAACCGATTTCGAAACATGAAATTAATTCCATATTGTCAAATTATTATCTAATTTCCATTTATTTTAAATTTTAGTTTATTTAACTTCATCCCAAGTGTATTGGATTTAAATAGTTGATAGATTCTAGAAGTGCATTTTCAAAATAAATTTTGAATTTTTTATCATCAGCTAAGAAATTACGTTTAAAAAGATTTGTAATGAATGGAAATAAATGGTTTGGGGTTTCTATAAAACTTAATTAATAACCAAGACTAAAAATTATATATTTGAAGTATCTTGATCATTTCCAAAATAGCAATCAAGAGACCATAAAATATCTTTATAGATGCTTTATGGGGATATTAATCCATTATAAGTTTAATATAGTACCTGCTACAGGAAATTTTAGAAGAGTTTTTAAAGAATTATTATCTGAAATGAGAGAATTAGTAACATTGTCCCCTAACTTTGAATGAGCATTCATTTTTATTAAAATAAATCCATCATTTTAGTTTTTATGACATTTTATTAGATGCGTGAGCATGATTTGTAAATGAAATGAAATCCATTATTCTATAAAAGCATACTTCTGTGTGTAATACCTTGCTTCAGCATGTAAATATATATAATGTTTTGGAAACGAACGTTTACTTCATGAATATTATACATTCAAAGATTTCAGAAAACAAATTCATTATACTGGAATGAAATTGTTTTGTTCATTGAAAAACATTGTGCTATGTTTCAATCTGCGTAACTATTTAGTAAATATAAACATACCAGTGGCGTTTTAGCTAAATTAACAGCATCAGATAACCAACGTCCTAAAAGGAAATGTTCATCCGAAGCCAATAATTCATCCATATCGTCAAATAGCTCCAATATAATGTCTGAGGATTCTCTGAAAAAGTAGTATAATTCATCTTATTCGCTTACACATTGCTTTCGTAACATCTATGAAGCTAATTTTTATTAATTACAAATTCTTCATACACATTTTTCTGGTGTTAGACACACCTGCATTTAATATACTTGATATGATACTCAAATCGAATAGATAAGTGCTCTCTTCATGGTGCAATTCACACACTAAAGTGCAGAAAACAATGAATACTATGGTTATGTATCTTGTGCTTCAAAATATGCGGCCAGAAAATCTTTAAATTACTCGAACTTCCTTCTGTTACTGAAATTGATTCATGATGAAATAGTATTTGAAGTAGATTTTTTCTATTTTTAAGAATATTTCAATCACGCAAGAATATTTTTCAACGCATTAAAATTATCTTAATGATTTTGCAAGTAATCGTAAATTTCTTAAGCGTGTAAACTGGTAAAATTGTATTGTGAGGGTACATCAGATTTCAATTACTTTAAACCCGAAGTAAGGTCTAAAATAACCCTCGTGTAGCAATGTTCAAAATGACCGTATGGCTAGCCAAATTAATGGAGCTAGCTCCAAACCAAATTAATGTGACTCGAATGCAATTGGAAAAATGTGAGAGCTACAATTTAATTTTGCCTACGGTGTTTCAGATCTTGTCTCTCCGGAGGACCTAGAAGGGGACGAAAATTTGATTCTAGTTCTCAATCGGTTTGAGTGCCTTTGCGATAATCTAGAACAGGAGTGGGGAACCATGTTAGAAGGTCGCATTAATTTAGCTATAATTAAATAAAGCCACGTTCAATAAACTTCAATTAGATATACTTAAAAATGTGCATTGTTTTGTAAAAATCTAACCACTCTACTTAATAATTTCAAAAAAGAAAACTATTTATTAATTTTAAAGTTAACTAATCTTTTAATGATTTCATTGTGTCTACTTTTGTTGGAAAGAATTTGAATAGTTGGTTGCAGCAAGGTGGTCTGCAGTTCCAGTTGATACACTAGATGGGTATAAGTCCTTTATGACCTTAAGATGGTTGATTTGGGTTACGTAGAGTGTAGGTAGGAGAGTGTAGATTCGCAGCAATGAATGACAAGAAAGCATTTTTCGGGAATGTTACCAAAGGCGTGGTCATTAAACTGCAATTTTCCACATTTCAATGGGATCTTTCTTAGCATTAAACAAGGACTTTAAAATTTTATCTAAGAAAAGCTCAATCAATTCCATAGGTAGTTCTTAAGGTGCTTTGGTGGTATCCACTAGGTGATATTGAAATACTGATTTGAATGAGATGCCATGATTCTCAAAATCCGTTAACCTTTCCTTTTATTATCCAATTAATGGGTCTATAACTGGTGTGAGTTCTTCAAATGTTTGGCATATATCATGCTGCTGATCAATGATCTTTGCTAACTGGAGGAAATGTTCATCCGAAATTTCCTGTTGAAGAAGTGTTTTGAAAAAGATAACTTTCTTCGAAATGCTTGAATTTTTTGCCACATTATATCTTTGATGGGCGGGAATAACAGTACAAGTCAGAAAATGACATTTTTTAGGAGAACATAAAACACTGTTTAACATTACATATTGTAAATGAATAAAATTTATAAAATCAGTTCTGTACCTATGTCTGACAACTTTAAAGGGGAAATTAAGAGAAATTTTGGATGTGGCCCTGTGACAAAATTAAGTGACGTACTGTTTCGTACCAAGAAAATTGTGCACATCACAACTGACTTGTACTGTTATTCCCGCCCATCAAAGATATATAGACCTAGTTCTACCTTGCAAAAAGAAATACTCGAGTCATTTTGATTTGACATATCACACAGAGATGTAGTATTCCTATAGAAACCTTTCAATAATTCACATTAATGATTCTATTCATAAATTATACTAGCGGGTTTGGAGCTGGCGAAATTGTGGTAATTCAATAAGATATAGGAGGTAAAAATCCTCAATAAAAACTTTAGTAACAACATCTAACAAGTTGGTGGCAAAAACAAGCCAACGCACTTTCCTAGAAATGTTACATCAATTCAGAATAGCTACGACAAAAATCTTCCGTGCATTTCACGCCTCCTTTCCGGTTTCCACCGGAAGTACAGAGCCACCACAGAACTCCCCTCGCAGACTAGACACCTACCCGAAATCTCACAAAGGGCCTAGACTGGCGTCCTGAACATGTAAAAATACGTCTGGTCTCTTCGTTACCATGGGTGATAATTGGGGTCAGTGGTGGCGATGAGTCAGTGGCGAGGCTACCTTGACGATTTGATGAACACCCTGATGTGGCAGATAACACTAGCACCCTGGACATATATGCAGGTTTGACTCTATCAATCGAAACTCTGCTCTTCTTTCCTTTTACTTCAACTGTAAAAATTTTCTCATCCCGCTCGTAACACCTGAAATGGTCCTTCATACGGCGGAACAAGTGGCCTTCTTATAGAGTCAGTTCGCAAATATACATGCGTGCAGACCTTTAGATCCTTTGATACAAACACTGTCTCTTGGGTGGTTTGAAGCAAGCACCGGCCGCAAAAGAGCCATATTCTTACGTAATCTCTGCACAAACTCAGAGGGTTGAAGATAATATTGTTCAGAATTGCACAACAGTTCACCAGGAAGGCGAAGTATTGCACCGAATACCAACTCTGCAGCGGAAGCCCCAGATCTTCCCGCCATACAGACCTCAGCGACAGTAGCCCTAGAGGTAATGCCTCACTCCATCGAACTGGATCTACATCACTTAAAGCACTCTTGAGGGTCCTGTGAAAGCGTTCCACCATCGAATTTGCCTGTGGATGGTACGCGTTCGTATGTATCCGCTGAATACCCAGTGCCTTTGAAAGACACTGAAACAGATTGGACTCAAAATTTGTGCCGCGATCAGTAGTGATAACTTCTGGAACTCCGAACCCCGATACCTAACAGTTAATAAATGCCGAGGCATTTACTTCTGCCGTTTGGTTTGGCATTGGGACAGCTTCGCACCAGCGGGTAAACCTGTCGACACAAGTTAGCAGATATGAATTACCACCTGACGGCGATAAAGGGCCCACTATATTAATGTGAACATGTCGAAATCTGTCAGCTGGTAGAGGAAATGAGACCAATGGTGACTTTGTATGTCTCATCACCTTAGCCCTTTTACACGGAACACATTGTCGACACCAAATTGTGCAGTCCCTTCTCATCGATTTCCATACAAATCGGGGTTGCAGTAGTTTGAGAGTAGCTTTTACTCCTGGATGAGACAACCAACGAATCCTCTCGAAGACAGTTCGCTGCCACTTATCTCTGGAACATAAGGTCTAATAGTACCATTAGAGACATCACAGTATATTTTATTATTACAAGCAGGGAAAGCCAACAGGCGCAACTCAAGATCTGTATTCGAGATCAATATAGCACGTAATTCGTTATCATATAATTGATCAGCCTCCATTTGATTAAAATCTAAATCACTAGCTACATTAATAGTATTTATCCTAGAAAATATATCGGCCACCGCATTCTCTGCACCCGACAGGTATCTTATATCAGTTGAATATTGACTAATTAAGCCCAAATGCCGAATCTGTCTGTCCGAAGAGTTGTTTAATTTTTGATTAAAATCATACGTAGGGGGCTTATGATCAGTAAAAATAGTTACCTGACGTCCCTCCAACATATGCCTAAAATGTTTAACAGCTAAATAGGCTCCCAATAGCTCACGGTCAAACGTACTATATTTTACCTGGGCTGGATAAAATTTTTTAGAAAAGAAACCTAAGGGTTCTCTAAACTTTCCCCAATTTTCTGATAACATGCAGCACCAACTGAAGTATTGAACGTATCGACCATCAGAGTCAGTGGAATGATAGGTTCCGGAAATGCCAGCGAAGTTGCATCGACAATCGATTTTTTACAGACCTCAAATGCCTCCCTCGTTTCGTCAGTCCGAGGTACAAGAGACCTGTCATTTTTTTCGTTTGTTACTAACCAGGTATACAAACAAGCCTGTTTTTCAGCCGCTGATTTAAAAAAACGATGATAAAAGTTTAACACTGCCAAGAACCCTCTTAGTTCTTTAACATTATTGGGAAGGGGATACTCGACAATGGTTCTACTTTTATCCGGTAAGGGGGAAATTCCCTCCTCCGTTTTTAAAAACCCCAAAAGAAAATTTCACTTACTCCGAGCACACATTTCTGCATGTTTACTACTAAACCGTAATCACTAAACCTTTGATACAATTTTTCTAGATGACCTTTATGAGAAGTCTCGTCATCAGAGAACACGAAAATATCATCCAAATACGCCAAGCAAAAATCTAATTCACGAAGTGCATTATCTACAAAGCGTTGAAAGGTACTGCCTGCATTACGAAGGCCAGACGGCATCTTAATAAATTCAAACAACCCTATGGGAGTTGTAACCACTGTTTTGGGCATATCAGCGGGTTCCACAGGTATTTGTTGATAGGTTCTCACCAGATCGATTTTGGAAAAAATTTCTTCCCCTTAATCCTAACACGAAATCGCGTATATGCGCAAGGGGATACTTATCTGGGACCGTGACCTTATTAAGAGAACGAAAGTCACCACAAATGCGCCAAGTACTGTCCCTTTTCTTAACAAAATGGACAGAACTTGCCCATGGATTCTTTGACGGCCTCAACACACCCTGTTTCATAAGCATTCGAAATTCTTTTTTCAATGCTTGGAATTTCTCTGGGTTAAGTCTCCTAGGCCTTGAAAAAGCTGGTGGGCCAGTGGTCTCAATACAATGGGTCCTCAGTACTAAGCTTGGTCCAATTTTAATTAACGGATTGGCTCCAAAACATTGAGGAAATCTAGCCACTATTACCGCCAACTGGTGTCAACCCCAACGAGGGACCGAATAACTAGCGGCATCGACTGAAAAATTTAATTATCAATAATTCGCCGATTCCTAACGTCGACTAATAAGCCGAACCTTTCGAGGAAATCCGCGCCCAGAATTGGTGAAACAACATCAGCTATAATCAGATTCCCCCAAACGAATATTCATCTAAACCCAAAATCCAATTCAAATTTTATACTGCCGTAAGTATGTATAACCGACCCATTAGCCTCGTACCATTGCTCCAGGAGCTCTACGTGAAGTGAGTCTTTTGGGATAATAACTTATAACAGTTCCAGTATCTACCAAAAATTTGGTCCTTGTTTTTCGCTCACACACGAAAAGTCGGCAACCTGCACCACTTGGATCGGCTGCCGACGGATTAGACCTGCTTTCTAGTTTTCCGACCATGGGGAACATACTTAAGAGCTCTGCTACGGAATATGTCGTGGTACCGACATAGCTCACGAGGACGGGATCTGGAGTAGAATTCTGCATGTTCAGGAGGAAGAATTGCATTGTGATTAACACCTCTTCCAGAACGCCCTCGATTTAGATCCGAGTTAATACTAAATCCTCTAACTGCAGATCTCAATCCAGCAACCTCTGCCTCCAATTCCGATGCTCCGCCCTCAATAGGGGCTACCACAACGGTATCATTTGAAAGGTCGCAGACTTTATCCGCGATTTGCTCCAGTTTGGTTAAATCCTTTGTATCCTCGGAGCATGCGCAAATAATTTGTTGCACATTGGGCGTTGCATCCAAAGAGTACGTAAAGCGCCGAGTGAACCAGCGTTCAAACATTCCATCTCGCACAGCGGCTGATCTCTTAAGTTGACATCATTCAACAGTAACTTCGAGCTTTCCGATCGTTCATAAAAGGCAAGTATGCGTTTCTTTAACGTATCATACGCATTATTTTTCGGAGGTTCAACTATTAATATTCAACTATCAAGTGTTAATATCACCGCATGGAACTATAGCTAGAAATACCAGCAATCACGAATTGCGATTCCACATGAGCGAACCATAGCATGGGATCCCCAAAAGCATTTAAACGCTACCCTATACATCTCATAGTTTAATTGCCGCGCTTCACTAGTAGTATTCTTCGAAGCGTCACCATTCAATTTGTCGCCATGGTCGAATATTTCTATTAACAACGCAACTATACACATATATTTACATATACTTGTACAGAAACTTTCACCAGCCTGCTTCCTGTGTAGCTATGGCCGTGCTCTCTCGAAATGGACAGGAAGAAAATGCACGAAGTCGAAGTGTCCATATTACCCCCCGCCTGTACGCACTTAAGTAAAAAAATATATCACGTCCGGGTTACCACTTTGGAGCTGGCGAAATTGCGGTAATTCGATAAGATATAGAAGGTAAAAATCCTCAATAAAAACTTTATTATCAACATCTAACAAGTTAGTGGCAAAAACACGCCAACACACTTTCCTAAAAATGTTACATCAATTCAAAACAGCTACGACAAAAATCTTCCCTGCACTTCACGCCTCCTTTCCGGTTTCCACCGAAAGTTAAGCGCCACCACACTATCCTTTTTGAAGTCCATCTCATCGCACTTTTAATGATACGGCAAATCTACACTGAATACCACATTGTTGTTCAACTTCAGCATGTTACCAAACTGACGATGCCGTGTTGCATTGTGGTCTAAGCATCCTCCGACTTCGACACAATGAATCTTTCACAATTTCTTCATCGCTGAATGGATTCCTTTTTTCCTGAGTGCTTAAGCTGCTTTATAGGTTTCTCCAGTGGCAATATTTCCAGGTCTCATTGATGCTTGAAAGAATTGTCTTTGCTCTTCATTCTTTTAATTTCTGCAATATTATCTTTCACGCCTCTCTAACTAAATTAAAACATTCTGTCCTTATGAGGGTTATATCGATGTTGATATGCAGCATCATAAAGCAAGTAAATCTAACAGAAACAAGATAATATTTCAATTTCCATTCCTCATTAAAGAACTGTTTTTTCCTTCTTTGACATGATGGGTTGTTAAGCAGACAGAATTAAGATATACTGTAAATCTCCCGACCCCCATAAATTCTCGCCAATCCTCCTCGTGAGGCACCAATCAAGGGGGAGTAATGAGACAATTTAGAGTCGCATTAGGACTAAGTCCTGAGCGTAGCAGCCTCAATTGAGACCTTATGGTTTGCTAATGTTCTAATTGTGACGGTCAATCTGGGGAATTAGTTCGTTGAAACTTATTTTATACTTCAGTATTTTAAATACACTCGTTCAAAAAATAAAGTAAAAAGACGAACTAAAACGTATTAAGTTCTGTAAAATTTAGATTCAGTCAAAGGGGGACGTACTTAGTACCTAGGAGGGTTCCCCACCCCTTATCTGTAATTTCTTATTCTATTAGTTACTTCAGTATTTTAAATACATTCATTCAAAAAATAAAATAAAAAAGACAAACAAAAACATTTTAAGTTCTGTTAAATTTGGATTCAGTCAAAGGGCCGCACTTTAGGACCTAGAAGGGTTCCCCATCCCTGGTCTAGAACATTAGGAATAGAGCATGCTTAGAACAGTTCAGGATGAAGGTGATCCCCAACTGTAGTGTTAAAAATTAGTTTGGATCGTATAGTGGATAATTTACTTTGAACAATGAATTGCCTCCATAGGAACAATAAAGTACCTGGACACAGTTCTTTTAAAATTACATAAGAAAATTTATTACGTAAAAATTTAAGGATAAATAAAATGCAGATTAATAGTTAAACAAAAGGGGCCCCCAACAAGACACAGAAAAATCAATTTTTACAAATAATGATTCGACACAATACAAAAGTTCAGAAGGAGATGGGGACCAATGGCACAACCCGAGGAACATATAGACTCACCCTCGCAAAAGATCTCGGGAAAACGTGTGGGGTTTCGGCACGTCAGACCATGGGACTCACGTCAGACCATCAGACTGTAGCATCTCAAATCTAGTAGCAGGCCCTATCCATAGACGAGCGTGGTTATCGAGATGAATCTAACTCAGGTGAACCGCGAGGTCGCCGGGAAACTCATCAGGGCAATCCGTTCTTCGCTTCTTCTCCCGATCGTCTTCTTCGCAGAAAAAAGAGCAGTGATTCTTGAGGTGTACGACTATTTATCGTACTTCGATTTCTGACGAACCGCCAAATCAATCAACCGTGATTAACGGTAAACCCCTTAAAAGATAAGCCCACCTGCTCCAAGAGGTCATCCATCAAAATCCCCTTCTCACTAGTGAACAATCCACCCTGACGAAATACCGTCAAAGGGTCAGACATCAAAGGCTGCCAAACACGCCGGTACCAATGAGCGCTTTCCCCTCAACGGGGACTCACATTCCTTCTATGCATTCCTTCTTCCTATGCATTAGAAAAACTACCAAGAACTCAAAAGTTGACGCAAAGGCAACATAATATATACACTAAAAATTAGAGAAAACAATTAATACTTAAAAATTAACCCAACACAACTATGTACTCAGTGATTTCGTAAAATAAAAGAAACATTTCCGTTCAACCTAGATGGAGGAATACTTCTGCAATACGTGTATATTTACATACAATCAGAAACCATGAACATATAAAATATAACTATGCTATACATACCCATTGGGAAATTTATAACATTACGTAGTACGACATAGCTGCAATTCGATATTGCGTAAGGTAATGAAATGCATCGCTTAAAAGGTTGAGCCTTCCATGTATATATAAGCCATTGTTTGAAAAGAATACAAATGAATTTCTTGCTTTCCAATTCTCTTATTCACTAGCTAATCAGTATAGTGAATAAGTTTCCGGCGAAGAGCACTTCAACTTGTCGCTGCAGTTTCACTTTGACTTAGCGTAGGCAAACGATATTAATCTACTTTTTAGCATTATTTTTCATTCAAGTGAAATTCATCCCTTCATCCATTTTTTAGCATGTTTATCTAAACGGATGACAAAACTCTGAAAATGGAAGTCTCCCTCGGAACTAATCACTACAAATTAATTCACTCGTGATTTGTAATGGTAGTGTAATTGTTTCCTACTTAGAAAAGTCATAAAAACCCCACAACAACCTACCTACTTAGAAAAGATAAATCAGATGTATTTAATTACTTTGGCTTCAAGAAGGAAAAATAACTTCTCGTAATTACAAGATCGTGCTTGGAAGACATTTCGATTCGTTTTATCGGACTTGTTTGCTTACCTAAATGCTGTTAAGTTTCGTTTCTTGAATGCTTGTACCATGTGTGGATAAAAAACGTCCATGCTTAGTTGCAAACTTTGACGAGTCAAATCAACCAAGTCGTGTCTAAAATGAGCATTTTGATATACTAAAAATAAGTACAAACAATAAACATGATACCCAATCTTATATTAGTATACTCTCATAATGAATATTTTTCCTAGAATATTTTACCTATAAAGTTTTGATTGAGCTATGGCTGTATCTTCGGAAGCGTTGAGAAATAAGCTCCAAGCAATAAAGACATCTTGTGGCTCATACCATATCTAGAAAAGGTTTGATATTACTAATTCGTCGAGCAATTGAGAATCGTTGTATGCTGAGAAAAACTACAAGTTTAAAGTTTATTTTCGTAAGTATTGTTTAACGACAGTTAAAATTAATTTCTCTTGTATAGTACAACATGAAAGAAAATTACATTATGAGTAATGTAATATTTGAATCTCAAGAACCATTTTTAAGAAAAAAATTATTAATCAGCTTTTGCGATATCTTGTTATTGAAAGAAAAGTAACGAAATGTACTATATAGTACCAAAAATAAACACAAATATAGCAAGTTACTTTAAAACTGTAAGTGACTGAATCGAATCTGTAAATGATTTGTTAGTTTAGGCCTAAAATTAAACAATTGCATAACATAAAATCATTAATTTTAGAAATAGTTGTAAATAAAATAACAAAGGTCCAATTTATTTATAAGTATTTCTAAAATATATCTAGAAAAAATTAACTACATTTAATAAGGCAGTAAATTAAAAGTTACTTTGTTCTTCTGTTAGCAGGGTCAAACAAAATATTTCAACTTAAATTAACATTTTTTTCCTTTTTAAGGAGGTTTTGCCAAATCTGCGATAAAGGACATTCTTAAGAGTTGGAAACTAATGAGAAAGGATAGCTGTTTGGTAGTTTTAGTCAGTTGTGCTGGCTCTACGAAAACAAAGAACCCCGAGAATTTTTGTCAACAAATATGAAGAAAGCCACTGATTTGATAACTTGCTTCCGAAATCACATCTATTAAAAAACTTCACATTTCACGGGGAAAAGCACGAAGAATTTTAAAAAATCGATGCCGAGAAATGTTTCGTGTTCGAAAAACAAAATCCCCTTATGTTGTGTAAACTAGAAATGCCATTCTAATAAGTAATTTTCTTTTATTAAATGCAAAAAAACTAAAACTACAACAGAAACTTGAAACCTTATTTAGTAGAGCACATGTAGACAAACGAAAACAATCCATCTATTCGTGCCCCTTCAAATCTATTCTGCTAAAAGCAGACATTTTGAAACGTTTACAAATTAGTCTTGAAGATGCACACGGTAATAAAATCAATGATAAAATAAGAAAAAATTACTCTCAATAAAAGTATCTAAGCGGCAGTTTGAAATATGACTAGATATTAATGGGTTATTAGAACAGATTTGACCAATTGTAATTGTTTACTTTCTCAATAAAATGCTATGGGATGGATGTTGGGGTTTTATGGCGCAAGGTCCAAAAGAGGACAAGTTGCGCCATAAAATGCTATGGGATGACAAACTCAAAGTAACTTGATATTTACCTAACTTTGCATTCAGGCACATGTGAAAGCAATAAAAGGCAAGATAAATAAATCTGAAACTGGATTAAGAGATATTTCTTTAGTGCAAAACTCTAGAATTTAATTCCAATTTTCAGGCAAAATATCGTATACAATTTTATATAACAGTTGGGTGCAACTTAAGAAAAAATACTTTGAATTACCAATATGTACATCTTACGAAATATTTTAAAAATACAATGGGAGATAGAACACTGAAAAGTTTGACTACAAATTTGATTTGCATGGTCTTGTATATCACTACAATTTGAAGAAATATGTCTTACGAAAATTGTTTCAACTTTAAAACTTACGACCAGGTTTCAACATCAGAATATTTTAATGCATCTACTTTGAGTGTTTATTACAACCATGGTTTCATTCTTAGTACATTTTTAATTATTGATTTATAAGTTTTGATTACGTCGTCTGAATTACACGATTACATTCTGATTTTTAAAAATACTCAATAATTTATTCATTAAATAGTTTGATTTATAAAAACCAATAAATCATTACAAAAATACTAAGAATTCCAAAATGCTTAAGAAATTTCTCAGTAACTCTTGTCTTTTGGACACTCGAAATTAATGGTATTAAAGCAGAATCACTTAGATGAGCTTACACTTAGTCTTATATTGAATGTCTGTGTTCTTAGGTATAAACTTCTATATAAAAAATAAGGGAAATTGTGAGTGATAACTTCTAAATGCAGTAGAGAAAACACATGTAATTGAATTTTTAAAAGAACTCCCAGAATTCTTAGTCATTTTTGATATTGAAAGTAAAAAAGGAAGGCTTTTGATTGTGCATTAGTTCTTATATAGAAGCTTCTCGGGTGTTTGCTTTGTTTTATGGATTTTCAATGGCAAATTAATTTTTAATGATGAATTCAAAAAAGTCCGACTCATTAAGGATCACGGAGGGAAATAAAGTAGTCTGACGTAATAAGTTCTTTTCTGACCAGATGCATTTACCCCAATTTCTTTGAGTTCATGTGTTATTTAAGCCACGAATTATTTTAAAAACAGCATACTTTGAATCTTGGAGATGTGGATGTGAGGAATTAATTACATGGACGGATGAAGAGTTTCAAAGCAAAAATATTTTATTTCTTAATTCAAACGAATATCAACCGAATTATTTAGTTGAATGACAGTAATTAGATGAATGTAACTTTTTATCAACATCTTTAACCTACTTTGAATATTTTAAAGCGCCATATGAGTTTTAATTTATGAGGAAACCGAAAAATATGTCTAACTCTTTTATTTTGACTTAATTTTTTTTGGGACATTTTGAAGCAATTCGTAAGAGACTGCAAAGACTCTTACGAATGAAAAGTCAGCATTCGAGACATGAATGAAATTGTACTCTCTCTATACCAGTGGTTCCCAAAGTGATTCCTACGGACCCCCAGGGACCGATGAGGGGGTCCGTGGCAAGTTAAAATTAATTTGGGGTGCGTGGACAATTTCAGGGGGTCCGCGAAAGGTTTAATATAAAGTAAATTAATTGTGACCCATTTTCATTATTATGAAAGTTGAAAATAAATAGCAATAAATAAATTGGTAGCCATCTTTACGTCCTGAGTAAAATATAAGTATAGATAGGTACATAAAGTACAAGTAATGTGTTGTGTTGAGAGCAACTCACCGGTTTCTCAAGATTCGAATAAAAGAATTTATTGACGTTAAAACATTATATTTACAAGTTAGCTGGAGACTACGAAATATGAGAAGGCAATTTCATTTCACTACATATTGTGTACTGCCCTTATCAGAGTTCTGGTGATTACATAATAGGGGAATCGCCGATTTTCTTTCATGCAATAACTTGTTTAAAATATGGCACTATACAAGAGTCGTGCATCTAATCAACAATTTAATTCTGTTTCGTGTGTGATGTGAAGTGCATACAACAAATTTTCCTAGTTTTGAACAAAAAGCAGTATCATTTTTTTATTGTTACAAAGATAGAGTAGGTTGAATAAGTATTTTTGAATACATTTGATATCTTGTATATTAAATTTATTTAAGCAAAGTTATACTTTTGCTAAAGTTCATTTATTTAATAATTTTATTGTATAATATTTATCAATATTATATTTTATTATTCATTTATCAATTTATTTGATAATTTAATTATTTACTTTACTTGAAAAATAATTTCAAGCGACCAAAAGTAAAAAGTAAAAATTGCATTATGTTTTATGTAGTAACACATTTTAATTATTTAAGTCTCGTAGATAAATGGCCAAAATCATAAATACATAGTAAAAAATGCTTACCTATACAATATGTGACACTTACTTAAAATTTCACCCTTATATCTTAAATGTGTGCCCTTTTTTCCAGTATGAGTGAGCCGAAGAAAAAATGCACACAATATAGTGTTGACTATTTAAAATATGGCTTTATTCCGTTACCAGGAAATAACACTCTACCTATATACCTTCTATGCAATAAAAATTTGTCAAACGAATCAATGAAACCTAAGCTTAAGAAACATTTGACAAAAGTCCATAGCGACAAAAAGTTAAAGATTTAACTTTTTTTAAAACAGTCAAAGAAAAATATTTGCAAACACTGTTATTGCAACAACGCTTCGCGACAACATTTAAATGAGACGACGATGAACTGCGTGCTTCTTATAACATTTCTTTACTGGTTGCAAAGTCCGGAAAGAAGCACACCATTGGCCAAGAACTTGTTCTATCAGCTGTAAGTGAGGTAATACGCACCGTGCTAGATAAACCAGCTTCCGATATAAGAATTCCACTGAGTAATAATACAGTGCAAAGAAGGATTGACGAAATGGCTCAGGACGTAGAAAATTCTTTATGTGGGTACTTAAAACATCTAAATTCTCTATACAGCTTGACGAGTCAACTTTGCCAGGAAACGAGCTTATGTGAGATTTGTAAAGGAAGAAAAAATTTCAAAAGAATTGTTATTTGCCAAATGTTTGGAAACTGATATGAAAGATGAGACAATATTTAAAAAACTAAAAAAAATTTCAATACAAAAGTTATACCCTTGAGTAATATCCTCTCTGTTGCTACTGACGGTGCTCCGGCAATAATAGGACAACACCGAGGCCTTCTGGCATACTTAAAACAAGCTATACCGAATGTATTATCTGTATATTGTGTCATTCATCAACAACATTTAGTCGCCAAAAATCTTAGTGAACGCTTGCATGGCTCACTAGAATATGACATTAGAGCAGTTAATAAAATTAAAAGGAATGCCTTAAATGAGAGATTATTTGCTCAACTTTGGAAAAATGAAGATTATAATCGTTTACTACTTGACATGGAAGTTCATTGGTTATCTAAAGGTGCATGTTTGGATCTATTTTATACACTCTTTGATTCAGTGTTGGAATTCCTGGAAAGCAAAGACAATGATTTGCGGCTCAATTTAATTAATTCAGAAAATGACATAGCTTATATGACTGACTTATTTGCCAAATTTAACGAAACCAATTTGAAATTACATGGTGATCACTGCAACTTAATCAAAACTGAAAGTATAATATCTGCGTTTGTTTCAAAACTTTTTCTCTAAAAACAAAACTTGGGGAGAGGAAAATGCTGTTTCTAAATCTTTCAAAATTGCAAAAACGAGATGTAGAATTACTTGCTTATTGTCAACACTTAACGGCTCTTCATTCTCAGACAAAGATTTGATGATATTCTTCACTTGGGCATCCCTGATTGGGTGTTGTATCCTTTTGCACAAGTAGACCCACAAACTCAGATGAATCCATACTAATACAGGAGCAACTTATTGAATTATCCACAAATGAGGAGCTGAAACCAATGTTTGAACAAGGATACCACAAATTCTGGTTACAAAAACAGATGCCAATTTTATATCCTGCATTATGGGCCATTGTACAGAAGCTGTTGATTGCTTTCCCGTCTTCCTATTTAACAGAACGTGGATTCAGTGCAGTTACGAGCCTCATCACGAAAAAAAGAAACCGACTGCAAATTAGTGCTCGTGAAGACTTACGAATGTTACTCACTAACATCGAGCCGAACATAAATAATCTCATATCATCTCATCACGTTCACCAATCTCATTGAAAAATAATGTTTTGTATTTTGAAAACAAAAGTTATAATTTTAATAAATACTACTTTAAATATCAAAATGTTTTATTTATATTTTATATTTACGTCTCCATTCACCATTGAAGACATCAAAGTTGAATTTGTAATTTTGCTATTATGCACAGTTGTTTAGTTATTTCACTGGGGGTTCATGGTCAGGTTTTTGCTATGAGAAGGGGTCCGTGGGCATACTAAGTTTGGGGAACCACTGCTCTATATTATAACATATAATCTCTTAGTTGTAAGAGTAAATTCAGTAACAGATAAGGTGAAAGATTCTTCGAATTTGTGAGAATTGAAAGTATTTATATTAATCAAGCTTCTCTCCCCATTGATTGTTATTCCATGATGTATTTTTAAATTGAAAAATAAATACTATTACTCGAAATTATAACTTAACGTTAAACTACTTTTTATTTTTTAAATTGAATTGGCAAATTCAGCTGTCATAATCTACGAAAGATTTTGAAAAAAGAGTGTTACGTTTGTTAAATTAACTTACTGTATACTTTAATAGTGCAGTCCATAGACGGGAAACAATATATACTATAATACTTTCTTGGAGATCATTGTAAATGAATCATGTTTGATGGAGTTGATATTAGCCCATTATCATTTGAAGTAATTCATCTTGTCGGTCAGTTAATGTTTAACTGAATAACTGAAAGCATTTGTTTTGATGAGTCATGAACGATTGTTGTTTGCAAGGGCTGTTTTAGTTCCAAGTTCATCGGGTTCAAAGAGTTTACATATATAAATATGCCTTCAAACTAATTTCGCGATAGTTAATACAGGGTTTGTCCGTAAAGTAATGAGACTGACCGCCGCGCGGCGCGCCATTCGCCAGCAGCGTGCTCCCTGGCGGCGGGATTTGTGGTGGGGGGTCTAAAGCAACGCACCGGGTGGCAGTCGCGTCCGAGCTCTGACGCAGTGAGGATCACGCGTGGCGCAAAAGCTGTTTTTGAGTTTTTGTCATGGCAGAAATGGAGCGTTCGCTGGAGCAGCGCGCTACGCGATTAAATTTTGCTTTCGCCTGGGCAAAACTACTTCCGAGACGCTTGCCTTGGTTAAGGAGGCTTTTAAAGTCGATGCCCTGTTAAGGGCTCAGGTTTTCCGGTGGTTCAGTGAGTTCAAGAACGGACGGGAGACCGTTGAAGACATGGAGCGATCTGGACTCCTTTCAACGAGTGGTTTGGACGAAAATGTGGTCAAAGTAAAAAATCTCCTGGACTCCGACCGTCGTTTGAGTGTAAGATTAATCGCCGAAGACCTCAACATGTGCAAGACAACGGTTCACAAAATTATTTCTGAAAATTTGAACATGATCGCTGGAAGCTCCACCACGACAACGCTCCAGCCCACACCGCCTTCGTTGTGACCGCCTACCTGGACCAGATAGGGGTTGCAACCTTGCCTCAGCCACCGTACAGCCCGATGTGAGCCCGGTAGACTTTTTTCTGTTCCCAAAGCTAAAGAGAAGCCTGAAAGGTCACCGTTTCGAAGATGTTCCCGCCATCCAACGGGCTGTCACAGAGTCTCTGAAAGAGGTTACGGCAGCTGACTTCAAGGGAGCCTTTGCAGCGTGGGAATCGCTTTGGCAGCGGTGTATCGACGCCCAAGGAGACTATTTAGAAGACTTTTAACAATATGTACCGATCGGATCAATAGATTCTTTTTACCAGAACAAGTCTTATTACTTTACGGACAAACCCTGTATATCCAATAATGAATTTTTTAAAATTTCTAATTCCCATCACTGACCTCTTCGGCACTACGAGAGGCAAACTGTCGGTTATTTGTGAAAGACAAACAGTGGGTGAGCCGCCGCTAATTCTAACAATTCAAATAATCCTAACGATTCAATCCCTGGACTTATTGGCAGGCAGAGGAGCGCTGTGACCAGTTTAATCATTAAATTAGTTATTAGATATTCAAATCATATCTGTATGGTTGTTATGAAAATGGAGGGTAGACTTTAAAAATAGAAAATAATTTCTTTTGAAAATGGAGTACAAATTATACTCCATTACAGGTCCTTCCAAGTCAAGATACCAGACTTTTGACATGACACCAGTTTTATTGTATGCTTTCGGTTATAGTTTTCTTAAAGGAAATGGGTAGGGTATAATAGCGATTTGTTCTGCATAATGCAATTTCTAAGAATATTAAACATTTTATAATGAATACATTACTTGACGCGAGAACCAAGCTCATACAAAGCAAAGTTTATTTGAAAGATGATTGAATTCGTCAATGCAATGCTATTTGAACAATTTCTAAAATGTTTGGAACAGTATGTCATACAACTAGGAGGGGCACAGTCAAGTAACTGTGCCCCTCTTAGTTGTATGACATACTTTGTACTTTTAGAAACTTAAGTAGAGAAAAAAGGTCCATTCGAATTAAAGTATGCAAAACAATTTCACAACAAACGCAATAATAATCGGGTTAATTATGAAATTTGAAAACCAAAGTGGCTTTATCAGAATTGAAAGCACTTACGTATGGCTTCAGCTTCAAAGAAGGTCTCCTTATTAGAATGTATTTGCCATGATTTCTATAAGGTACTGTCGCATTATAAACACTTCTCTAAAATGTGAAAAAAAATATTAAGACACCAGAGTATTACAGATCCTTAAATGAACCTCTATTAATATATTTTAACAGAATAAAGAGTTCGTTCAAAAAGTGAATTTATAGCTGCAAAACAAAATCTAAGTGTTTCGATTAATTTTAGGAATTGATGACATAAAACTTTTGGTGGCAATTAAGATTATAATATATTTGCCTGATGAAATGAATGCAATATGGAAATATACAGGGTGATTCAGCTAAACGTGTACAAACTTCTGGGAGGGGTAGGATGCACAAAGAACAAATCGGAATCACATAGAAATGCAGGGTCGGAAACGTCATCTTCATGTCACCCTCATCATCATTGGACTTAACATGCCATGATTACTTCTTCGGGGGTTACATCAATGGATTGGTGTACGACATTCCCGTTGAAAGTGATGAGGACCTTGTAGAAAGCTCTAGACAAGCCAGGAATTTTCCAAAATGTACGTGATTCCATGTGCCGACGATGTCAGACGTGTGTTAGAGCTCAACTTTGAACAACACACCTGTAACCTCAAAGGATTTCGCAAATGTCTTGTGAGTAATAAAAACATTTTGTTCTGTTTCATTTTTCGTCCTCTCTGTACACTAGCACTCGAGGATGGCGTTTCCGACCCTGCATTTGTCCTACCCCTCCCAGATGTTTGTACACGCTTAGTTGAATCACCCTGTATATAGTCAAAAGTACCTATTTGAAGAGTGAACTTAAAATTTCTTTATAAATAGAGTAATAGTTATTTGTATAAAGATAATAGAATCAGAATAATTTAATTTGCTAAACAATTACACAAATAGTTAGCTCAACGACTGCAGATATGTACACAGTAGCACAATTTCTCACGACTTTTGTTGCTCGTAGTTACACACATAAGAAAATAGAACCTAGCATATTATGTAATGATACTGATAGTTATTAATAAGTATTCAAAAGAAAGCAAAATAAAACAAATATTTGGAAATATATCTGGAGGTGTGAGTAGAATAATTTGAGTGTTTGTAGATCAGGTGGTATATATTTTTGATATTCAATACACAGGTTTACTTAAATGAAATGGATATCATTACGATACAATGGTATTCTTTTATTTCTCATTCAATGTAGATAAAATTTCCTTATTAGCCTCTAGTGCATTACTTTGAGTAAATATGTATTTGAATTCAGTGGGTGTTGAGAGAAGGCATTGGGTGGTTATGCTTGATGAGTTGAATGCAAGCAAATGAGCACAAAGAAATTTAAATTTCTATGCGAGATTACAATACTCTTTATTTGTTTTGATTTGAGGCATTTGCAATCAGATTGGTACTTTATTTGGGGAGATTAAAAACTAAAATAGGCCATAACCATTTCATACACTATTCTTGACCTTATGTATTTTCTATATTAATCTCATAAGTATATACACAGCATACACGACTTTATTACATGACTGATCCTTTTTAAACCTGATTATATCTGACAATGGTTTTAAAGAACAGTTTATAATATTGCTTAATTATTTTTCTATTTTCAAAACAATGACTTAGTTTCATATTACAGTTTCAGGTAAATTTTCTTGGAGTTCTTTTGCTATGTAAAGACCCAAAAGAAGCTATAATTAAAGTAGAAACATTTTTAAAAATTTTTATGCCCGACCACTGACAGTCAACACTACAAGGGGCGATCTGACGGATATCTCTGAAGGCGTATCCAATGGGTAAACCACCGTTACTTCTAACAGGGACAATCACCAATATCCACGCTCTTAACAACCGAGAATCGAACCGGGACTTACTGGGTGGCAGACAAAAGCTATGATCACTATACCAGTTAGGCGACATACTTAAAGTAAAAACACAAAGTGCTCACATTATAAATGTTTTTTGCAGGTTCTTGCAGAGAATTGATAATAATTTCTGAGCGCAAGACATCGCAGATTTTTATGGCCATCGCAATGAATGTCTTAAACATGCAATACAACTGGAAACTCCAAACTGAATAGTCTAATTCAAAAGAAATTTCAAAGGTACATTGGGTATGCATTATTTGAGTAATAAAATCCGAACAGTTTAGTCGCATCTGAACATGAAATATTCTTACTTTTAAATACAGCAGTGCCAATTCCAGCATGGCAGAATCTCTACCATAACGACGAAGGGCAAAATCTCTTATCCTATATAAAGAAAACAAAAGAATACTTGAAGAGATTGCTACATTCTTTGTATTAGATCTTGAACTGGAAATTTACTTTGTTTCAATAGAAAACGTTTATTTTGTTATTCGATTTATCCCAATCATTTGCATTTATTGAGTTAAATATGGGAAATAAAAAGTCTTCATATATAATTTATCTGATTCCCGTACGAATTAAACATAGTTAAGAATACTTGTAAAGCCTGAAATTTGAAAATGACTTTTCTGAACAACATTTTTTTATTTTAGTTTGAAATAAATATTGACGCTAGGAAAAGAAGCCATCTTTTTTGGCTGGTTAAAAGTGCATACTACCTTTATAAAAGATCTATCGCCATTTAAGTTCCTTCTGAAATGTTACTACGATGGAAATATTTTTGTATCTGTTGATTATCAAAAGCAGCTGGCCAAATGCCTAGCATAATCACAATGCATTAAAAAGAAAAGGCTTGAGACTTGGATGGAAAATTCATGAGATCACATCTCTCGACTCGCTTTGCATTTAAATACTGTGAGACGAAATGACCTTTCCGATAAGTACGTTAAGGATTGTATGACAATAATGTTACTTGAAGAGCATTTTTAAAGTTCAGTGGAAAAGTTTTAAATTGACTGCAATTTTAATGTTTTTAATTAGAATCATGCTGTATTTTACAGTTATTGTTCACTCAAAAGCAGTTTTTAAATTTTTTACTTGTTAATCAAATTTGTAATGTACGGGTGAAGTGTAGAGATCGTCAAAATATATTAGCCTTCCTTTATATTGCGTACCACTAGTTTCGAATGTACTACAATTAAGTCAGTCTTTCCTAGAAAATCTGTTCACTCTCCGAATTTCATATTCAGTTCAATGTAGTCAGAAATGTTCGATTTCTTGTGCAAATGCCATGTACTCGTATTGCAGTTGGAAGAATCTACACATGATCTACGTGTCCCGTTATCTAAGTACTCTTGCAGTCAGTCGGAGTAGAGATGAATTGTCTGAAGCCATGAAATGTAGCTCAACACTTCAAGTGCCTGTGGCATTCTGAAGTATCGTGAATAAAAAGACAAAAGTTTCTGTAAAAATGAGTTGAAAATAAGTTCAGAGTAGAACTTTTGTTCGTGTCTCCTTTCATGTAGAAACAAAACGATGACAACTCCTATAAGATACCTCCTTTGTTTCGAAACGTGTTTCTAGTAATAATATAATGCACATTTCATTCCTGACTGCTATCAGCGGGTTTACCCACTGCGCTAGCAACCTGCGAGTTTCAGGTTCGATTCCTCCCTGGGTGTATCTTCTCTTTTCTCAGTGGCAGTAAACTTTTCTTTGTGTGTTTGTCTTGTGTTTGGCACAGCATGGCCAAATATGGTCCCTGCACCATAAAACGGCACCAACCAACCAACATGGCTCTATAAAAATTGACAGATTTACAATCCATTGAACTGAAAATTGAGCCTCACTTCATAACCATGACTTAACAGAAAAACAAAATTGTGAAGCTACATTTTGAACTGTTATTGTAGAGCAGGATATTCCATTGTGATGAGGGTTTCTGTATTAGATTTATTACATTTATTGTTTTGAAAAAGATAACATGTTTACTTCAAAAGATTTTATATCCCAAGTTAAAAGGAAATAAAAATGTTTTTTATGCGTCTTTTAGCCAATGCAAAGTTTTAAACACATTTAAGATGGGGAAATTTGGAGAGTAGGGGCCAGATCAAGTGTTGACCTCGTTGTGTGACCATGGTTCAGAAATGCGCGATGTTGTCCTCGAATTTCACTTCAGGATTAATCCCAGACCATCACCAATAGTCCGCTGTGTTGCTCCAGTGCGACGTAAATTTAACTACCTGACCTAAAACACATTTAAATTTAACAAAAAATTGCTACCTATAAAATTTGAATTCTATCATAAAATTTAGTGTTTGTCATATATAACTATGTTTCATTGTTTTGTTTAAAAGTACAATACTGTTTTTTACTTATGCGTCCGAAGATAACACCTTATAAGGTTACCTATAATCGAGTAACAATTACTAATGAAGAAAAGGAGACAGTTTCTGTTATTTAAGAAATCAATATCATACTGGAAATATTGAAAGGGAAGTTTATTGAATTTGTATGTGTGTGTTCTTGACTCTTCCAGAAATTTTAATAATATATCTTAATTTAATTTAATAAAAGCTAAATCTGACACGCGACAAAAAAATTGTACCCTGCTTTTTCAAGGAAATTTTATGTAACACTATTCTAATAAAGATGTCCTGTTAAAATTCAATCTTGAATTCAAGTGCTGATTCATTGGCATTTGTTAAAGCAACTTAAGATATGTACACTAAGTAGTATTTTAAAGTAATCAATAGTAATATACACTCTATAACATAAAAATCGACGCACCAAGAAGGAGTTATCCGAATAAGACGAAATTGCGTATGCATATACCTTACGATAGAATATGCAAATGATTAACTTTTGGAGGCCAATGACTGAATAGGTGGAGCTCCAGCGCATTGCAATTGAGCATCCGAATCGTGTATAAAACAGAGGACATTCCAATGCTAGGGCATAACTTCCATGCGAATGTGGTTCCGTCGACTTACGTGGACTGTACCAATGCCTCGCAGACGGGTTCGCGAACAGTATGAGCAGATGTCACCATTTGAGAGAGGACGTGCAATTGGACTAAAGGAAGCAGGATGGTCAAATGCAGGATCGCTCGACATTTGGGTCGGAACGATGCTACCATTCGATGATGTTATTAGGAATGGGTGAACCATGGCCGTACAGAGCGTCAAGAAGGTAGCGGTCGACCAAGAGCGACGACAGAACGCGAGGACAGAGTGATCGTCCGATCGGCGATCACAGCACCTGATGCGTCCTTATCAACGATCCGACGTGTAACCGGGACACCAATGAGTGCAATGACCATTGATAGGCGAATCAGCGAACGGGGGCTGAGGTCACGGAGGCCATTGCGCCGACTGCCCCTCTCCGTTGCACACCGCCAGGCGCGTTTGCAGTGGTGCCGGGTGCATTCGGCCTGGAATCACGGACTGGAGCAGAATTGTTTCCAGCGATGAGTCCCGCTTCAAATTGAGCCCCAATGACCAGCGAAGGCATGTCTGGAGACGTTCAGAACAGAGGTGGGATACTCACCTGACTGTCGTCCGCCACACAGCCCGACAACCAGGATTTATGGTATGGGGTGCCATTTCGTTTGATAGCCGGACCCCTTTGGTTGTCATCCATGACACCCTTACAGCACGGCGGTACGTCGACGAGATTCTACGTCCCGTTGTGTTGCCCTTCCTATCACGGACCGCTGGACTTACATTCCAACAAATAATGCCCGGCCGCACACGGCACGCCTTTCTACAGATTGTCTTCGTGCTTCTCCAACACTTCCCTGGCCGGCGCGATCGCCAGATCTCTCCCCAATAGAGCACGTTTGAACTCTGATGAGCAGACGTTTACGACCATCCCTGGATCGCACCGATCTAACTCGCCAATTGGAACGTGTATGGCAAGCAATCCCGCAGGAGGACATCCGCCAACTCTATGAGTCAATGTCCAGCCGGATAACAGTTTACATCAGGGCCAGAGGTGGGCCAACGCATTATTGATTTTTTTCCCTCTTGTAGCTGTATTTCCTGAATAAAACACTCAATTCCTATGATATTGCTATCGTTTTGTTTTCAATACATGTGCATCACATCTACCGATTTTCAACCCATTCGGATATCTCCTTCATGGTGCGTCGTTTTTTATGTTATAGGGTGTATTAAATGAACTTTTCCATAATATGAATAGAAAATAAATCCTACCATTCGTGCAAATCAGTAGGTTCTTTACGAAATGCCATTTCGTTCATTAGTTCGTAAACCATGTCATTGGTTTCAATACCTTCTGGAGTCAGCCCAGTGCCGATCATTGTACTTCCTTTAAAATTTCTGCCTTCAAATGGTCCCTAAAAAGTTCCAATTGAGAAATTTATCTTCAAATTGCGATGTTTCAAAGTTTTGTGACTAATATACAAAGTAAAAAGCATGTTTCCTTCCAAAATGTGTTGTTAACATGAAGTAATTCAATAAATAAGAACGCAACATAAAAATTGTGTGATGATGCAGTTAAGAAATGTGCATTTAGCATGAAAATTCAATCAGGTAGTATGTCTGAAAATGATTTACTTTATTGATTCTCGAAGTCAATTAATGATTGTTTGAGTAATCGATATGTGAATTTCTAACGATGCAATGCAACAGAGAGAATGTTATTCCTATAGGAATTCGCAAGTTCGTCCCCCTCATAGCTTCGGGAATTACTAGATAAGTAGGTAGTTGAATTTACGTTGCACTGGAGCAACTCAACGGGATAATAGCGACTCGACGGCTCTGGATCAATCCCGAAGGGAAAGAACCGAGGACAACGCCTCGTCATTTTGAACCACGGTCAGATGACGATGTCAACACTGGCACTCCAAACTTAAACACCACTCCAACGTGAGGACATTTGACAAATTTAACATGCACCAGCCCCACGTACTCGGCTGTCTTTGGTTGGATTGAGTTTCGAACTCGCAACCCACCGGATGCTAATCCACGACTCCACCAATGGCAAATAAAGACCGTCGCCAATAAGGCTGCTCCAGTGCGACGTAAATTCAAAGTCTGAAAGAGAAGAAACAAACATCTTGAGTGGGTAGATCTATTCGAAGTCACGGTTCTATTCGGTTGGCGAGGAGGATGGAATTCAAAAGTGAAACAAACAAGACATACATTGGCCATATGGCTATAGAGGTGAGAAAAAGACTAGCGGGTGAGAAGAGAGTTAGTGTGGAACGTTAAGTGACTTATCTGAAGTTAAAATTGCATTTTAGGGTTTAATTTTATATCCCCATTTAGAAGGGAGTCTTACTCTTCCACGAAAGGCTTTCACTAAAATTCTCAACAATAAAATATATGATATAACAAAGATATAAAATGACATTGCATAACAAAATATGATACTTAAATACGTGATACACAAATATGATATAATATTAGTTAACAAATTTCAAATAGTGATTGGTTAATGAAAGTAAAAGACATAAAAATTTATCCGTATGCTTTCGTAAACTCTTCCCTTTTTCTCTACTGAGAATAAAAATTATTAAATTTTAAATGTAAAGAAAATATTCATTAAAATAAGAAACTGAAAAACGGAAACAAATTCAAGCCACTTCGGTACTATGCTCACTTATTTGACTTCCCCTTTTCAAGTTGGCCACACCATTATGGTTCTTCAATTTCTTTATACGCTTCGTGACTTTTATTTATACAACGTGTGACCTTGGCAACGAAACAACCTAACACGCGAACTAGCTGTTTGTCATTTCTAAATACACAACTTTACACCTTTTCGGATTTTGCTTTTCTTTATTTCTCTGGGGAATTCTTTTCACTATTTTCTCAGCTATACAGAAAACAAGCAATCTTTCTCGAAGGAAACAAAGTCTTTCTTGAAGAAAGACACCCAACAAGAGAAATAGCTAACAAGCTGAATATTTTAAAAATTGACAGTTAGGTTAATTCTATCTTGAAATCTGACAGATTATTACACACACTGTCAGTCGTGTTGGAAAATGGAGAGAAAACTTATATTCTTAAAGAATAAGACAAGGGAAGATCTAGTAAAGAGTTTAGTGTGTGCTTTCATGTTCGTCGTAAGCTGATCAATGGTGAGCTTTTAAAAAAAGCTCAAGCATAGTTATATTAGCTCTACTAACAAAAAGATCATCCGCGCGCGCGAAAACAATCTTATGAAAAATAAGGACTGGAACCTGAAAAAATTATACCTTCAAAAATTAATGTTTTATTTTAAAAACTTAAAACAACACACGAAATTGAATGTAAAAAAAGTTGTTTTCCTTTTGCTTCTGTAAACATTGGTTACGGTTTTTTTCTTGTAGAGATTTTTATCTTTTAGGAGATTTTTAGTTGCAAGTTACTCTGTTAGAGATGTACTTTTTTGTCGAAAAGAAAAAGTACTTTCTCATTACACAGCTTTCAGTATCTCCATCAAGTACCACTCCTGGTATCCTCACCTGGGTTCGGGAATACCGCCATTGGACAATTGATGACTGAAAACGAGTAGCCTGGTCTGACGAGTCGTGTTTCCAACTGTTTCGGGTAGATGGAATGATCCGTGAGTAGTATGGTTTTGATGGCTACCATATGATGGTTGTCAAAAGAAGCGTTTAAATCAAAAACGAGAGACTTGTGTGTTTTCACTCTCTCAATCTCATATCTAAAATGAAAATCACGATTGACCTACTTTTAAAGCGAAAGAAACGTGTTGGGTGAATAATTCAACATACAAGTAACCTTGCTTGTATTCCGCTCGCCAATGTCAGATACTCAGTTTCACCTCTAATTGTTTCTAAGTTGTTGATGAAAGAATTAATTCATTTACATCCTTCGAAGATGTAGTGATATAACACATTTATTATTCCGAAATAAAATGATTGTGCAGCAGTGTTAATATGTAGGATCGAACCTGAAACTTAAATAAACATTGGTCGAATTGTTCATGGTTTAGACAACTCGACCAATGTTTACTTGCATGACAATGTCTAATAAATGTAATAAAGGTTTTTTGTAAACTGAGAAGTTACAAAAAAAGAAATTTGATTAAGGTGTTTTTACGTTCCTATATAAATACACATTGCTATCATTATTTTGTCATTTTAGAATGAACATTACAAGAGTAAAGTTGATAGATTTAGAGGAGAATAAGTAATATACAACTTATTTTTCACTGATATTTTAAAATAATTACAAAGGATGAATGATAGTAAGAGAATAACCAAATTAAAAGTTATAAGTGTTTCCATTGTGGCTTTAATCATCACATCAGTACTTTTAGTAATATTGATAAAACACTATCATAGAAATACAAATGTGAACATAGATTTGAGTAATTCTACATGTTTTTACTCAGAACATTTAGGAAGACGTTTATATTTTCATGTTTGCTTTAAAGATAAACTCAAAGTATATGACATCAGATATTTTTGGAAGGAAGCACATGCTAATATAAAACCAATGGTTATTGGAATACAGTTGACTGAAGACGAGTTTAAACAAGTTTGTAGACAATGTACAAGTTAATTCACCCGAGTTCGTGTATTGTAGCAGCTCCAAGCCAATCAGGAAAATCAAACCTTGTTAGACGTATGATAGATCGTAATGTTTATGATTATGATTTTAAATGTGTAAAATGGTGTTATTCTGTGTTCCAATCTTGGTTTCTTGAAGAGAAGAAAATTGATTTCATTCAAGGTTTACCAGAAACTTATCCAAGTGGATCGCTAATAGTAATTGATGATTTGATGAATAACTTAAATGAGAAAATTGCTGAGTTGTTTACAGTAGGTTCTCATCATCGGAATATCAGTGTTATTTTAATCTTACAAAATCTCTTCCCACGAAATAAAGTAATGCGTGATATAAGTCTAAACACACATTACATTATACTATTTAAAAATAATCGAGATTTGAATCAAGTTTGTTGTTTTTCTAGACGAATTTATGGAAACAAATCATCGTTCTTTATGGATGCATATAAAAGAGCAACTTCAAAGCCTTATGGTTATTTAGTGATAGATCTTCATCCACGAACACCAGAAGAACATCGTCTGCGAGAGAATTTGTTTCCCGATTCCAATGGTTTTTATTGGGTGTATTTACCTATAAAATGAAGAATATTATCAAACATTATCATTTGTTGAAATTATTGGCCAGTGCAACTCCCACACAAAAGAGAGCTATTTTACAAACTGCTGATAAAAATCAAATACACTGTTTGTGTGAAATTTGTTTGAACGTGTTAGCAGGGAATTTACCTGTTAATATTAACAAATTACGTAAATTTAAAACATCTATACGAAAAATAGCTAACAAAAAACTGTCCTTGAATAAGAAAAGAAAGGAACTCATAAATCAAACAGGAGGTTTTCTACCCATAATTTTACCAGCTATTCTCTCAGCCATAGCTGGTTTTGCTGGGAAAGCATTAGGGAAACGAATTTAAATTAGTGAAATATACCACTCGAAGAATGTCTCGAAGAATGGCTCTTGTTCCTGAAGAATTAGCTGCAGCGTATCATCCTAAAGTACCTGAAGTGCAAATAGAAGATGACATAACGAGTTTGCTTGAACGAAATCATTTACCAGATGATATGAAAGCAAAATTATTAAGTCAACTTCTTATGAAATATCAACATGTCGTAAATGAACCTAAGAAACCATTACGTGTTGCTATTGAAGAACAGAAAGAAAAGACACAAGCATTTGAAAATAGTAATGACAAAAATATCTTGTCTCATATCATTTTATCTGTTCCTCGGAATTTTCAAAAATTCATTTCTCCTATTTCTGAGAAACTAAGTACACGTAACTACACTTGGAATGAACAAGGTGAATTGATTAAAGATGATGAGATTATCAAAAACACAAATGTTGTTGATTTATTTTCGTACCTAATGAGAAATGTTAAAAAGAGTGTGGAACCAGATAATTTTCCTATTTTTTGGAAGGCAATAAACGAAATAAATATTCCCAGTCAATGGATTGGCAATCAAAAATTATTTCAGAATTCTGAATCAGAGCTAGACATCGATAGAGTGCAAAGTAAAATAAATCTGGAATCTTTAGATTCGGATTTTTTGTCTGAAAATAAAAAGAAAAAACTGCGTGAGAAGAAATCATGGAAAAAATATTAGAATCAACTTATTACGATTTCAAAAATCCAGCTTCATTTGGCGGGGTGAAAAAACTTACATCAATAACCAAAGTACCGTATCAGAAAACAAAACGCTGGTTAATGACTCAAGATACATATACTTTGCACAAACCGATTCGGAATAAATTTTTTCGAAGATCAACTATTTCATATGGTATAAATGATTTATGGCAATGTGACCTTGTTGATTTACAACATTTTGCTAAAAGTAACAATGGTATAAAGTACTTACTCACCATAATTGATGTATTTTCGAAGTATGCATATGTAATACCCCTCAAAAATAAAACAGGTGTTGCTGTTAAAATAGCTTTCGAAGATCTATTGCAAAAAGTTAAACCTAAAAATATTCAAAGTGATAAAGGAAAGGAGTTTTACAACAACCAACTTCAATCTCTGTTTAAAAATCACAATATTAATCATTACTCTGCTGAAGGTGACCATAAGGCTAGTATTGTTGAGAGGTTTAACAGAACATTGAAAAATAAAATGTTCAGAGTTTTTACATATAGAAAATCTTATAAATATGAAGATGTTTTACAATCACTTGTGAAGTCATATAATAACAGTGAACATCGCAGTATTGGTATTGCACCATCAAAAGTCACTCGTGAATTAGAACCACAAATATTTAAAAAACTGTATGGTTACACAGTTAAGAACTCTAAATATTCTTTTAATGATGGTGATTTAGTGAGAATTTCGAAAACAAAGAAAGCTTTTCATCGAGGTTATTTTCCTGGCTGGTCAAATGAAGTTTTTAAAATAAACAAACGTGTTTTATCTTTTCCAAACACGTATGAACTAGAAGATCTGAAAGGAGACCCTATAAAAGGACGATTTTATGTTGAGGAGCTTCAAAAAGTTGTTAAAGAATTACACGACTTTTGGAACGTAGAAAAAGTGCTCAAAACTAAGGGTTCAGGAAGTAAGAAAGAGTATTTCGTGAAGTGGCAAGGATTTGATGATCGATTTAATTCGTGGGTTAAATCATCATGGATGAAATGATGTCTGATTTCTACGTTACGTTACCGAGCAACTCAAGTATGCATTACTTTCCACAAAATACTCAAGCATCATTTCGAACAAAACTTGCTAGACCTATAATACTTAGTGGTATGTGGGAAGTGGGTTTATCAGAAATTTTTGTTCCTCGAACATGGTTTAACATTGGAAATCATAATAATAAGTATTCAGTAACTTATGAAGAAATAGAACCTGAAGAGAAAGCTTTTCTTGAATATAATATCACATTTAAAATTGAACAAGGAAATCAAAATAAACAAGTAATAGATATGATCAATGAAAATATTGAAGATAAATGTGGAAAAAATGTGGTTTTAACATTAGACAAAAAAAATATCAACATAACTCTCGCTCGCGATTATGAACTTCATATTAAGGCAGAGGAGGCACCGAAATTGTTGCATATGTTAAGTTTACCAATCGAAGATAGAATAATAAAATTTTCGGAAAGCTTTTTATTTAGAAAGCCATCGAAGACCATAAACGATAATTTTTTCAAAATTATACACAATCATCCAAAAAGACATTTTATAATACGAATAACAAAATTTTCTCATAACTATCAAGACCTAAATTCTATGCATCTCGAACTCTTTCAACATATTAATTATAATCTAATACAGACTGGAATTGGAGGAGCAGCGGAATTCATATTCAATTTTAAGGAAAATAAAGTAGAAATCATAGTTCAAAAAAATGTTGAACTTGAGTTTCGATTAATCTATGCTCCAAATTTCATGAGAATGTTGAATATGACTAAAGATACTGTTTTAACAGGTAAAACCTTTCATGATTTTCAAAAACTTGATAGACCTCCATTGAACGAATACTTCCGCGTAAACATTGAAGATAAGACTATAGTTACAAAAAAAGTTATAAAAACCGCTCACTTAAATTTAGAAGTTGGATTGTATAAAAACGCACAAGAGTTGTTTGATGCTTTCAAACATCTTAAATTTAATTATTTGCCGAATAATAAAGTAAAACTTCATGTACCTAACACTTCAAACGTACATTTTCAAGATGGATTGAAAGATATGTTAGGTTTTAAAAATTCTACGATGCACGGAGGAACACATATCGCTGATTATCTCTTAGAATTAGATGGCGGAATAACTGAAATATATGTTTATTCTGATATTATCGAGTCGCATTTTGTGGGGGATACGATTGCTCCTTTGCTCCGCATCATTCCAGTGTTATCAACAACGGCGGATCAAATAGTGATCGATTATCAAAGACCTCTATATTTTCCACTTCGTAAAAATTATATAGATTGTATTGAAATCGAATTAAAAAGCAGTTCTGGAGATGGAATAATATTTACTGGAGGAAAATCACTGTTAGTACTTTCGTTCCGACGCAGAACAATATAAGAAAGCTTGGTAATGCAACTGAGATCATTTGGTTACCGGCTTTAAACGAAGATGCATTTAGATCAAGAAGCTTGTGATAACTACTATTGTCAGCAAGTAGGTGGTGGTGGATTACATTTTCAAGGTGTAGGGCATCAAAGAGGATATGGACTCTTTTCAAATTTAATCAGATTCATAACTCCCATGGCAATTAAAGCTGGAAAATATTTAGGGAAACATTTACTAACTACTGGATCAAAAGTGATGACAGATGTAGCTTCAGGGTCACGATTTAAAGATTCTGCCAAATCTAGATTTCGTGAAACATCTAAACAAATCAAGGATGATATTATCCACAAAATTCAAAGCGGTTCAGGTATAAAAAGAAAGAAATTCTACAATAACAATCATTCAAAGCGTGTGAAGCGTAGTCGACAGAAGGTTATAGAATCTGACATTTTTTCATAATGGATCCACGAGCATGTGCCTGTGTAAAAAGCGAGTTGGACCTATTTTCCGTTTCACCAGTACAACTTGCAGTAGATGACTCTTCGTTTACTGAAATTCATCCTGTTGCAGCATTGAGTGAAAAATCACCAATAGAATTTTATGTAACTGGTAGTGGAGAGCATTATATTGATCTAGCACATACACTTCTTCATTTACAAGTGAAAGTTAAAAAGAAAAATGGAGGGCCACTGTCAGCTGCAGATAAAGTTACACCTATCAATTATATTCTTAATACATTGTTTTCTGAATGTGCAGTAACATTGAATGATAAACAAGTCTCATCTCAAGCTAACTATGCATATCGATGTATTTTGGATGCATTACTTTTTTCACCTAACTCAGTACAAAAGTCAATGCTGACTTCCAGCCTGTTCTACAAAGACACAGCATCCAAACACGATGTAACTGACCCAGAGGGAGACAACATTGGTTTGAAAACTAGAAATAGCTTTTCTAAAGAGAGTAAAATTATGGATTTAATAGGTCCATTGCATTTTGATTTAGCGACTCAACCTAAATTGCTCCTTAATGGTGTAAATATACGAATCAAACTTGAAAGAAACAAAGATTCTTTTGCGTTAATGTCAGTGGCTCAAGACTGTAAAGTTGTTATACAACATGCATCGTTGTTTATCAGAAAAGTTAAAGTGGCTCCGTCAATAGTAATTGCTCATGAAGTCGCATTAGGTAAAGGAGTCGCAAAAATTCCAATTCACCGAACAGAAGTGAAATCCTTTGCACTATCTTCTGGTCTTCAATCACTAACGCTTTCTAATGCATTCATAGGACAATTGCCAACTCGACTTATCATGGGTTTAGTATCCAATAATGCATTTAACGGGGATTTTGCTAAAAATCCTTTCAATTTTAATCATTATGATTTATCGTATCTATCTGTTTTAGAGGGGAATCGAATGATTCCATCAAAACCTCTTCAACCAAAATTTGATCTTACAAATAGTTACTCTCGAAGTTATATGAGCTTGTTTACTGATTTAGGTCGATACCATAAGAATCAAGATATCAACATTAGTTATAGTGAATATAAAGAAGGATACACTTTATATTCTTTTGATTTGACTCCTGATTTTAGTGCAGATGATATGCATGCGAGTATTTTAAAGAATGGTAATTTAACTATTGATATGAAATTTAGCAAATCGTTACCTGAAACCGTGAATCTAATAGTCTATGCTGAATACAGAAACACCATAGAAATTGATAAAGCTAGAGGTGTTTATACTGATTACTAATGGATAGCATAACCTTATGTAGATTAGCATGCAGTGATTCTGTCCTTCGCACAAAATTCGGAGGAGTTTATGCTTCTGATGAACTTCCTCCAAACCGTGAGGAATATTCAAGTTTCATTGTAAATTTAGATCCTAAATCAAAGCCAGGAAGTCATTGGGTAGCAATAACATTTAGAAATAATAAATGTTATTATTTTTGTAGCTATGCATCGGCTCCTGAGAACAAAGATATTTTAAACTTTATTCAGAATAATTCAAATGATTTTGAATGGAATAGAAATCGATATCAAAGTTTGTTATCATATACATGCGGTCACTTTTGTCTTTTCTTTTTATATAAATTCGCAAGAAATCAACTTTTATCACCTCTGCTTTCTACTAAAATCGAGAGCAACGAAAAGTTTATTAAAACATTTATCGGAAAAATGTTTAAGCTACAGAACTGTTGTTTTTTACCATCTTCATTGCAATCGTGTCAAGCATATAACTTCAAGAGAAATATAAAATAAAGCAAAATGAAAAGTTCTAACCATTTAATTAAAAGATTTAGAATGAAACATATCTTTGACTAATATAACAAGTTTAAACTTGTTTAAATTAATTTTTGAGTTTGACCTTCATCTAAGCTATAAAATGAAAAACTGTTCTCGATCATTTCATTTCCTACGAGAATTCACTGCAAGAACCATGGCATCTGAACCAAGATACGGTTTTATGTATTTAAGACGCACTGGACCGTCGAATACGTATGTGGTTCATTGTTTTACAGACACACTGTATGAAAATATGATGACTTGTGTACAAGCAGCTACAACATATCAAATGGATACAACTGACCAAATGGATTGTAAAATGAAAATCGGGTATTTTAAAGTTCTCACCAACAACGAAATTGTGCGAGAACTTCACAGTGTTTCACCGATTCATTATCGACAAACATTTGATTGTAAAACAAATTAACTGTGGTTCGAACCTACAACTGAACTGATGAATTCCGAAAAATGGATATTGGATAATTGTGAAGTTCTAACCATCAACGAAATTGTGTGAAAACTTCATAAACCGTCTTGTATGTTCATCAAGGTGTCTGATGGGAGTTTTCCTGGTTTCCTCCCATTCGAAACACAAATGTGAGACACTTACCATCCAGGAAGTTTTTGTGCATATTCATATTTTGTAACAAATTCACATGTAATACAAATGGATTTTGGAAAATAAACTTGTTTATTTTCACCTTTTTGCGTACGTTTTATTTGTGTGTATGTGCTTACTTAATAAAAAATTAGAATTTTGGTTCATTAATAATCGTAAAGTTTAAGATGTTTCACTTAATAAGGAATTTATACAATATTTACCCACGTAAAAACAAATATCAATTATTATACAAGGTTATGGATCACATATAAGCACAGATGCTGTCTTGTAATTTGTTGATCAAACAACAAGGTTACATTTAATAAGAAACACGATCGACTCATTTCAATTCTTCTCTTCACTAAAAGTCAAGGGTGTGATGTTAATATAAAATAGCAATTGTGGGTTTTTCCAGAAATTTAACGTGTAGTAAACAATCTATAACCTTCAGAACTTTATATATATGTATACATATATGAAACCTTCATGTCAGATTTGACCTCCTCCAAAAACATGATTCGAGAACGATTCATTAAACAAGTGATAACTTATCCTTGAATTGAAGGTTAGAGTACATATATATATATATATATATATAACCAGATAACTCTTCATATCACCAAATTTCCATCCTTCTTCAAATCACCCAGACCCAGCTCTTCTTGGACCTGCACTACAATGTCAGCAAAGGGTAATATATATTTTCCTTTTCTATTTAATTTTTCAATGTTTTAAACATACCCTTAAAATCTGATGTTGGGTATTTCTTAGAGGTGGATCTCTTCTATCCACCTGAACTTCATAACATTCATGATTATCCTCTAGCTCCAGAGCATATAACCATTACATATGATATGCTTTCAAATTATCAGAAAAAGTTACTCAAAAACGGAAACCTCAAATTCATGAAGAAAAATCGGAAATTAACTCCTAATTTTTATGAAAAGAAACATTACGTAGTACATTATCAAATTTTAAAATTTTATTTAAAAGAAGGATTAATTCTTTAAAAAATTCATAAAATATTAGGCTTTAAGCAAGAACCATGGCTTAAACCTTATATTACTTTCAATAATGATAAAAGACAGATGACACAACATAAATTTGAAAAAGATCTTTTTAAACTTATGAACAATGCATGTTTTGGAAAAACTCTACAAAATCCTAGACATCGAGTTTTTGTGGAAGGTGCGTTCAGTGAAGAACAGTGTAAAAAGAAATTATCCAATCCCTTATTAGAATACTTCGAAATTATCAATGAAAATTTTGCTTTGTTTAAAATGAAACAGAAAACACTACGTCTATAAACCTATTTATGTAGGATTTACCATACTTGAGCTTTCAAAGCTACATATGTACAAAATGTACTATCATTACTTCAAGAAATATTATGGAGAAAAATGTAATTTACTCTACACTGACACAGATAGTTTGTACTTAGAAATTAACACATCGAATGTTTACACTGATCTCAAAACAGTATTTAACTCTATCATAGATTTCAGTAATTTTCCAAAAAATCATGATTTATATAATTTAGAAAACCAAGGTCGTTTAGGAGCACTAAAAAATGAAACACCACAACCTATTAAAGAATTAATTGCTCTAAAATGTAAAATGTATTCGCTAGTTTATTGCAATGGGTTAAAGAAAACAGCTAAAGGCATCACAAAATCATGTATTGAAAATTTTAACGCTGATTTATACAAAAAAGTTTTGAATGAAAAACTATTCTTGAGACACAAACAACAAAATATTACAGCTAAACATCATAAAATTGAGACGGTAATACAAAACAAACTAAGTTTAACCTCTTTTTATGATAAGAAATTCATTTTAAATGATGGTATTAATGGTCTCTCATACGGTCATTTCCTTTTAATAGCCCGTTGTGTTGCTCCAGTGTGACGTTAATTGAAATAACAATAACAATAACAATAACATTTCCTTTTATCACAGAGAGAAGTTGATGATAACGATAATACTGAATAAATGGTATTATTTAGATTTTTAGGGTTTTAAGAAAACAAATTACTAAAGAAGTCATTATGTATATATATATATATATATATATAATTATCGTTGATGAATTCTGTTTTATACTTGATATTCTATTTACTTCTTTTGATATATGTGAATTTCTGAATTACTTTGTTCGATAAGAAAACAATGAAAGAACTCTTGTGTTTTATCTGTATCAATGTCATGTGTTGGAGTAATATTGTTATGGTCACAACTTCGATCAATCTATTTTATACTTGATATTCTATTTACTTCTTTTGATATATGTGAATTTCTGGTGTTGGAGTAATATTGTTATGTCACAACTTCGATCAATCTATTTTTATACTTCTTTTGATATATGTGAATTTCTGGTGTTGGAGTAATATTGTTATGTCACAACTTCGATCAATCTATTTTATACTTGATATTCTATTTACTTATTTTGATATATGTGAATTTCTGAATTACTTTGTTCGATAAGAAAACAATGAAAGAACTCTTGTGTTTTATCTGTATCAATGTCATGTGTTGGAGTAATATTGTTATGTCACAACTTCGATCAATCTATTTTATACTTGATATTCTATTTACTTCTTTTGATATATGTGAATTTCTGGTGTTGAAGTAATATTATTATGTCACAACTTCGATCAATCCATTTTATACTTGATATTCTATTTACTTTTGATATTTTTTCAATAAATTTATAAGTTCATCTTTTTTGCGTTCTTTCATCTTTTTTGTGTTCTTGTTATGTTGTCTGTGTACTAGAAAAACATCAAAATTCAAATAACACTTTTTGTCGAGTTCAATACTATATTATGGTTGTTAAAATGTGTTGTTTGTACGCTTTTTTTGACAACCATCATATGGTAGCCATCAAAACCATACTACTTCCGTGTGTGGAGAAAACCCCATGAAACCATGGATCTCTGTATTTCAACAGGAGATTGTACAGGCTTTTGGTGGGGCTACGGAATGGTATGGCTTAGGGAACCCATGGTACGTCTAAAAAAGTATCTAACAGGTGAACGATAAGGGTTTTTGACACCCTCTTATGTCCTGCGTTCATTCTCATGGGACTTCTCTTCCAACATGGGGGGCCGCCACACAAATCTATACACACCACATTATGTTCAGAGGAATACTCATCCGAGTTTGGGTTCTTTGCACTCTCACCTAAGCCAAAACGTTATCGAACACATCTGGGATGCCATGTAAAGTGCTGTGGAACACAAAAATACTACACACTGCTGGAAGTATGTGTTCAATGCCTACAGAATACTTCCGCAAGATCGTGGAGGCCTGCAGTATTTCTGAAGTTCTAATCTCCCGTGGGAGGCCTTCCAAATATTTGACTGGTGTGCCAGTTTTTCTGGTACTTCAGTGTATATTTATACAGCAAAATGCACAAATTAACTGAATTCCTTTTCATTTGATGTAATAACTTTAATTTATAGCTGCGAAAATTAAAATGAAATGGCATTAAATTTACATAAGTAATAGAAGGCTATCAAGCATAAATGTACATTCTGCTAATATGCATTGATATTTTTGGTATAAAATTGTCATTTCCCTAAAGGGAGATTTTCTGGATTTGCAAAATTAAAATGGAAAAATACCGATTTGTTTTCTTCAGCTTACGTTCGAGACCTTTTGAGATACAATTTTTATTTAAATCTCTGCTTAAATTTTATATAAAACAAACCGAACACTTGCATTTGAATGTTTGAACATTTAATAAATGATTTTACTTCTACTTTTGATATTCGTCTATTAGTATTGCTACGTACAAGCTATTACTAATCTTAAACGTTTGTACCCTTTTATACATAGATTAAACACTGTGACTTAATCACCTGTACAATTTTATAGATCAAAATTTGTGTTATATCGATTCGGCATGTTCACGTCATTGAAATTGAACCGTGGTTTTTTATTTGCGTAATGGAGGTGGAAATGGAAGATGTCGAGTCATATTTAAGGGATTCAATTACGTACCTAGGCACCTAAAAGTTTTGCTTCTTTAAAATAACCAGGAAAATAGTTTGGATGTAATGTTTAAGAACATTTTAATAAAAAGTAGCAAAATCAAAAATACAAATAACTTTAATTAATGCTTCCATTCCTTATAATGCTTTTCATTTCATGGAATTTTATAAAACTATAAATTGATTGTCTCTTATATACTTCTATCAGAAGCCAACGTTTAAGCATTTATTATGATTAAGCGTTATTACAAGCTACTTGACATCCTGAAATTTGCATTTTTGTTGTAAAAATGATAATAGCTATCTGAATAGAAGCGTAAGGCGTGAAGTTTAATAAAACTTTCAATTTGAAACGAAACGAAAAAGTTATGCATTATGTAACTGACTTTGTTATTTAATTCCTTAAAAGAGTAGACTTTTTGAAAACGACTCCTATTCAAATTTTTGGCTCCGTCATTGCTCAGTGGGTATGCTACTGAACTAGCAACCTACGAGTTGTAGGCGGCTCAGGCGAAGTACACCCAGCGAGGCCATTCCTCGCTGGGTGTACTTTTCTCTTCTGTGTTAGTAAAAAATCTCCTTATGTATGTCCATTAATTGATGTTGCATGCCTTATGTTTGGCGTAGCATGGCCCCTCTTGAGACATAAAACCCAAACCAACCTATCAAAATTTTAATTTAATGTATTCACAAAAGAAAAACCTACATGTTTACAAATACCAACTGGTACAAATTTATAAAGGTTAGGGGACAAGTGTTTATAAACGGGTTTGATCCTATCGTTTCATTACTATTTGTTCCTCTAAGGTGGATGATACAAGAGACGTTTTGTGAAATGCGTGAATAGATTTCTACTGCACCTGTCATACCGAGTAACGCTGCTCGTTAAATCGAGCGGGACTGTCGACCATCTGCTAATCAGTCGCGATTTACAAGTCCCGCCACATAGCAACTTACTAATTTCTTAGGTGACTAGGCATTTAGCGTTTTCTTCCTGACTGCGAAGAAAACCTCTCGGACACACAGGTCGTGAGTCAAATCGATGAGAAAAGAAGATGGGTCGTGGATCGCGCTTCACAAAACGCCTCGTGTATATTACCCCTATTAGTATATTAAAACATACTAAAGTGAGATTTAAAGTTCAAATTATTTTTAGATATCTGATTTCCAAATTGCATTCTTTAAATTTGATGTACAAATAACGAATTAAAAACTACGTAATGTAAGGCAAACAGTTAATTTTTAAGCGTATATTGTTATATTTTTAATAATGTCTATCGTTTTTATGGACATTTAAAGGACAGAGTCATCTAGGCACATTTAATGGACGTCTCTATGCATTCTTTCCAGTTGTATTTTCGAATGCAATGGAACGTATCATGTGATCTGAAAATAGTAATGCGAATTTTCAATTATTTGTCTGATATGTTTATTCAACATACAGACAAAGAAAGAAAATAGCTAAATATTGGATTTCACTATAGAATTGGAATTGGATTCTTTTTCAATGTAATAACCTCACCAGTACACTACTTAATAATAAATATCCTTACTCTTTTACAGAATTATTTTTTGAAAGATTTAACAATACTAAAATTTATTTATGATTAGCCCTAATGGCTTATTATTTTTAGGGACGTACTTGTTGACTATCAATTCTAAAAAGCAGGAATTGAGCTCTATTAATTCTTAAAAGTAGGAATTGAACATTGTCAATTTTGGTAGCAGGAATATAACTAACACCAACACACATTCCCGTGCCTAGTGTCGTGAGACACTGTACCAGTTTAAGTAAATGTGGTTGGGATGAATAGAGAATGCCACCGAGGTGACATGTCTATTAGGGTGGAGTGAAAAAATTAAAATCAAGAATTTGAAACGCCTATATGTGGAAAAGTTGCCTAATACAAAGCCTATTTATAATACAAAATCTCAACTAAATCAAATTATATCCTTGGCTGCCAAAATAACTTTGAATTTCAAGTATTTCGCCTAATTTGTCATAAAATGGCGAAAACGAATTGATAAAATATAGCTATTTTGAAATCACAAATGGTTGAAATTAAACTGTCAAAGAAATGAATACTAAATGAATAGTTCAATGACCTTGGCAATCGAGGGACTTGGCCTTCAAGTGTGCAATGCGCACGCGCGTCGCGCATGCTCCTCCGACGCTGGCTGATGCTTTCTCCACAGCCGTCTAAATATTAAGATCGACTGTGCTTTCTCTCTTGCTGACGTCAGTATCAACGGCGTTCTTTGTTCGAGTTGGTTGTCTTTCTATTATTAGAACGTATTTCATTTAGTTTGTGTTGCGTGATTCCCATGTTTTATTTTGTGTTATTTTTGTTCACGTTCAGTGTATTTCTAGTTACCACTCTAGATATCACGTGTTACTTAGGGCATTCCAAAATGCCTCGGACTCGATCAGAAGACTTGTGCCCAGTGTCTGGTGCGCCTGAAACCTTTAAAGATAATATGCTACCAACATATGCGGATTTATAAGATATTACTTACAACTTTTAAGAGAAAACAAACAGGAACCTGCTTTGGCTGATGTGTGTTCCCAATTAATAAAAGATCTCAAATGCTTATGGGAAAAAAGTTCAATTCCTATTGTATCGGACCAACAAATAAGACATAAAATAAGAGAATACCATAAAAAATATCGTAATATTAAGAAGCCTTTGAGAAGGAGTAAACTAAATTTTTCGAAAAATGTTGTGTCAGTTAGAGAATCAGCGGAGGAAAATCTGTTTGATATTTCATTATGTAAATGCAAGGACTTTCTAATCTGTAATTGCAAAATTAAAGTACCTGTAGCTGAAAGAGTTTTTTTAACGGATCAAAGAACATTTCGAAGAATGGCAATTGGAAATGTTGATATTAAAGCAAGCAGAATTCTTGAAAAGAGATTGCAACGGAAAGAAAAGGCAGCAGAAAGAAGTAAAAATGTTCAATTGCAAGACAGTGAGGAAAATACAGCTAATAGACTTTCTCCTTCTGTTACGGGACACATTTTGGATTCTTCAAATTCTTCTAATGAAAATGAAGATACTGTTTCTGAATATAAACAACGTGAAACGAAAAACACAATTATAAGTCAAGATTCTCCTTCAACTTCGCAAATGAGAACTAAACTTCCAAATGTAGTACAGGCTTGTGGCAGAACTGGTGTGTCCGATAGATCAGCATCAATTCCTATAAATGCATCTTTAAAAGATATGGGAATAATTACCAAAGAGGGGGGACGATTCTTCTAAAGTAGTCGATCGTAGCAAAATCAGAAGGGAAAGAATAAAAACCCGCATTGACTTGAAAAGGAAAAATGAGGGAAAACACTCTTTATCGGAATATGCCATATACTTTGACGGTCGAAAGCACAAAACTTTGATTCAAATTAAGGAAGGAGAAAGGACAGCTAGAAAGACAATAACAGATGTTCTACTTTCAAAACCTGGATCAAAATATGTTGGCTATGTCACTCCTATATCTGGCAGTTCTCATAACATTAAAACAAGCATATTAACTTTTTTAGAGAAAAATGTTGATATTTCTAAGTTACAAGCTATTGGTTGTGACGGAACAGTGGTTAATACAGGTTCTAAAAATGGTATCATAAGACAACTTGAGCTTTCTATGGGACGTCCTTTGCAATGGAAAAATGAGTCATTCCAAGTGATTAACCACAGCAAATAGAATTTTGCGATTATATGTTTCAACAAAATACCTATCGGAGAACTTGAAAGTTTTAACAGAGTATGTTATTAGAGTATACGGATTTATAAGATCAAGGATAGCATCTAGAATTGCATTACACAAATTTGAAACTAAAAGTCAATATCGGAAAGTTCTATGAGACAATTAACCTAAATATTTAAAGGCAAAGGGTGGGACGGTGGTGGAACTCGATATGCAGCCACCTTTACGTAGTGAGTTCTTGGTTGTTTTCATAGAGAAAGCAAGCGAAGAGCTGCATGAAAAAATTCATAAATCTTAAAATTTTATAGAGATTTCTGTGGCAAATTGGCAGCCAAAGATTACGTCGTAGGAAGTTCAAATTTCACACACATGATTACTCTTATAGGAGGCAACTTTTCCACATATAGGCTAATAAATTGAGTTAAATTTTTTTTGGCGAGCTTTTTCACTCCACCCTAATGTCCATCCAGAATTTAGAGCACATTACTTTTATACTTTATTACATTACATCTATTTTATCATACTAAGTTACACTATATAGTATATATAGTGTAACTTAGTATGATAAAATAGATGTAATAATGGGATAGAATATATATATATATATATATATATATATATATATATATATACAACATATGTATATATATATACGACATGCAGGAAGAAAAAAGTAGGTTTTTCAGTCTCTTTGGATAATCAAGTCCTGATGATTCTTAATAAATCTCACCATGTTAATAATTTTGACCCTCGAGCCCTTGGTATTAGCAATGTTCCTGAGCCATGCAATTTGAAGGTGGTCGGCAGGCGTCCTCATATGCCATGATGCTGTAAGGGGGCAGACTGTGATGTAATGTAGAGGTGTGCCAATTTCGTCTCAGAAGTAATTTTCTGAATTGATTTTTTTAAACCTCGTTAGGTAGGATGGAAACGGGCCATGTTCAGTGAAGAAGAGTGTCTCTTCCCTGGTCCAACTTGCCGATTTTAATGACACTTTTGGCAACACATCATGCATCCTCCTAGCTGTTGTTTCTCCTTCATCCCATTCTTTCTGCCACGCACCAAGTAGCCAGCTAGTGGTTTCCCTCCTGCAATGACTTCTGGGCCATTTCACCCCTTCATCAATGCATTCCGTTGTGGTTGCCTCTTTTGCTAACCTATCTGCTTCGTTTCCTTCATGACCCGCATGGGCTTTAATTTAGCCTAGACAAATTTCCTTGTTGTTATTTAATAGATATTGTATTCTTCGTGTCAGTAGACTCGGTAATTTAGGATTTCTAAGTGCCAGGAGACCAGCTCGGCTGTCTGACCAGATCTTGATATTTTTGTCTGCTCTTGCTTTTGCTGCTTTAATGGCTGCTAAAATCCAATACAGCTCCGCCTGGAAAACGGAGTTATTGTCCTGCATTCTCGTGAGTCATTGCTGCGTTATACGCCCCCCTTCTTGCATAGAACAAAAAGCACTTCCCACTCTATTTTCCATTTTGGAGCCATCGGTGAAGTAGCTTATGCCGGAGTGAGGTACTCCCACTGATGGGTTTATTCTGCCATGAAAGAGTTTTAGCTGGATGTATAGACCAACGATTGCCCTTTCCTCGTAGTCATCTTTGTCATATTTTGCATTTCCAAGCTTTGTACTTGTTCTCATTCTCATTTTGACACACACCGCTTCTTTTTGAAGTGAAAGATGTAGTGGTGGAATTCCCGCAATTGTGTGAAGGGCCAAAGTGGGTGCTGTTCTGTAACTGCCTGTAATTGAGATCAGAAATTTTCGTTGTATTCCATTAAGCTTTCGTATAGTTCGTTGAGTTGGGTTATGGCACCAGACTACTGTACCATGACTCAACATTCTTTCTGTCACTGTTTTGTACAGCAGCTTTCTAAATTTCTGCCCTATTCCCCATCTCGTTCCAGCTATTCTTTGTAGCATTTGAAATTGGAACATGGCTTTTTGTCCTAAAGTCTGTACAGGAGCCGCCCAATTTAGCTTCTCGTCTAATGTAAGTCCTTGGTACTTCAAAGTACTAGTTCGTTTTTATTCTTATTTTATTCCAGCAGATGGGAGGCCTCTAGAAAGATTAATAAGGAGGAGGTACTTCTTCAGAGACGTTCAGACCTTGCTATCTGTCCAGGTTTTTAACAGGTTCAGTGCATTTGTGGCTAGCTCACCTAATTTGCGCTCTGATTTTGCCACGATTATAAAGGCGAAGTCTTCAGCAAATGCTTGCATGTGGTCCTGGTAGATCTAATGCTTTATCGGCCACGATATTCCACAGCACTGGTCCGCTGCACGATCCCTGTGGACAGAATTTTCCTTGTTGCTTGATTGCCGGACTTTCGCTTGTCATGAACATGACTTTTCTGTCCTCAAATACTTTAGCAAGAGTACTTTTAATATTGGAAGGGCATTTAGATTTCGCTAATCTGTTTTGATGATATCATAGTGAAGATTGTCAAATGCCCCCTCAATATCAACCGACACTACAGCGACATGCAGTTTTTTCTTTTTCTCTTCATTAATTTTGTTTAGCAAGGTTTCTAGAGCATTGTCCACAGACGAGCCTTCCTTGAATCCAAACTGGAGTGCATGTCTCTCTATGTGTTCAACTTGATGATAAGTCAACCTTTGTACAAGCAATCTCTCCAAAGTTTTACCCAGAGTTGGATAATTGGAGTAATTGGTCGATATGATTTTATTTAATCGTGTTTTCTTCCTTCCTTGTGGAAAAGAATGATAATTCCAATTTTAGGAGCTTAGGAAAGGTCGCAAGATCTAGACATTTATTGAAGAAAGCAAATAGAAGTTCTGGAAATATGTTATTGATCATTTGCAACACGAGATTATCTATACCATCATATCCAGGTGCTTTGCCTTTCGGGAGATAATTGACAGTTCTGTTGACCTCGTCTTTGGAGAAGTCTGTGTCCCTTGGCGTATTAGTGAAATCTTCAACCGTTATACTACTATTGCAGTTGTTACATGAGTAAAGTGATTCCAGAATTTTACCCGCGAGTACTTTGACAGAACCTGCGTTTGCGTCACCTGCTATTTTGAAAATTTCAATGGTATTGTTCCTTTCCTAAAAACTGCCTTGTACTGTTTACCGTAAGGAGAACTAGCATCTGTACAGAATTTTCTCAAAACTTCCTTTTTTGGCTTTATTTACATCTTTTACTAGTTGAACTCTTTTCTGTGCATAAGTTTCTCTAGCTCGTGCTTTTTCTTCACCCTGTGCCTTTTGAAATCTGTAGCTCCTGGCTTCCCAAACAGGTTGATTTTAAGTGCTTGAATTGTTGGGCTGGTAATGACACAATGCAGTGAATTTTATCTTCATTAGTTTTAATTTTGAATTCAATTTGTACCTCTTCTAGTAATGCTTTAGTTTCTGTACAGATAGATGCGACTATCTCTTCATATTCTGTTTCTTTTGGTAATCGAAATATTTTTAGTCTTGGTGTTCTAACTGTTGGTTTTCTGGATTGGATTAAATTATTTAAAACGCAACTACTGGTTTATACATTCCAGCAACTTTTCAACATCTCCGTTACAAACTACAGCAATTCCATTATTTTGTAAGGGTCTTGGTTTTTTACTTTTATTTGTTGTTTTGAAGGTTTAACGATGTTTTCTATTGTGCCTTGAGAATCTTCAATTTTCGATTTTGGGTAAAGGAGGATTATGGAAGGTTTCTGCCTTGCATTGGGGTTTGATTTCTTAATCTCATAAGATTTCAAAATTTGTGGGGCATTTTCTTGCCGTGTGGGTTGCTCATAAGCAAGTATCCTTCCAAGTTCTTGTAAAATTGAGTTGCATACGTTTCTTGATGACTTTGTGATGTAGTGCCTAGATGGTGTAGTTGGGTTAATGATGCGTCCCAGTGCTGCTAGATCTTCCGAAGGAGTATCTTGATGAAAGAAAAACTTCCTCTTTGTGACTCTACCAAAGAAGTCATGGAATTGATAGAGCGGTTCCGTCTCAGGTTGTAGGAAGAATTAACTGCTCTCAGGGAGGGCTCGAGGGTGTCACCGACTAATTCCATGTTTATTTAAATGACGATAAAAATATGCTTTTTCAAAGATAAAGGGGATTCTAAGAACATTGAACAGAAGAAAACATAATAAACACTTAAAAGTATGGAGTGACTGAATCACTTTCCTTGCACCTGTTTAGCCATCATCAATTAAAAAAAATATTTTACTTTCCCAGAACCAAAGTTAAAGCAAAGATAATTTTAAAAGAAAGACGTTTTTACAGCAGCTTAGAGTACATGTAAACACTTATTTAAAGCTGTAATTATATCTAAACAAAATCATGAATTAAAAAAAGTGCAATGGACAAGAAATACGTTAAATTTAACTAAATGAATACAATTTTTAAGCACAATTATACAATAAATAAAATTTTTAAGTAGTATGACACCACTAAATATTTGTTTTCCACCATGACACTATCATAGGTAAAGAATAGATATATTAAAATGTATACGACAGATTATAGCAATACACTAAATTAAAAACACTGATTCACTATTTTTTTTAGAATTATGAGTCCGTTAAATAATTTGTTTCTCACAATAATTCAATAAACAGAACAAAATTAAGAATACACAACATTCTATATATTTATACCATTATGTAGTGCAAAAAGGGTACAGTATGTTAAGTAAACAAAGTACTACGTAACACGACTTAAAAAAATAATAGTGAGAGGGAAAAGACCTAACCTCTAGTGAACCCAGCTAAGTATATATATATATGTATTAGAATTAAATACATTTTCTTCATTTATATAAATCAGCTACTTACAGTATTAATGTTTTCTAAAGAACCATAGAGTCCTTTGACTCCTCCATAGTTATGTAGCATGCACCAAATGAAAGGTTGCCCGTAATATGAGGATAAACGCTTATACTGTGGGTACAGTTCTGATTGAAGATCCAGAATAATCATTTTCCCCTAAAATGATAAGAATATATAACATTTATCTGGGGATTTATATTGAGCCACAAGAATAGCTTATGATTGCAAACGTTATTCAATCGATTTTAAATTTAGATATTGAGTTGAATTTAGCTATTAAAAGAATTGAGATGTTTCTCTTAATAACATTTCGCACTTATTTTAGTTATGAATGACAGCAATGCTGTACTAAAATAGAATGAATTGAGAATGGGAAAATCTATTTTGAGAAATTCAATTTTCAAATGTTCAATAACATGAATACAATTTTTTGTTGCAAGGAAATTCGAGAGCCAATAGAGATGAAAAAAATTTTTGATATAGGGTTTTTATGCAATCTTTATTCCTTTTTAAGAATTGAAAAATTAATAAACAATTAATTGAATTAAATCTATTTTATACTTTTTATACAAGTCTATAAATCGGGTAAAAATATATGTAACCATAACTTATTCACCAATAATATATGTTGTAATCAATGCATCATTGGAATCAAACTCTGCCCAATATTATATTTAAGACATGGGAAAGTAAAAATTCTAAATTGCTTAAAGTGGTCACAAATATTGCATATTGTGTGTTGCATTATCTTTTCTATCAAGTAACTAAACCTTTATCTGTCAATATGTCGTAAGACAACGTTTCTTGAAGTATAGGTATTTCCCTTCTCCATTGACGTTTTTTAGTTTAAGTTTTATATTATAATCAAAGGGAGAAATGAGAAAATTTAGTGAAAAAAGCTTACAGAAAAACTTGAGTGATAGGAAGTATTGGGATTTATTTATGAATTTTCATCTATTATTTTTCGAGATACCATTATTTGGGTTGGTTGGTTTTATGGCGCAAGGGCCATATTTGGCCATGTTGCGCCAGACAATATCAAATAATAGACAAACACACAATGAAAGCTTTATTGTCACAGAAGAGAGAAATACACCAAGACGAACGCTTTTGCGAATTTTTCGCCCTTGATTTATCTGCTGTTAACTGGAAAGAGTTTGCTATTAATTTTGTAAGACAAAGCAATAAACTGTTAAACTTGTATTATATAATAGTGGAGGAAATTTTTTTTTGAGAATTTGAATACCACAGATATTTTCAATACTGTCAGAGAGATGTATGTAAAAGACCTGTAAGACATGTTACAAATATATATTAACTGTGTTGTTGATTCTTTTATCAATAAATTATTTTTTTCTTCAATTCAGTGTTGTCAAAAAATATTCTACACAACAATTATACTAATTTTGTATGCCAATGTTTTTTCAACAATAAAAAAAGACAAAGGTAAAAAAAATTGATGAGAAAATATATGTTAAAATGTTTTTTCTAATTTGGTGTTTACTTTCTAGATGGTTACTTTTTCCTTCCTTTTTTTTAAGATTTAAAAGTACAAAAAGTTTAATTTTGAAAATAAACAACGCACCAAGATGATTGACAGGTACTAAAAATGATCGCAAAATGAATATTTAATTCAAGCGTTTTCTTGCATTAGAGTACATTTACACATTTTTCCTAAAGCATTTAGTAACTCCTTTTTTTAAGGCACTTTAAAATTCCTCTTCAGTAAATAGGTTTAACATGTAATGAACAAACAAAAAATAATAAAAATAGTCAATATATTTATAAGGGTGTACAAGTCTTTCATACACGATTTTTTCCTTGATAAAAGTCTTAATGATTTTTAGAAAGTCTTAAACTTCCTTATTAGTCTTTTTTTGCTGTAGCACTAGTGTTAATTTCATGACATTCAACTCAAAACCACCCTTTTACAATTCTTCCACACTGTATTCAGTAAATCACTTGAAATTGCATCTACTACATGTACTAATAAATAGACCGTTTAGTAACAAATGTACGTTTTAATTTTATGTAAAATATTGGTTCGGCACATAGGACACATTGAGAGACTCTTCGTACATCTCATGCATGTCACCAGATGACCGCAAGGCTGTAAAGTAGCATCCATTTCCGATTCTATGCAAATTTTACAAAATCGTTCGTCCTTGTCGTTGTATGAGGAGTAAAGTTTTACATCAGGTTTCATAAAAACATTGGCATTATTGTTTGTTTCATCCAACACCTGTACAATTTCATTTTTGGGTGTTCCTTTTAGTCTAGGGTCAACAATCGGTCCTTGTTGGGCTACCAAGCATTTTGGATAAAACTTTATGTGTTCGTGTCTGACTACATCCTCCTTTTGCCAAATTTTAAGCCCTCCTCCACACCAATAGCACCTAACCCCGTCCGAGACAACCGTATAGTTCAATTCATTTTCGGCCAAGTCCCTAATGTCAACATTTGTGCGTGGCCAATCTCTAAACGTAGATAGGCGTTTATTGAGCATAGATATGCTCGGAACTTTAGGCTTCAAATTTGCGTACTGATTACTCATTTTCCTTAAAATTATATTATACTCTGTTACTCTTAAGTGTAAAATTATGGTGCAGATTGTGCTGAAAAGGTTCTCTTCGTCAATTTTTTTAAAAATCTGATACTTGTCGAAAATACAAGTGGAAGAGTAAAAAGAAAAATCACATGCACATTTAAGCATATCCATTCGTTAAAATCTTCTTGCATTACAACACACAATTTTACTTGGCGTATTATCACAAGCACGTGTTTTCTGAGTACATTCTTCACTTATGCGTTCACAGTTACTCACAAAAGATAAGACTAAGATAAATTTTAACTTTACTGATTAGTAAGTGTATGGTGTTATTCACTGATTAGTAAGTGTATATAGTCCAGTTCTTCGTGCCTCTAGTTTACAATTCTTTTTCCAAGAACAGCTAACACATTATAATAGCAATGTTTAATATTTGTGCAATTGCGGATTTTGACGGATTTCAGATTCAAGAGGGTTTCTTAGTACGTGAATAAGAATACATCGCCATAAAATCGCAAATAGCTTCAAATATTCGTTTTAACTTATCGCCTTATAAGCATAAACTGAGTGCAAAAGATCACAAAACTGTTCGATATGTTGAAAATTACATGTGGTCTTCCTTTCTGTCCCATGGCATGGGAAAGTGTCTCCTTTAGAAAGTTTTAGACTCTAAGCTTTTAGAATTGTACGAGCAGACCAAGAGTGCCACTCAGTACCTAGTTGCTTACAAAGGTGGTTGTGTGGAAAAGAAACGCCTAGATGCATAGAATATTCCGAATATCAACTTGGAACTATATGGGTGTCCCGAATTCGATGCACTATGTGCTCTAAGTAGCAACAAAAAGATCCAAAAACTATCATGTGGTCATCACAAAAATAATTTGCATTGCCCCAAAGCTGAGGTGATGGCATTTAATAATTGGCTCGTCGTAAACACGTGTCTCTTAAAAAATGCAGTATGTAAAAAATAAGTTATTTTTTACTACAATGTATTAGTTTTGTAAAATATATGAATCATAATGTTTTTTCAATTAAAAGTGTTCTAATTTACTTTGTTTCCATGTGACTTCCTTCAATCTGTTTAAGTGTCTCTGTTTTTTCTTGCAGAGTTGTTTTAAGAATACATCGAATTCAGATTTAATCCAATATTTCAATAATATCTGTTCATTTTAAAATTCACACTAATACTTAAAATTTTCAGTTATTATTTAATTTTACTCATATGTAAAACTATTAGCGGTGTGCGTAAATATTTAGATTATGCATTAAATATCAAGAAAAGGCAAAAGTTAATTTGCTTAGCAGCACAGATGTGCACACATTATTTTTAAAACAGAAAACCCACATGCTATCCATTTCAACGTAGTAATGAATTAGATGTAAATTAAGAGAACAATATGAAGTATCTTGTAAAATACTTCATAGCTTCGTACAGTATTGGAATTTTGCTCTGCAATTTAAACTGTACAATATGCACAAGGTTTTCAAATAAATAAAAGGAAGTTCATATTTAGTAAAATGCATGGTTTGCAAAAAAAAGCATAAAAGAGGAACGTCTAATTTAGAACTTCAAAAACAAATGGCTTTTAATTCTATTTTCCACTACTTCAAATGTGCAAGGAAACATCTTCATAGTATGGGTCTTGTAAAGTTTCAAATAAAAGCAAAAAAAATTACTCTTACAGGTTTTTATAATATTTTTTTTACTATGCATAAAACACACTTTAAGAATCAAACTTTTAAAAAATGTCTTAATTGTAAAATTAAAAATAAAAAGCAAATTGCATTTAAATGTTTGTAATAATATTTAAAGTATATATATTTTCAATTGTTAAACGTTTTTTAAAAATCTTCAATGTAATAATATGTGTAATAGTATCTAATATATAATTAAGAGTAAAAGCATTCAACTTTTAAAAATATAAATCCTTATATTTCATCCAAAAACAGTTTGTAAATCTGTATAATAAAAAATTAAATCACTAAAACTTAGGAAGATTTATTGAAAGTAAAAAAAAATATGCAAGGAAAGATTAATTAAAAAATAACATTTGGTTTAGATTTTATAGCATACATGATTTCAATACAATTATAACTTATTCAAAATGTGCACGTTCATAGTACGGGTCTTGTAAAGTTTACTCTTACTTAAGTGTATAATACTTAAAACAAAATTTCTGCAATAAAAATATGTGCTATAGCATCTAATGTTTAATTAATTTTTGAGTAAAAACATCTAACTTAAAAAACAAATCTTTATAGCAAAGAAAAAATTTCATTTCAAATTTTGCATTTTAAAAGACAATTTAATAAAACTATGTAATAAAAACAAATAATCCTTAATACAGTATATGTGGTAAGCCACGCAAAAAAAAGTTTATTTAAAAACATCAAGATGTAAGCATTTATAAAAATACTATTCAGAAACGGAAAGATCAATTGCAACGTTGTCCAAATATCGTCTAGTGTACGACACTGAGTTCTAGTTCGGGGGCACATAAGTGGTTTATCGCTGCTTTATACAAGAATTTTACGAAACGTTAAGTTTATTCTAGGGCATAATGCTTCCCACGGGGCAAGCTATGAAACCAAAATTGGTTTGTTGGATACTTCATCACAAGCAAGCTTCCATTTTCCAGAACAATTTTTAAAGAATTGTAGTTCTTTCTAGAAAACACAAATTGCCTTTTCTGTCCAAATGAAACAGACGCTATGGGTGCATTAAGATCCAAGTCCTTCTCGTTGTCTTTATGGGCACCTATACAGTCCTTACCATCTTTACAACGGTTCACCAACACATAATTAAATCTTGTACCAATTATTTGTTCCACTTCTGCCTTTATTTCGAATAGTAAAGGAGACCAAGACTTGGCTGCAATACAAGATCCGGTAAAGGCATAGCTTATTCCTATGTTTCCGTATGCTACAAGTTGTCGAGGCACAGTACATTTTTTTACCGTAAATTTCTATAGTAGTTTCCTCTTTCTTTAAGTACGTTAATTCGTTCCCCTATCGACGAAAATATGCCCAGCCTTCACGATCTGTAAGCAATTTACCATACTCATAACATAAAGAATCTTGACAATATTTCTGCAAACACAGTTCTTTGTCTGCACGCATTTTCTTTGCAGGTCTAATGCCCTTAGAATCCATGATTTATTTAAAAACAGTAAAAAAGGGGCAGAAAATCCCAAAACAAGAAGCAAAGTAATTCAAAAACCCAAGATGCTCCAACTATGCTTTAAAAAGCCTCTTATTTATCAAATAGTTTTTCAGTTTGTATCGTTATCTATGACTCCGTGTTTAACCCCGTTCCTTCTGTTATCTTGATTAGCCTACACGTGCAAAACAATCCTTAGTCATATTCTCACAAGTTCCAGAGGCTTCTAGACTTTCAATCTGATACTTTACCATCACAAACCTTTGGTAGAATGTATTTGCCTAAGATTGCATCTAATCAATAAAACAATTTCCCACATTTGTCACACATATACCTTAGTCATATTGTCCCAAGTTCCAGAGACTTCTAATAATATCAATCTTTTACGTTTCCTTGCCATCGCTTATAATATGCATACTATAAATTCTTTGGCTAGTTACCTCTTATTTACTTAAAAATGTAATGTTTCATACACCGTTATGCATTTGTGTCCTATTCAGGTCTCAGTCCTCCCTTCGAGTTGCAGTAATGATTTCCCTACAAAACATGTCCTTCCTTAAACATTCAAATTTTCTTCAAGAACCTGCCTTATATAAATTTATTATAATATAAAAAAGGTTTCCGTATTATAAATCATATCTTACATGCAGTGTTCATACGCTTAAAACCTTCGCATATATCGGTTGGCCTCAATTACTTATGTTCCGAGTTCCAACGTTAGAGTATTAAGATAATCTTTTATTTTATTCCAAATGTTTTCATACATATATCCTCGCATCAAATTAAAAAGAGCTAAATTAAAGAATATTCTGTTGCTAATTTATTCCATCACTACATGTAGGTACCCCCAGTCATTTAAAAAATATATAATTATAAAATAAAAATTTTAACCTATGCACTAAATCATGATACTATTATATAAATATAGAATAATTAGTTTAAAAATCAACCCCTAGATGGCTGTACCTGTCTTTTAACAAAAACTAGAAACTTAATTTATGCAAGAGAACAAATATATATTTAAATATAAAAGCAATAAATCTTTTAAAACTAATTGTTACTTCTTCCACCACTAGATGGCTGTACCTGTCTTTTAACAAAACTAGAAATTTAATTAAAACCCCCATGCAATTACTCAAACCATTTTCTAAACATAGCACATTCCTAGTATTAAGAAAAAGTGCAAGTCCAAAAGAGAGAGAGCTAACACTACATTAATTCAAACATCTCCTACAAGTCCCAATAGACCCGTGGTAGAGCACTTGACTTCGGATCCCATGGTCCCGGTTCGAATCCAAGAAATTACTTTTTAATTCTAAATAATAGGGTTTCTCGTTTCCCCGTCAGATGGAGCTACCAGTGATTCATTACCATGGCAACACAACTCCAACGAAACAACGCCATCTTTTCAATGACGTCAACCAACTCTTCGTTATCTCACCCCTTCTCTTATCTACTTCAAGTTCCCCTCTCCTTATCAAACGGCGGCCATCTTGGATTTGACGCTATAGTGACCCCATACTACTGCCGCCTACAACTCGAAGGTTGCTAGCGCAGTGGGCATAACCACTGAGTCACGATGACCCCACCGTTATTTGGGAGATAAATAAGCTATAGAAGAATGTGAAAATGCCCTTATATTACTTTGAGCATACTTAGCATATTACTTGAAGAATATGCTATGTGATATTTGTTTCTTTTGAAACCAGGAAATTCGACACAGATCTAGTAAATAATTATACGAGATGATTAAAGAAAGCAAACGTTTGCTCTTTGTTTGATTCATTTCAATCTTTTGATTTTTCTCTATTACATTCAAAATTTTAAACTGTTTCAACAATCGTTTACTGCTCTTAAATAATTACATAAATAAATTATACTAAATCGATTAGGAAAAGTGATTTTTGTTACAAGCAATTGATTTAATCAAAATAATGCATTGTACTCTAACTTTGAAGCAAAGGCTACTGTTACCTAAATAACTTGTCTATGAATCAATGATTAGATTTCTTCTGAATAATGCATTTTTTAATTCAGATGGTTTCAATATACAATTTACATTTTATTGTAAGCAAGTGAGAAGTATCCATTTAATACTTTTTACTCTACATGAGTTAAAGCTTTAACACCATTCTGCCTGTACATCGAAGTATAGAAACATCTTTTGTGAATATTAACAACTCTTACATTTTTGTATATGTAACGATTTATAAAACGTGTCACTAATTAAGTGATCAATGACTTGCAAAACAAACTTTTGCAGTTATTGTCCTATTTTTATAAAATTTGCAGACTGTTTTTACTAAAAAGGCTATATATAAAGTTTTATTTCAATATTTTAAGTCATTCGGAAGTTATTACATAAAACGTGGTCAAAAATTTTGATAAATTAGCAAAAATTGATAGGTCCAATGCGAATTCATTATCCATGTATTGTCAGAATTTTAATTCAAATAATAGTTTGTACACATAAATCAAATTAACTCCATTCAGTAAGTGCATTTCTCAATTGTAAAGCAAAAAAAGTACTAAAACACCTAAAACTTCGCAAAAAAAAGCATAGATTAAACAACATTTCAAATCAAAATTTCGAAGCATGATGAATTTCTCATTCGCACTTAGACAAACATACAAAAATTTTCCAAAAGATTTCAAAGATTATCCAAATAAAATTTCCAGAAAATCAATGAAAACCAGATGCGCAGGGAACATTTCGAAATCAGAATGTCAAAAAATCTGAATCGGCGAAAAACGCATTTTTGTAGTTGACTTATACTCATCTTCTGTTTTATGTTGTTATATATGTACACCGTCAAAAACGATCGTAATTGAAAAAGTCTTTTGCTATCTACAGAGTTTTCTAAAAATTAATCTTGACACTAAAATTCAAAAATAAATTTTTCGATCCATTTTAGTGATTTTGAAAGTCCACTGTCCACATAAATCGTGACAGATGCAATTTGACAGAAAGTAGGATTTTTCAGATTTGTATGTATTTATATTCATTCGAGTGCAAGGTTATAGATCTTAAGAATGCTACATCTTGTAAGATTTGTCATGAAACCATGTTTCGAGATGCATAGGCGCATTTGTTAGGTTAATTAGGCCCATTATTACGCCATTATTACGCCCCACGCATTAAGGCCCATTAAATGAGCCTTAATGTATCGCCTGGGTAATTTTAAGTAGTTTAAATATGTAAATGATGTATCACTTATGTGAACAGGGTCAGTACATTTTAGACGCATTTTCTTATTAGATGTGAATGATGTCCTCGTATGTGTTCCGTATTAACAATATTTTAAAAGAATTTTCATGTTATGGAAACATTTGCTATGGGAAAAAAGTGTTTTTATTTCATAGAAAATTAACTAAACAGTAATTGTTCCTAAATTAGGAGAATTGAGTTTGATTGAAATAATATATCTCCATGGAAAATTTTCAGATTCCATCCATTCGTTCCACAGGTAGGACTCCACATTCCACAGGCATTGTCTTTCACTATAGATTCTCTGTACATTATTTAATTATATTATATAGCATATTATGTAGTCTGCATATTATGTAGTTTAGTGTTAAAAACTGTTATTATTGTATGCACATATGGAAGTTCAAGCTGCACTTGTAAAAAGAACATAATAGCTGACTAAGATCGGATGGGGAAATTCAAACAATCAAAATTTTTAAGGTGGGTAGTTAATTAACGTCGCACTGGAGCAACACAACTGGCTATTGGCGATGGTCCGGGATCAATCCCAAGGACACCAAAATTTTTAACCACTTAACGCATATATCCGTGTCTGACACGGGCGAAAGTTACCGGCAAATTTGCACATGCCCGTGTCTCACACGGGCGCTCTTGTATCTCGCGTTATTTTATTTTTACTAGAACGGACCCGTCTGAGGTCCGTTCTAGTAAAAATAGATAGGCTAGATTATAATTAAGTTTATTTACCATATATGGCACCACTATGCAGCATTTTTCTTGTGTAAACCACGTGGTGCATTTTGATGATTAGCTATAAGTTTGTTAGGAATTCTTTGTTATAAAGCAGTTGTTTGGTGTGGAAAAGGTAATATATCCATTTTTATTACGTTAAATATGATAAAAGTAAACAGTTAACCATAAATTAATTTTTACTAAGTGTTTTTGTAACTTGTTTAGAAAAAGTTATCTGATAATGAGCGACTCTGACGATTTTGAATATGCCAATTTATCAAAAAGTTTCAGCGATGAAAGTGATGATCTCTTGAGTGATGGAAGTGAATCTGAAGATAATGATGACGAGATTTTGGCTTTTTTTTATGCATTTCAACATCCAGGATCGTCACCGAACCAATGGTCACCGATTACCATGGAAGAATTATATATATTTTTAGCCATAACTATACTACAAGGTATAATTAGAAAACCTGAGGTGAGGATGTATTGGTCAAAAGTTGAAATTTTTCAATCACCTATTTTTTTATTATTATTAATATTTTATTATTATTAATATTTTATTATTATTAATCATATATTATTATTATTATTGTATTATTATTAATATTTTGAAATTCAAAATAAACATGTAATCAAATCGGTTACACGTTGTTTGTATAATAATTTTTTTTATAACTTTTACCCCACCCCTTGCTCCCTAGTCACCCCCCACAACTGAAATTGCAAAAAATAACTTACACTATACCTATATATTCATTTTCTGTCAAAAAAACCTCGATCATTTTTTTACCAGTTTTTCCGAAAAAAACTCGTGCTTTAAGTGGTTAAATACACCATTATGTAGGAAATCAATGTGCCTGAAATTTTAAATGTAAAGCATGTTAAATTGAGCATTGATATGGATAAGATTTTTTTGGTCTGAGGAAGAAATATTCATTGTGAGAATGGGGTGCACCCAAACTATTCCGAATATTTACCAATGAAAGAAGCTTAACGTATTAAAGTAAAAGAAGCTTAACGTATTAAAGTAAAAGAAGCTTAATGTATTAAAGTAAAAGAAGCTTAACGTATTAAAAGCGAATAAAAAAAATGGAAAATGTATTTCTTTGCACTTAAACACCAATAAATATGCATGTTTAGAGTACAAAAAGTTCATTATTTGTGAGAAATTTGTTAGGTGTTCCATATCAGATACCTTTTTCAAATCAACAATTGACTTTTTTACTATTTTCAGTATAATTTAAAAGTGTGTTTTTAAGTTTGATAGACTCACACGTAATCTTAGTTCATTTTGTCATAATTTGTCGTTTGATTCATTACAAAACCCTCTCTCAACCTTTACAATCAGGTGTTCCATGTCACGTTTGGTAAGCAAATGAAGCCTTCACCTAATACTGTTCTTTTTCTCGGTAGTGCTCATATTTTAGATCTTTTATCATCCTTCTTTCCAATCTTCTTATTCGTGATAGCATTTGCAATTCATAAATTAACATGCACGAGTGTATTCACCTTTATCGTGTCTATTCCAACGTAGTCAATCAAATGCCGATCGGACAGGATTAACATATACACCGTCTTATACAAGAAACTAGGGGCAAATGAGATATTGTTTCCTGTAACTACCTGAATGGCAAATGCCATTTTCATCAAGTAATCTTCTTAATCAAGTTAAGATTGTCTTAAAATTAGATATCAGAGATATTAAAGTTTTTTCATGTTTAATTATAAGTAAAGAACACTTTTTAGGTTAAATTTCCGGAATAGCTTTGAAATAGAATCAAGACATTTATAATATAAACAAAAACCTTGTCCGTCCCACCACAATATTTTTATCCTCCATTTTACTCGCATGCATTCATTCGAAAAGCAGTCAACAACCACGCCGTAAGACAAGCGTGTCTTGGCCAATGAAAATTTCACCCGAAGCCAAATATCTCACATATCCATCCATAGACATTATATCGCCAATGGGTATGTAAATGAGAAAAATTTGATTAAAATATTGAAACATGAAATACTGGGTATATTTAGAGATAAAATTAGATATAAAGACTCTTAAAAATGTTCTGAAATATGTTCGTGGGTATATTTTTCATGGAAATAAATTGCCATAGGTTTTATTCATTTATGTATGTATAATATTATTACTTCCCCACGATATAATTTAATTAGGAACCATATTAAAATCATGCTAACTAACCGTACATTAAAATTAATTTCGTGAATCGAATTAATTCTTAGAATTATATAAGGTCATGCATTGTATGTTAAGTCATTTAATTGTTCCGGTCATTTTTAATTGTTCCTTTTAACACCATTGCGTAATTAAAATTAGTTATAGTACCTAAATAATTAGATAGCTTTTAAACTGAATAAAATTGTAAGACTATAAATCAATATTTCTTTTATAAACAATTTGAATACCAGTAAAATCTCCCGACTGCCACATTATATTTGTGAAATATGAGAAGTCTATCATACTGAAAAGTTGGGACTCTCCTAGGAAAATGCAGGACTTCGAAGAGGGTTTTTCCTCTTGAGTATCATGAGTCATCATTCAAGATTTATAGTTTTTTATATCATTTATACGAACCTTTATAGTCGCAGAAACACACAAAACCTACAATTAACAAATGTTTATTAACTAACGCCCTAAAACATCACGGTTAGTTACCCCGGAGAAGTTAACTTAGAATAACTTAACTTTAATGCAATAAACATGCATGTCAGGCAAGTTTGCGGATATGCTTAAAATAAATTTTCAAAACACATATAAATGTGCTTTCAAACTATTTCAGTTAATCATCGATCAGTTAAACGAAGTTATACTTTCTAATTGAGTTCACTCGAGAAAAAGAAGTATTTTGAGATGTGTAGAAAGCTTAAGGCTTTCTTTGATAAAAATATAGATTCTGATATGAAAAGTCGGAAAGAGTTTAAATTACTATAAAGCAGATTTTTTGAACGATTTTAATTTGCTAAGCTGCTTTGAGATTTAGATATAACATTAGAGAAACAAATAATTTGTTTATACTTATTTTTCCTTTGATATTTACGAAAAAAAAATGTATTTAAGATTTTAAAAATTTTAATCATCCATTCCTGATCTCACAGATATTCCAACTCATTTAATTATCCTTATATTTATTCGACTAGTCTGCTGAGTATAAATAGTATTTTGTTTGCAGTCTAGAAAGTATGGATTCTTCCTCAGGCAAAATAGTTTGCAACATTAATTATACATGCAGAAATCTTCAAGACGTTTGAGTAGCATTACATCTAAGGTTACTACAAAATGCATTAAATTATAAATATTTCCGAAAAAATGAAAGTGCGATTGAATGATAGGAATTTTTGAGTTAAGAATGCATTTCATAAGATCTATGTTTAACGGTATTAAAAAAATATATGCACAAATAGGAAATAAATACGTAAATTTCATCCAGCTTTTAATAAAAGTTAATTACGTTACAGAGAGTGATTACTTAGGAAAATATAATGATTCAATTACTTCAAGAATGCGTAAATATTTAGATAGGTTTAAGTTATAGAAAACGATCACGAAAGTCTAATGACAGTAACGAATCAAACTAGCAGGACGTTTGTAAAGTCGAATATTTTGTCAAATCATGTCCTCTCAAGGCAAACGCAATATAATTGATTTCGAAACAAAAATAAATTGCAAAACCTTTTGGAAACTCAAATTTTAAATAATCCATCATCACTTAATTTTCAAACAATCTTCTCATTTTTTTACCAATTTTAGAAACATTGAATACATCAGTTTGTTTTTATGTGAAGAGGGAATTATGGTAGGTAGGTAATTAACGTCGCACTGGAGCAACAGAACGGGCTATTAGCGATGGTCCGGGATCAAACCCGAATGGAAAGATCCAAGGACAACGCCACGTAATTTTGAACCACGGTCAGATGACGAGGTCACACCTGAGCTGGCACCCCACTCTCCAAGCTTCCACACCACGTAACATGAGGACATTTGTGGCCACGACAGATGTAACGTGAACCAGCCCCCTTGTACACGACGGTCTCTGGTTGGATTCCAATCCTCCGGTTGCTAATCCGTTAATCTACCAACTGGGCAACCGCGGTCTATGGAAATATGGATAGAGGCTTTTTAGTGAAACTAAATGTAGTCTTTTGTAGTAGAATGTGTTTTCTTGGTTACATTTAAATGAACTCCTGCACGTATCCGAAAATAGCGAATTTTTTTAAGATCCAAGGTGATCAATCACAGCAGATTTCAATGAAGCTTTTGTTATGTTTCTGACTTAAACCATAATGTTTTGAGAATGCTTATCCGTTTCTATAGAGGTGTTTGGGAAAATGACGGAAATGTGTTCTAACCACGCATTTCCTGTTAAGCAATAAAAAAACTATTCCTTCCCTATATACTCAAGAACTCATCAAAAGTAATTGCTCATGGTCTTAACATTACCTGCTTCTGCCGCAACTCTCGTTTTACATGGAGTATATACTCGAAGAGTCAACAGAAAACATTTTATACGCTGAAACTATTTGAAATATTATAAGTAGTAGGACAGTTATATGTAAATAAAACCGCAAACTTCATTCTGGATTCCTTGAGGCATGTTTGCATTCGATTTTTCTGAATGCTTCGACTAAACTATCCTTCTCCTTGAGAGGTTGAATGTAGTTCCAAATCAATTCATTATCAAAAGGAAAACAGCCTAAGTCACTCATTGAGTTCATTTGCAAGTGGTCTGTGCCCTTTGCTTAGAAATAGGAAGTCATTTGGATCTCCCACGCAGAAATCTTTAAATCAATACTGTAGAGGAAATTAAAAATGAGATGTTTTAGAATGCCAGGGGCGAATAAGCGTTTTCTATGAAATAACACAAATGCGCTGGTGTAGATTGCATATAAAACTTTTGCTATGAGCTGCCCCGGGAAGCAAAATTATATCACCGAATATGTTTACTTGAGACAATTGAAAATAATAATAGACAACAAGTGTTTTTCCCATTGCATTAGAAAGTAGCTCCATGTGCTAAATTGGTATTCCTTAGATTTTCTATTAAATAAATCCAAACGAATTATTGTCTAGGATTTAATGCGGGTCTATATTGGAAACAATACGTGTGTTTGCATTACGAAGGCGGAAGAAAGAAGCGATTCTATTAAATGATGGAAATAAATTAAAATATTTCACGATAGTAATCCGAAAAGGTATTCCTCGCCACAAAGAAATTCGATTCCTTTTTGCACTGCTACCATTCCATGTGTTGGATGAAAAGCAATTTCTTTGAATGCAACCTTCATAGCTTCAATTCACAATGCTGTCTAACAATTTACGAAATATTCCATAGTATTGTGATTTTTTTAAATGGTGTTCTTTTTTAAAGTTGGAGGATTTGCAAAAAAAGCGATTTTTTTCACGTATTAAGAGTTTTACTAACGCCGATCTAAAAAACACATTTTAATACTTTATTAGATCATCATTAACCTGGGTTCGAGTTCCTATATTGGGATGGGTGTTCGCAGTGATTCGGAATTCACTTTAAACCGTAGGTCCTAGTCCCTCGCAGGAAAAATTAGCCGCAGACCAAACCAGTAATCTAGGTTGCGATATGCATATTCGACGATTTCTTCGTCCAAGTATGCCTTACGACTTCGACAATCTTAGGAACTTGGGGAAAACCCACTATTCTGTACATTCGCCAGTACATCAGTAAAATTAAGCAAGCGTTATCTATACGAAAGAAGTACACCCGAAGACTTTTTAAGTAATTATCATTGAATCGTTGAATAAAAAACCCAAACAAGATGTATGCCTTATTTTAGCTTCAAAGCAATATTTTCGATTTATTAGTAATGAATTAACAATTACAAAAGTAACGAATTGAAAGGTGTATAACTTTTGAATACAATCAACTCAGAGGTGTCTCAAACCAAGGTGTGCAAAATTTTAGTTCCATTCCTTTTGATAGTTTTTAATATAGACCTTTATTCAAAACTGCATCACACACTTTTTGACTTATTTTAGGGGCCGTCCTAAACTGGAATTTTTAATTTATTTGGAGAATTTTTTTCTGTACTTGTGGCTGGTATTTAATTAACGTCGCACTGGAGCAACACAACAGGCTTTTGGTGACGGTCCGGGATCAAACCCGAAGGGAAAGATCCGAGGACAACACCACGTAATTTTGAACCACGATCAGATGGCGATTCTGTACTTGAGTACAACTAAACTTGGATATACACAATACACGGCGGTAGATGGGTAAAAAGTTTCATAAATGGGGTGGGGAACTGCTCTGATTTGCTACTGGTGAAGTCACTCACTGCTACGTCATACTCTTAAAAGCACACATCCGCGATAGAGATGTAATTTAAAGAGGTTGTAGCTTAAATGCATTAATTATAACTCACAAGTGTTGCTCCTCATCTGATGCAAGAAAAATGAGATGCTGTTCCGTATATCTAATATATATATTATAATTTTAAAGCTTATAAAGCTTAAAATTTGTGGATTTTTCTACGTTGCATTGACTTATGCATTCAGTAGATTAAAATAATTCAAACTTAGTTTGAAAGTTAAACAATTGAGGGGCCAATGTTACTCATACTCTGGGTGCAACGTTTACCCACAATATATTATTTAAAAAAACAGAATTTTATGAATCGATATTACCACTTTGTATTGTGCTACGAAACCGCGCACATAGAACAGATAAAACTGGAACTGAGCGCTAGGGTTATACTTGAAGATTATTTATAATGCCATCTAGTTAATAATTTCAATTAGGATACTTTTTGAAATAATTCTTGTTTCATTGAAATACGTACTTTTCTAATGAAAATGAAACCTAAATACCAAAAGAAACTGAAGAATCGAGGGCAGATTGATAAATATACTAAAATGTTTTATGCGTGACGGAATTTTAAAATTCTAAATATTGAGACGGACCCTAAATGATTATTCTCTTATATTTCAGGCAATTGAGGTTTGATTTGCAATTTATATTCATAATTTTTTGGTATGGGGAAATATTTAATGACCTTAAAAGGGGATGTTGATACTTGAAATTTTGGAAAAAATTTCTAAATAAATATGAAGACGGACCCTTACACACACATCAATTGCACATTTATTTGTCGTAAGCATTATATTCCAAGTCTTTTGCTTGATTGTGAGATTCTAGGGAATAACAAGAGATGTTCGGATACATTTTTGACCGTCTCTATCTGTTACCCACCTAAGTCAAATACTATTACCACTCATGCTTCAAGCCGAACGTTTAATCTAGCCTCTTCGGTTTGTTTATTTAACCCTCGGAGCGTCACGAGATTTTCGAGTAATGTAGTTTTATCCGAGAACACATACATACATCCGTTTGAAAGAATCTATTGCAAGATTCTATTGGTCAAGAAATCGAAACTTGCAAGAAGTCATGCAGGGAAGACTGCAAGTTGCAAAACGGATGTATGCGGGTGAATCCTTCAGAGGTTGTTGTCTTGCAGGGATTTAGAATGGATGTTTTGGGGACAGATTTTCAATTAAAAAGTGTTCAATCACGTGTAGATATATTATTTATTTTACAATGTGTTATTGGTTGAACAAAAATGCGAAATTCGATTCTACACTATCGAAATACAATTGCCACCCTCTATCCAAAACATGTCTAAAAATTTCTATGTGGATTGAGACGTTTCAAATCATAACATTAGTCACCAAAGAGTAAGAGGACATGTACTTGGATTATTTCACTCGTAAAGTAGCATTGAATAGGGCAAGCAATTTCAATCTATTTCACTTCGGCCCATGGGATTCTTTTAAACTTCGAAGATGAAATTGAGTAATCTGAGAGAGAGAGAGGGAAGAGGGGGGTAGCACATCGAATGAGGTGATCATTTGTCCCAAGGTTCATGCCAGTGCACCACTCCAGAAGCAGACGACGATGTTTGTTGCATACCTCTGTACTTCCCCTTACTAGAGGTACGAGATAATTTCACAGCACATCCTACAAACTGTTTTACTTGTCGTGTTTTACTATTTAGCAGCATAACTCTTGAACACACGACTCGCCTCTCCTAGGAGTCCCAGCGTGGGGTGTTGGAACCCTTCCCTGATCCCATCGAGCATGTCTGAGATATGCTAAGCTGTCAGTTGGAGCACCCCTGAAATGTAAGGGAGCAGCAATATTCAAGTAAAAAATCATTTGCGATTTCAAAAACGTATCAATCCGTAGACATTTCCGAACTTTTCCTTTAGTCTAAGGTAGGTATTTTAGTTAACGTCATACTGGAGCAAAACAATAGACTATTGGCGACGGTCCGGGATCAAACCCGAAGGGAAAAATCCGAGGACAACATAATTTTGAACCACGGTCAGATGACGAGGTCATACCTGAGCTGGCACCCCACTCTCCAAACTTGCCCACCACACCAATGTGAGGACATTTTAGGCCACGACAGATTTAACGTGCACCAGTCCCCTTTATGCACGACGCTCTTTGGTTGAATTCGAACTCGCAACCCTCCGGTTGCTAATCAGTTACTCTTCCAACCGGACTTTAGTCTAAGGAAGCATCGAACAAAAATATCTCTTAATTCTGATACGAAATGTTTACTATCTATCCCATTTTTCTTAAATACAAACTTTTTGATGGGCCTCTTTGGCTCAGGGAGTTTGTTTAGTCTGCTAGCAGCCCACGAGCTGTAAGTGGCGCAGGTTCAGTCGACAGAATCAATGAGTTTCTTTAGTTGTCATTACGGGTTTAAAATTGGTAGGTAAATTAATTGACATCGCACTGGAGCGCCAGTTTGGAATCAGTTGGTGGGTTTTTATGGCGCCCTATTACCAGGAAAAACTGACAGAAAATGACTAAAATTAAATGAGTTTTGTTATTTGCAAAACTAAATTACATCTTTGCATATTTTGGCATATAACTTCTAACTCGTGTGCCTTTTATTTTCTGCAAAACTATCAGTTTGTTTAAACGATGCTTGTCACTTTCTGAAGCATTGAGATTTACTGAGAATTTCCTATAGAAATATCCGGAGATATTCAGTATTAAATACGCTGTCCTCTTCAGGGATTATCTCCATATTGAAAAACGCTATTTGTTGATGGATATTATTTGTAAACGACCAGAACTGTTCACTTGGTGTTTGAAAGCTGCACTGAAAGAAAGATTACTTCTGGTTTCTTGTGTTTGAGAACCGTTAAATCCTACTTCATCCTCTTCAACCTATGGAATTATGACAAAGGCGGAATCTCTCTTACCAGTCTAAGAACATTCTAATGTGTCTAATACAAGTTTATCAAATGGATATTTGAACGATGCTGTACTAAAGTTTTTAATTTCTATGCACCAACTATGCAAAATTCTCCATAGAAAGAAGAATACATTTATAATTTCAATCATGAGAATTTTTATCAAATAATATTCGGCTTCAAATACTAAAAATTTATAAATGGACTGCTTTCGATAGCAATCTTACAAAATAAAAGTTAACAATTGTCATCAAAAGTATTAACAGTTATAAATTTTATTGAGACACCAGAGAAGCCGTTTGAATTGAATTAAATTTTAATTTAAAAATTGAAATATGTAACAAGTATTTTACAAAAATTAAAGGTTGAGAGAGTACTGCATTATTTAAAATCACTTATAGCTAGAATGAACGGTTGATGTCAATTTCTACAGTTAATCGTTAAATTGAGTTGCTTACTTTTAGCGTCAGCTTCAAACTGTAACAAAACTGAATATAACAGCTAATTATGACTGTTACCTCAAATTAGCAATAATCGCTCTAACACCAGCTATTGTAAAATAACGTTTCTTTCCATCTCTGCAAAAATTGTTTGCTGGCTAAAAAAATATTTTCCCTTAAAACTAACTTCTGAAAAACTTATTTATGAATAAATGAATTTTAGCGTTTAAGTGCCTGAAATTTACTATTTGTCATCGTATTGTGCAGTACATTTGTTACTAGACTTGTAAAACAAGGTTATTTTAGTTTTAAACCTGACATTTTAAAACGTTTTAACCACTATTATTAAGGCTTTGAGACCACTCGCCTATTATGCTCGCTTAAAGCGCAAATTTTTAAATTCAAATATTTCAACTGAATTTCCTTTCCCCAATGGGGAGAACAGCAATGTATCGCTGCAATTTTCAGTGACCTTTAAAATTCTTCATATTTATTCACAAATTGAACAAAATATAATCATTAAATATAAAAAATAATAACGGCTTAATTTTATAAAGAATTTATAAAACGTTTCATTCCAATCATTATCGATGATAACTTCTTGAAATCTACATGGAACGGATTCTAGGAGACTGATGAAATCGTGTGATCTCTTTTGGTGACTATCCCGTGATCAGCATGCAGAACTGTATAGCTTCGTTTCGTTCGAAATAGATTCGAAATTTGTACTTAGCAGATGTTTTGAATTAATTTTAAACTATTTATGGCTGTGAAAGTTAATAAAAGCAATAAAGACAGTTTTTGATACTTACCTTAGCTCAAATATAAAGTAGCCTAGTTAATAATGAAAGTTAGTTCGAATTCAGGAAATTTTAAAAATGAGTGGTAGATAAAATATTTTCTTACAAACACTCAACAACACAACTAAAGCCATTCCAGAAACAACATACCAGGGTTAGACACAAGCAAAGAAGACCCACAAACACTGGCGTTTTCGGGAAAAGTTCTAATAGGCGTGTTTCGGAAAAGTGCAATTATGTGGAAAGAAAAGAAAATCTTAAGTTGAGTGTTAAATGTAATGAAATGTTTTCTAACTTACATTTCTTTATTCACCCCTATTTTTTGAAATTTTTCTATAAGTAACCACATCGCAAGCAATAACATGCTTCATAGAAATGATTGTCTCGGTTTGATTTCTCTTATACTACAGTATCAGTGTAGTCTGAACGCGTGTGACAAATACGTTGATGATCCTTGAAATTGTGGCTATTTGAGCGGCGACAAATTTCGAATGTGCTCGTAGAATGTGTTCCTTAGTTACAGATGATTTCTAATAGATACATTAGCAAATAGTCATGCTGCTTTGCATTAAAAGAAAATTAATATGCGTCATTAGTTTAACATTCGATTATTAATATGGTCAAATCTGTGACCCGTTGGACTATATCTTCTAAACGAGCTATTGCTTGAACACAAATATCTGTCAACTTGTGCCAAATTTTGAATTTGTAGTCAAATTTAAGTTTCATGTTATTTGGTCCCGTCATTTCTGGATTATGGGTGTGTAAAATGTGAGCTCCTAATGATGTAAATAAATTTCCCAGAAATTTATTAATATCTTACAAAATAATCTTCTAATCACAATGATGTTTTATTACATATTAATATTAAAGAATTCAAACAAAATCAACGTTATGTTTCCTTTCTTAAGTAATAATTAGTTTTACAATATTAAAAATTAAATAAGTATTTGAAACAAAAACAACTGCTATAAAACATATTAAGACTAAATAAAAACAAATAAGGATAAATGTTAAAAAGTAATTTAAAACAACTAAGCTTATTACAAAAGTACTAATTAGAATACAAATTTAATTTATTAAGAATTTGGTAAGAATAAAAGTTGATATTACTAGCAATTTAGGCTGTTATCTACTGTTTAAATCGTGCAGGAGTTTGTGCTCAATTTAATATGAAAACGATCCCTTACTCACACAAATTTTACTCGCGCGTGCACACACATGAATTTAGTTTCTACTCCTTGTCGAATTATACCTTGAATTTTTTTTTGCACTTGAATTAAACATGCTAGAATAAAAAGTGGTGGTTACTTTACTGTATTGTATGTTTATTTCTTTATTTTCATTAATGGATGGGTGGTCACTTTGTGTTAGGTTCAGTATGTGAGCGTTGATTTTTGGCTGTGGCCATTTGGGACGCAAACAATACACACATTTTACACTGACTCTTAATGGGATGAGAAAAATTAAGGAACTAACTTTCTGACGTTACATCCAGTTTAGTTTCCATGTGCTGGACATGGTCCATCAATGGAAACTGGAGGGAAGGTGTGAAGTTCAAATATTCCTTCCCGCATGACTCATAGGATGATTCCTCTGCTTGAGAAAATAATGGGTACCGGTAGTATTTCCGGTGTGAAAAACCTCGTGAACAGACTTGAGTCATCTAAGAGTTTGATCACTGATCAGTGTTGAATTTGTCGTCAAGCATGTGGCATGATGTGTTTTCGCTTTTTGTGTGTCGTATTGTATTATTCTTCATGTGTGCCGTTATGTGATGGTTAATAAATGTGTCGTGCCAAAGACATTCTCTGCTCTGCCATCGTTTTTACGAACCCCAAACATTTACAAGTATGTTCTTATAAATAGATAAAATTACATGAGATATAAAACCTCCAATTTTGTTATCTACACTGTATATCGTACTGGTCAAAAAAGTAACACTGGCTGACCAACATTTTTTCACAGAAAAAGTAAGACTTGTTTTCTATGCATTTTCCTGTGTTGATTTCAAATATACACTCGGAATTTTGCTATCGTTTACGGGGTTTGGGTGAAGTCGCTTTCCCCATCAAATTTTCGTACGAAAGGTGGAATATTTGATGAATTAAAAATAGTTATTTCCTTCAAGGGTGTTATACCTTCGCGAGTGGGACTACATACAGGAAAGATCATCAAAAAAACTAAAAATGCTGAACCCAATCACAATTACTACGGTAAAGTTAAACGACAGCAAAGCGTATCTTAAAAACATACAACTGGGAGAAGAACGAACCACCACTTTTTATTTTTCGCCCTTCAAAGGTACCATTCAATCGAGAATAACGTGACATCATTAGAAAAATTGACCAGATCTTGATGGACGAGATACCTCTTCGAAAACACTTGGAGGGTTCATGAACACCAATATTCTTTTCCACACATTAAAAGCGAAAAGTGCAAAACTACGACTACATAACAATCCTCTATTCTTCCAAGTACAATATTTGAAATATATACTGCTTAAAGTATTAACTATGCTTGCTGTGCTAATAATACGCAGGGCAAAGAATTAAGTTTGGTAGTTAAAAATGAGTTTCTTTGTTTTTCCTCTACCATAATTGAAGATCCATAGTTTAGAAGAAATAATTTTGAGAGAAATTTCATTTGTATTGTATGTTTTCGAAATATTCCTTTTACTTATCGGCGTTTCGACTGAGCTCCTTATGTACGAAGATTGGAATGAGTTTACCAAAATTTGAAACGGGGAAATTAGAGGACAGAGAGGAATGGCGTTTGACATTGAAGATCCCGGTAGCTTTCGATCCATCATTTTTTCTCATGGGACGAGTTGTGCTTTTATTAGAATCGTTTAAGAAAAGGATAAGTTCCGAAAGAAATAACTATTTATGCTTCTGAAAATTTCAGAGTAAATGTATGTCGTATAAGAAAAGAAGTATGCACTGGTCGATTTTAACTCGAGTTGTTTAAAAGTTAATGAAATAAGAACAAAATCCACATTTTTCAGCAAAGAAATGTTTGCAATGCAATTATTTAAAAAATAATGAAACTTCAGATTAGATTATTAATTTATCTGAAAGCAATATGAACCCAATTTTAACCGATAAGAATAGAAAATCATTTGTTGAAACAAATTTATAATAATAAGTCTTCTACTTTCATCATTTATAATAAGTTTCAAGTAAAAAGTAGTAACCTGATAAACTGAGTTTACCTAAGTACTTTTAAAGTTTATCTCCATTTCCTCTATTTCTAAATTGAGATTTAACCCATTTACAACAAAAGATAGTTATACCATCGATTACCAAAGCCATATGCCAATTTCGGATACTTCCAAGTTGAAATTTAATTTTCAACATGAGTTATTTTGAATTGAATGGTTAAAAGAACGTATTGCGTATACTTAAAAAGAAGGAAACTTATTAATTGATATGCCTTAAGGACACACTATAGTTTCCAATCCGAACGCAATTTTCTCTTAACATTCCAAAAACGTGATCTAACTCAAAACGGGATAATTCTTGGAAACTAAATATAAATTATTTTCTCCACTATGTTGCTTTAATTAAAAACGTTGTTGGTTAGACATTGGTAGACAAAACACTATTTTCTGCTGCTTCATGTAGTTTGCGGCGGGTTGTTGTCGAGCTGAGGTTTATTAATGTGGGTAAGTTTATTTTCTCTTCTATAATTTTGTACTGTACTTGTCTTTGGTGTGAGTCCTTGGATGTTCCCGGTTTTGATTTTCTAATTTTACCTTTCTGCTTATGGTGTTTGGAGGGGTGCCTTGGCTACTTTTGATGAACTGAGGCCCACACGCAGAAAACACCATATTGTGTTGACTGGGTGAGGCTCCTCCCTGATGACGCCCTGATCCACCACTTCTTCATTTTTTCGAAATTTTCTTGGTATTCTTAAGTTTAAATTCCTAAATTTCTCTTTGTTTTGTAATATTGAATTATATTGCTATCCATGTTATGTCTGCAGCTTCAGGGCGCATATATGGACAGTTCTGCTTTCTGGCTTCTGTTTGACTATTTTTATTCCCCCCAGTATTTTGGCTTTTTAGCCATTTGGCTTCTTGCTTGTCTGCATTTTTGACCTTTAGGCGTTTGGCTGGTGTCTGCATTTCTGTTATTTTACTTTTTAATGTTTTGTATGTTCGATTTTTAATATTTGTAAGTTTGATTGTCTATATATATATATATATATATTTATAATATATATAAATATATTTATAATATATATATATACGTATATATTATATATATATATATATATATATATCTGAGTTCAACCCTTTTAGGAGGCCGTAAACCACGATTTCTTAAATCGCAGAAATGTTTGACTATTTAAAGTCACAAATCAATGAAAAGAAAAATCTTTGTAGTATGAGAAATCAATTGCTGAAAATATTGTTAGAAATTTAATTGTCCTTCCGATATACTTCAGAATTTACGTTTAGGAATATTTTGCAAATTTTTCATATTGTAGTCATTTGCATTAAAAACAATAAATGAAAGGGAAGAAACGAAAGAAGAAATGTAAGACAGTTCGAAAATTGAAGACCCGGGTACCAATTTGCTGAGGCTATATTTCATTCTTATAAGTTCAAATTCAAAGTTATTTATATGTTCGTTTTGATTTTGGACAATTTGTGACCAAGTTGCCTTTTCAGTTTGTCTTAAATTTACTTTTGTTGTCAATTATGAGACGCATCAGTTCGGTTTGATCAAATATAGAATGAATCCGCGAGATGAACATGCATTTAAAATTACTACATAAGATCACAATCCTATAATTTGTAACGGAAACTTGTGCGATGAACCAGAATCCGCGCTACAGACGCCAGTTGTGGAAGCGCTTTGTTTGCGTCCTAACCATATCACCTTATTTAAATAATAGACTCGTCCAAAACTACTTGACTCGTCTGCCTCCTCACGGAAGTCGGACTAGACATCAGAATATGAGGCTGCGTCTGTTGCGTGGTTTGTGTGGAACGGCTGATATCTTCTAATGGATAGGTCCCACTAATTGTATCACTTTTAAAGTTAAATTTTAACATTTAATTCGTAATTTCTCTCCTAAGTTTAGTTGCCTTTCCTTTATTTATTAAATGTTAACGCTCTTCTGAGCGAGCACGTAGCAGTCTAGGGGATTCGTCCCCGAGCCAACTTTTTGACCAAAACCTAAGCATCGTCGGTCGCGGTCAGTAGATATCTCTTTTGTGACTGGGCGGGGCGTATGGCTTCTCATCAGCATTTAAGTTTCTTCTGCCCCCTTGATTGACATTTTATTAAATTTACCCACCCTTAATGTTCTAGCAATTATTTTAATATGCTTTTTTCTTTTTATGATGTGATGAGTTGCTATGCAGCGGGTGCTCCGAAAGTGATATGTCCAGTCCTAAGGGAGTAGGTTAAAATTTATTCCCTAGGGGTTAAGGGGGGTTTGGAGGAAGATTTTTGGATTAGGGACCTATTAAGAAAGTTTAGTTGGAAGAAAAGTGGGGCTCTGTTAAAGCGACTGAAAGGGAAGAAGAAATCTCGAGGCTGTTTGAAGGCATGGGGTTAGCGAGTAGGGAAGGCTTAAATGGTGTAAACATGCGTTGGAGACATGAATAGCAATGAGACAGACTAACGGCTGAAAAGAGTAAAAGAGGGGGAAAGGCAAGGAAAAAAGCCTTCGATTTAGTGAGTATTCATGCAAGGCAAAGCCTAAAAGATTGCATAAATCAAAGATTAAAAAAGAGTACAAGAGCAACAACATTAATATAAAATTACTTTCCATGGAGCTCTTAAAATGCATGCAATTGTAGACCGTTGAAATACCAAATATATAAAATGACACATTTTAAAAATACGTAACCATACCAGTCTTGAAATATTAATTTTTCATGACTGTCGTAAAAAGAGCTCGAATAGAGATCACACTTGTAGAAAGCTTCTAAATAATGTTGGCAGGAAAATTACTAATTTTATTAGAAAATGATTCACAAAAAGTACGTAAAGTTCAGTTCCTAAAAACGATGAAAAGCTGTCACTATCAGTATGGGAAAAAGTTGAGTTGCAAAGTATCTCAGAAAAAAATTGCGTAGCGAATTGTGTGAAAAAGTGAGCATTTTAGTAAAAATTCTGCCTTAAGTTGGGTTTGATGGGGGGGGGTATTTCAATTAACGTCACACTGGAGCAACACAACGGGCTATTGGTGACGGTCCGGGATCAATCCCAAAGGGAAAGATCCGAGGACAACACCACGTAATTTTGAACCACGGTCAGATGACGAGGCAACACCTGAGCTGGCACCCCACTCTCCAAACTTCCACACCACGCCAACGTGAGGACATTTGAGACCACGACAGATTTAACGTGCACCAGCCCCCTTTGTACACGACGGTGTTTGGCTGGATTCGAACTCGCAACCCTCCGGTTGCAAGTCCGTTACTCTTCCAACCGGGCCACCGCGGCCCTGGGTTTGATGGGAGTAAATGAACTTAGAATAATGTTTCATGATAAAATATAAATCTCTTACGGCTGAACTGTCGAAGGAGGCAAAATAAAAGGAATTTTCTCATCCATGAAATTTCAGAAGATTAGGAACTTTTTGGTATTAGCGGAATAGAGAAATGAAGTTTTTCTATAAAAAGTCCGCGAAAGAGTCAAATGAATGAAATTGGAAAAAATTAAGTATACAAAAACTGGGGTCTAATAGTTATACATAATCAATATACTTATGAATATTTCTTAAACCAACTGCCGGAAGAGCGTGAAACCTTTTCTTATGTAATCATGTGTGGTTGTTGCAAATAACCCAATATACAAATGAAAAAATTACAATAAAACGTGACAAATTAGTTTTTCATTTATTAAAAAAGAAAAATAATGAATCTCACTCATGATTTTAGTTTCGAGTACATAAAACTGTTGAGTTCTTATTAAGGGGGTTGTGATAAACTCTTGTACAACTCTCTCTCTCTTTTTCTCCTACTTAAAAGATTGTCCATGAGCTCTTAAGGCAATATCACTCTTGTAGAACAATTCGGGCTTGTAGAATACTTCGCTGTACTTTCTGCATAGGCTGTATTTGATGCTATCCAGAGACTGCTGACCACTCGAGGCACTAAATACTTTGAGAAATGATAAGTAGACTCTGTGAGGACGTTACAATAGAATACATGGACATACTTAAGGCATCCTTGAAAAGTTCCTAAATATCGTCTCTTTAATGATAGAGATGAATGCTGGTGGGTCACTTATGTTATTACGATTGCATCGAGTGCACTGTTTTATCCATACAACCATTCGACTGAACTGAATTGAAACTCATCAGTGTAGTATACACAGAATTCTCTAGTTTTGATGTTCAGTGTGTAGAAGTGAAGAGTGCCAGACACATCTAGTTGTGACTAATTGTCCCGAATCTCTTAACCTCAGATGTTTCCCCTTTATCAAAGGGGAAAGGTCTGTCGTTTTCTCCATTCTGCTTCGTTTCTCGTAAAATGAACATGCACAGCATACTTATACCGTTACTTTGATTACATGTCACCCACGTCATAGACAGATTTTGCATAACCACGCCAGTAGCCAACATTTGCATAGATATTTAAGAGTTTCTAATTCATTGGCCAGTGTGTGTAGTTGAAAATTCATTTATTTTTCAGGTGTGTATTGAAATAAAAGTAAGCTTTTATGCCATTCCTAGTTTTAAGTAGTATGTTTGAGCAACATACTTAACTTTTGGATACTAGTGAAACATGTTAGTCTTGTTTTTAATGTAATAAACGAGTTCAATTTAAAAAAAATTATTTTCGAAAAATCTCGAAAGCTCATGAATTGTGCTATACGTTTTGTAATGTAGAGCAACCGTCATGTTCCTGCATACAATTTAAATAAATATTCGCTGCAATATATATTTACGTTAATAGTAATACTTAAAATTTACTACACATTTTGAATGATTATCAAGTGCGAAAATTGGTCATTTAAATTTAAATTTGGTGATTAAGGTTTCGATAAAATTTCGAATATCGAGAACTTTTTGTAATGAAATTCTGGGCCTCCTCTCTTATTCTAGTCAATCTAATTTGAATCTTCCACGCTCCAAGTTAGTTGGTTCGATCGATAGGGAGAAATTGAACACTTAATTTCAAATCTTGAATAGAATTCTTCGTCCTTGGGCTGAACGTTACAAGGGAATTTAGTAGAATCCTATTTACAAAAAGGAATAGGTTATCGTCAGTCTTTCACGCTCCAAGCTCAACACTAATAGATTAGAGATTGATGAAATCAACAAAAGTATATATACAAACATCGGGTATTAACTACTAGGAAAATAATAAAAAGGAGTCAAAAAGTAAAAAGAATAGAAAGACTCACTTTCGGTTTTAAGGGGAGTAAAGTATGAGTCACTTTAAGACGCTATTAAGTATTCTTTTGCACTTGTGTGGGACAATGACCAAAAATATACACAAGGCACCCGCTGAAAAATTAACATTTTGAGACAAAAAGATAAAATGCAAACACAAAATTTTAAAGCAGCAAAATAACATAAAATAAAAGAGTAAAGCAAACCTTTTAAGATGCGATACAAGATCAAAACAATACTAGAACACTGCCTCCCCAGAAATAAAGAGTTTAAAAAATGAAAAAAACAAAAGAAATTTTGTTTCTATTTTAATTTCGTGTAACTAGCAGAATTACCCGGCGTTGCTCGAGTTGAATTGGTTAATATTGATTGAAAAGTGATCAGACTAAGATGGTTTGGTCTGTTGGGGTTTTATAGCGGAAAGGCCATATTTAGGCATGCCGCGCCAGACACAAGACACAATATCAAGTAATAGACACACACAATGAAAGTTTTACTCACGCAGAAGAGAGAAATACACCCAGTCGGAGGAAGATCAGATTAAGAACTTCTCTTTCTTAGAAAAATGCAAGCAACATTTTAAGTGTATGGAAAATAATTTTTTAACACCTTTTTAACTTTTATCAATTCAGATATTCGGTTTCGCAATGGAACCCAAGTACCAATTTAGAATTATAGATGTAGCTAGTTGAGTACAACTCTCAATAACACCTAATAATATGATTTGAAACATGAAAAATAAATGTAAGTTTAGTTGAGTTTAATCGTATTCAACGTATGGCTATCTGTTTAATTTTAACATTACCTGTATTATTTTAAAAAGACTATTTTAACGTTATACATACCGGTCATTTTAAAATTAAAAGTTGCACACCTTATTTAAAAATGTTTTGTTTTGTATATTTTATTTATTTTAATGAAACGGAATTCTATATATACAAACCTTAATGTATTGAACCTAAGACTTTTAAGGAAAGTTGGTAGAAATATACGCATAACTCCAAAAAATAAACCTATGTCTTTAGCAATACTTTGCAGAAAATAAATAATTAATAAAAGCCGAACTCCTTAATAATTTATTTAAAAAAAATGGAACGCATAAACCCAGAAATAGCAGTTTAACGAAACATAAATGAAATTCCGATCTTCAAAAAATGCAGAATTCTGAAAAACGCAAGATATGAGCTAGCGTGTCAACTAAATGAATAATTTTGCCATCAGGAAGATTGAATCAAAAATGATATTTAGATTTGTAATTCGATCAATGAGTGTTTGGCGATAAACAGTATCTAAAGACCTGTCAAACTGCATCGGCCGTCTACATCTCGTAGACCAAAGTTGTTACGAGCGTCAGTCTAGAATACCTTTTCTAAATTGAACCATTTTTGTATTTCGAGATGCTGAAAATATTTTAGAGGCTCATTTAAAAAGCCAACTATTTAAGAGAAAATAAGCTCAAAAATATTTTTATTGCGTGTTTTATCATAAAATACGTTCGCTTGTTCAATACCAATTTTCTGTTAAATTTATTTTTTTCCCCAAAAAATTGTAATATTTTCGTATAGACATGCTTACGTAATTGGAAAACCTCGACTGCACGCAATATAAACATTTGGGTATTGCCTGTATTTCCCATATACTGAAATATATTTTGAAAGTAAAAGAATTTTCATGTTATAGAAAAAAGTCTCTATGGGGAATGAGACTTTTTAATAAGTTGAAAATTAACTAATCATTATTTTACGCCCGAAATCGGAGAATTGAGTTTGGAATGAAATATTGTATCCATGGAAAATTTCAAGACTCAGTTCTTTAGATTCATTTGTGGACATGCATTGTCTTTTACTAATGTAAGTAGAATTTTGGTAGCCAGGTATTACCAAGTAGATATTTAATTCTATTATGTAGTTTAGTGTTACTATTGCTCTTATTGATTATACTGATGGAAGCTCAAGTTGCACTTATGAAAAGAAAATTGGAAGACAAAGTATAATTACTACGTACTGGTTAAGATCGAACCGAAAATTGAACAACCAAAATCAGTAAATACACCATTAAAAAACTATATTGCCTGAGATTTTAGATGCAAAGATAGCTGAATAGTGCAGTAAGAGTTTTGGTTTGAGGAGGGAATATGCTTTTTGTGAGAATGGCGTATCGAAAATATTCTGAACCTTTTCCCTATGTGTATGAATTACGTGTCTGTGCCAAATTATTTAGGTGTTTCGTTTTAGATACCATTGTTTTCAAATCCAGTTTTGACTTTTCATTATCTCAAAACTTTCTCAAGTTTGATAAATTTCTATTCATATTACATGAATCTGACTTAATTTGTTATAATTTGGCGTTTTGATGTTTAAAAAGCCCTTTTTCTACTATTTTTTTTAAAACCAAGTGTTTCATATTACGTGCCTTTACCCTATAGAGATAGATATATACACGTACATATACCAATACCAAAAAGACAATAATGAAAAACAGTTATACTAGTTTGACTTAATTTGATGCTTTGTAATTCTGTCTTTTTATTTTCAATTCTCGCGTTTTCGGTGTGCATTCTTTTAAGCCCTAAGTAGAGAAAAACTCAAAATTTTTGAACTCACATTGTTATTTTTCTATTTTATTTCCATTTATCCTAAGTTTTTTTTTGCATTGATTCTAGTAGTTTTAGAAAGTACCTTAGAAAGATCTGTATATTGTTAAAAATTACATTGAAAGTATTTGATAAATATCCATAAATTTCATTTTTGATTGTTTGCCATCTTTCAATATTCCGTTTGGTAATGCCCATATTGCTTTACATTTGGTTACGTAAGCTTTTATAGTAACTTTTAGGTCACTGATGTTTTATTATTTCGTTGATTTTAATGTTTTATCTTATGTTTGGAGCAGTATGTCTCGGTTTTGGACCATGTGCCATTAAACCAAACCAATAGTTTTTCTAATAACTTTTGAGAATGTCTTTCAAAACAATCAGTAAAAATAAATTGCCTACATTTAATTTTAGACATGCACTGTGAAACAAGTCAATTTATTTTCCTTGCACTATATCCGAATCTAGAAGAATCTGTTAATAAATATTGAACCTTTTAAAGTTAGTATTTCGACGACATTCATACTTTCAATTGGACACATCGAATCTCATCTTATGCTGATATCAAGTCAAGTATATGATATTCACGACTGACACGATTTATCATTTATCTGTAATTTACCGAATAATTGAATCGCGTATAGCTGTATACTGTGTAACTTTGAGGTTCCATGTTGAGCTGTTATTGAATATGCCTAACTCATTATCTAACTGCAATGAATAAGTTCATGTACAGGTGGAGTCTGAGTGGAACATATGGAAGTGACATTTGTTTGTGCTTTATTGACAACCCAAGCTTCCATGATTCAAGGAGAAACCAAATTCGGTTGGGAAATGGGATTGCGCGGTATATAGCCTGAACAAACTTTAGCTTCCGAAATTTGCTGACATAAGAGTCTGGATTTTCTTTTCTGTTTAGTGGAGGAAGAACAAAATATACAATGTTGTAATCAATGTGCATATATTTGAGTGAAATAATTTATCTGATTAAAAATAGCCGAAAACATTTTCAGAGTTCGGTTATTCTACTGATTGAACAGCTCTAAAAGTGTCAGAAAAAAGATGAATAATTGTATATTCATATCAACTTTAAGCGCATGTTTTGTCAATGCAACCAACTGTTCAGCATAAATGCACATGCAGTTCTATTTGAGTTTTTCGCTGAATGCTTTTGATCACGGCTACAAATTGTTTTGCCTAGATTATTTGAAGTAGAAACTATTCTTATGTACTATTCAAATAATACATTTTTTTCTCGGACAGATAATTCCTGTTGCAATGCATTTTAGTGTTGGATCTGATACCAAAATTAAAACCTTTAACGTCCTAAAAAACCTATTTTAAATGAAAACGTGAAAAATAGTTATCTTGAATTTATGAGGAGGAATTTATGAATTCACATAATTCTATTTATGTATATATGACTTTATATTTTGTATGTACTCTGCCTTCCAAAAGCTAAGCACAAAACAATATATCTGATATAATTCTTAAAACTTATTTGATTGACTCCTAATTTCACAGAAAAGTAGGTAATTGAGTTGCTCAATCAAAAACCATAAAAATATCCAATAATAAGTTGATTCTCTAACTCTGACCATAGCCAATAATTTTTCTAGGCATAGATTCTACAAGATGTTGGAATTGTTACGCACGAATATTGGCCCAAGATATTGAACCAAGGGCAGAATAAATTAGATCTGATGATTACACGTCAAATACAACGCTGATTTTCCCTTTTTTCAATGTCATGATTCAAAATTACGTGGGATTGACCTCGGATCTTTCCCTTAGTGTTTGATCCCGGACCGTCGCCAATACCCCCGTGTGTTCCTTCAGTGCGACGTTAATTAAATACCTACCTACCTTTTTGCAACTCAGTATAGCAAACGTAATGTATCGGTAAATAGAAATTATATTAAAAGTAACTAAAGTAGAATTGTAATCGAAAATTACAAACAAGAATAACGGTTAGTTAATGAAAATTAATTAGAATAATTGATGTGCATTATTTGAATAATTGCTTCATTTTGTCTCAAAAGAGCCTCAAAAGTCCCTCTGGGTTTCCTCCTGTTTTGGGCTGCAATCTAGTGTTAGCTTTCTATACCGCATGTTCCGTTCAGTTGCGCTTAGTGCTTGACATGTTCTGGGCCCAACCACTATTCTCTGAACACTCGAGATACTATTATACGAGAAAAGACGAGAATGTTAGGAATTTCCGAATTACTGGAACTGGCTCATGCTTCGTTGAAGCCGTTTAAAACTTTTGTTTTACCCCCTAACTGTACTGATAAATAGTTTTCTCGATACAATGCATGTTTTTCATGTGCTACACGTTGCCATTACGTCACTTATGGGCCCTCCAAAGCTAGATGGGGGTCTAACAATTCAACCACTTGGAGAGTATTTCGGATTTGTTTTAACCTTAAAGGGTCACTTCATCTTCGTACATTTACAAAAGACAATTCTATGGTGCACTGATGAGCCGATGAGCTTTAGTGTGGAATTTGCTGATGCAACACCGACGATTCAGACCTTCGATTAGACGATGCAGGGCAGTCCTCTAAGAGGGCAGTTTACAGCTCTTGGGGTGGATAGGCAGCTCATCTTAGGGCACCTAGATCCGGGAAATATGCACCCTTGCTCTCTTTCACAATCTTTGCTCTATGTGAGTGAGCGCTATTATCTGGAGCTGCTGATGCAGTATTGAGTTTCAGGGATTTGATTGAGATACGACAAATGCATCTGACTATCATCACATTACCAACGATCTTCCTCTCACTAATTTATTATCCGACTCTAGAACAGATTTTGATTCGCCACTTTAAGAGCTCTCCTTGGAACCAGTGCTTAGAGACCTTTTATCACAGGATATCGATCTTCCGCAGCTCTGGCTCCAAGCGCTTTTGCCACTAATGCTATGTGCTGATCTTCAGAAGATGTTTACTATGTATATTGCGAAATCTACTATGTATATTAAGATATTACTATGCATACTACGAGGAATGTTCCACTTTGGATTTCTTTCCACAAATTAGAGATGACTATTCCATAGAATAGAAATTGACCACCTCATTAACGACGGACTGTTCTTCACCACCCAACATCACGCCAATCTTCCAAATATTAGGGGGACCGGAAAGTAATGTCGTTTCTGCGCATGTCAATATTTGTCTACCATTTATCAGCTCATTGTGTACTTCAAAGTCGTTCTAAAGACATTTTAAGGTTAAAGTGACTTGCTCAAAAACCAATTGATTTTTATTGAAAATTGACCGGCATTGAAAATTTGCACACTAGATGGCAAAAGGTTGTTGATAACGAGGGTGATTACATCATTGATTAAAAATAAAAACTTGTTAAAAAGTTATTTGTTTGAATTTAATGTAAAAAACGACATTATTTTCCTGTCCCCCTAATACTTTCTCATAGACGTATTAAACAAAATTAAATTAAAAAAACCCTAAAGTTCAGGAAAACTTCTCTGAGCATATGTATAACAACTCTTGGATAGGAATACTCATTTAGTACATCGTATGTCTAATTTGCATATTTGACCGTGGAGTCAATTGCTATTTGACTGCTAATGATATTTGCATATCCAATTTGAGTTTATCCCAATAAAATCCGAGAATGAGCTCCGTCATTTGAGAATTAACAACAATGTAGTACAATAGATAGTGGACCACCTTATATCAATCAAATGTCTTCAAATATTTTCACATCTACTCTGTTTTCACGACAATTTTGTCTTCCTTCTTCCTTGGATAATTCTAAAAAATTATGAACTTAATAAAAGGAATGTTTAAAATTACAAAGAACACAAAACAAACTATTACTATTTTCTATTAGCGAACTTTTGAATATAAATTTAAATTAACAGTTCATTTTTAATTAATAGCCATGTATGAATAAAAATGTAACTTATTATATTATTAAAATGTTCGAAATTAGTCTAAGCTCTCTTTTCAGAACAAGTTAAGCTTCTTTGTAATTTTTTCGACAAGTTTTTTTCACAAGTTTAGTTTTAAATACAAATCTTCTAATAACCTAATTGAATGATACTCAATAACCGATGCGAATTGCATACAAATCAATCCTTGTAACATCCCGGGATATCAATCCATTTTAAGGCACTCCAAACGAATGTTAGCACTTAGTTGATGCATGAATGGTAGATAATTTCTCTTCAAAGAGAAGCCATAGCTCATGAAATGGAAATCGGATTCCAAATCGCTTTTAATTCCCAGCCATTTCGTCAAATTACTCTTCGCCATAATTCTATTCGATGATTCATTTCTAGGACTTTTGAGGTCGAAACGAATGCGTGGTGGTTTCTTCAATGAATCGATTTGAATAAACCGAAGTAGTGAGTCAACAATTGTTTCGAGTGAATCCTTGAGAAGGGATTTGAAACTAGTTTTATTTTTGATAAGATCCACAGATAAATATTTGTGTGTAAGTTCTTTAGATAATTAGTTTATCAATAAAGTCGCGTGTTTTATGAAACTAAAGGATTCACAAATTTTGAATAGTTTGTCAACGGAATAATAACTCTAACCGTATATTTTTAAAAGGGATATATTTGCTGCTTTTGTTTGGTAATCCTCCACATTAAAATGTCAAGTTTTAAGGAAACGTGGTTAGCTGATGGTACATGATGTTTCAGCGAATTTTAGTTGAAATGTTAGACGTTCCTACTGTACTACATTAAATGTAAAAATATACCTATTGACCAAGACCCACTACGCGAAGAAGGGAGACTGATTTCCAGTACTTTTTGTCAAGTTCCGTGATAAAATTGAAGCGGTTTCAACTGGCTAGATAATCTAATTTAGCCTCCTATGCACTAAAAATACGCAACATTTTCTCTGATTTGCATTGGTATCGGTGCTAGACTTGCGTATGGTGTTCAATCACCGTTTTCACTTATACCAATTACGATGCAGAAGTTAAAACTTTAATTTGTAAAATTTCTAAACGTTTTGTTACCATAAATATTTAAAAAACTGAACACAATTCTTCTTGTGTTTTAAGTACATTTATGAACTCTAAAAAAATCTGCAGACACGAAGGTTCTGAGAAGGACAAATGCGAGAGAGGATAGGTTTATAGGAGAAACGGCTTCATTATTGCCCACCCAACGATGCTCCAGTAGAACATTGCTAGACTGTGACTGCCGAACGGCATGCCCGTGTACAACCATGGAATGACAGTGTATCGTTCAAATCCCCTTGGGGCAGATGATCACCATATGTGACTTCAACCAGCGATACTATTTTCAGTTGACCCCTGTGGCTTCTAGTGTGAAAGCATGTTCCCACATTCCCTATTAATCATCGTCAAGACGACCTGTCAGCCTATTTTGAAAATTCAAATGGATGAGTCCGAAACAATATAGAAGTGTAAAATGTAATCTATGAAATAATGCCAAATAAATTAACCTTATTAGTACCATATTATATTTTCGTTAACCAGACACGCTATTACCGATATTACTTATCGAGTAAAATTAATCCTACTTTAATTACTTTCGTGATAATTTATATTTATTTCTTAAAATTTTATGTTTATAAATAAAATGTGTTAAAATTTTGTATTCAAAATTGGAAAAGAGAAATTCAGCATTGTAACCATTTGACATAATGTAATAGGTAGATCTGATTTATTCTGAAAGTTTTTTTAGAAGTTCCTTCTAACGATGGAGATAATTTCTAAACGAAAACATTTCTATGAAGAACAATAGCATAATTAATTTTATATTTAAAGAACACAATCTATCATAATTATTTTCAGAATTTCAATATTTCAATGGTGGATACTGGTTTTGCACGATCAGTGTTTATGAAAAATCTCACATTTCACAACTCGCGGTCAATTAATATATGGAGAACTATAAAACTGCAGAATTTATCATTCAGTTTAGGAACGAAATTTGAGCAAATATTGAACAAATCAATTGTACTCTGCTAGTAAGTTTAATTGAATTATTTAATGTAAATCGTAATGTAAAAATTATGAAATTAAAGATTTTTCGTGAAGGAAAGATATTTTATTTTGCATTTCCTACCTTAATAGGAAGTGTGGCGTGCAATTATTTAGTTAGCATTGCTGCAATGGCACAATTTACCTTGCGTTCAACTCTTCACGAACAAAAGAAGTTAAAAATCAAATGTTTACCGTATATTGCTGCGATAGAAACTTAACTGTTTTAATTACCGTTAATTTAATAACTTATTTTAACAAGTACATTGATATTAATTGGAACAAAAAAGTCTCTACTACCGTTTTGTCTAATTGTGCTCTTATCGAGATAGATCTGCTGAACTGATTAACCTTTAATCATCCTGGCAAGTCTAAAGAAAACATGTTTCCAACAAAACTTTCACAAATGTTTCTGAAATCCCTCTGGGTGATTCGGAACTCATGGAACAAACTTAAAGAGGTGTTAAAGAACATTAAAACGATCACTTTTTATATAGAAATGTATGGGCGCAAGTTTAAGCGCAAACACAAGAATTGAGCAGGAAATAAGAGCTCGTTGTTGCTCCAGTGCGACGTTAATTAAAATTCCTACCAAATACCTACCTGCTCAAGAAATGATGCAAAATGTTAATTTACATCATTATTTTACAATTACTTATTTGCAATGATCTGCTCAAAGGTGCCACCACCAACATTAATGCAAGCTTGGCTGCGTCGATGCATGGATTGGTGAACTTTTTCGCCTCTAGAGTGCACTGTTTGGTTTGGCGTGATTAAATATCGTTCCTTTGCTGGAATCTGGCAGTCGAAAGGCGGGTTTCAAGGGCTTACATTAATGTTAGTTACATTAATGTTAGTTACATTAATGTTAGTTACATTAATGTTAGTTACATTAATGTTAGTTACATTAATGTTGGTGGTGACAGTTTTGAGCAGTTACTGTAAAAATTCCTTGTAAATAAGTAATTGTAAAATAATGATGTCAATAAACATTTTGTTTCATTCTCTGCCCATATGTTGGCATATACAAAGTGATTCTTTTAGTGTCCGGTACAGAAATTGTTAGACAAATCACCCGGTATAGACATTGTTAGACAAATGTATGGATTGCAACTACGCATCCTTAGCCTACACTAGATATGGAAGGGCGAATGTTCTACACTACTCGGTAATAAACGAGTAGATCTGCTTTAATTAGGACACCCTCTCGTAGTGGTACGAGGTAGTCTGACAACACAAGCCCAACAGATCCTACAACTTATTTTGCCTTTCATGCCACGTGTTTAAAAGCACGATAACGGCTCTCCTCTCCCAGGAGTGCCTCAGTGGTGTTGGTACCTTTCTCTGGCTAGTGAGATCCCCAAATATATCTCTCACCGGACGTGTTTTGGACATGCTAGGCCGTCAATTGCACCACTACCGGAATACAAGGGATCTGGAGCAGCAGCTGCAGAATGCTTGGCATTGTTGGCCGCAGAATAACATAACGTTTGACTCCATGCCATGTCGTATATCGGCATGTATCGCCACCCCAGGGGATAGCACCATACTAATTCATTACCTTTCCGACGCAATTCTACAATAATAAAGAGTTCTAGATTTAATAATATTTTCTTTTCTTCATGTATATCACTCAAGCTGAGTTTCATTGTGATCGAACAATGGCATCGAGATGTTGCAATTTGTTTGGCACAGGGTGTATTTCTACTTTGCTTGATCCTGAATTGTTGAACTCCTACCTCAGTTACGCCTTCTAAAGTGTACCATAATCAGTACGTCTCCCCTCTTCGGATCTTCCCCTGCTTTCTCTTCTGTTGTATCCTGCAGTCTTCATTTAGATCATGCAATATTCGAGCTAGGTAACGCACATCAATGCCAAGGTATTACTTCATTGTTATTAGTTTAGATGAAAATCTCTTCTAGGGGAATTAAGTGGCAAGCTGTTTTCAAGATTCCGACAAAATTCGTTCTCTCTGTCCTGAAGTACGGGTTGTTTGACACTAAATCTACTTGGAGTTAAGTTTTCCTGCATAATGAAGCCTTTTGAAATGACATCATCTCGTTGATATATTAGTCTATGGTAGGCTGATTAAACGCACATCCTCGTATACCTGTGTCTTGAAGTGGAATTCTTTGACGGACTTTTATTAGTGTGATAAAAGGGAAATTTATGCGTTTGAGCACCAATAATCTTATCATTTTCGGTATATTTTTACCGAGCAAAAAAAGGTGCTTTTTCTGATTTATCTTTTGCTTCATTTTACAGATGTGATAAGCGAGAGATTCAAAATTGTTCAGCATTTCTAACATAACTAATTTTCGCGTTCATTTTTGATGCTCTCGTAAAAGACAACTATTTTGCTCGCAAGTGCACGAATAAACGTTGATTTCTTTGTTCTTGAAAAGGTTTCAAAAGAATAAGACTACTAGAAAAGCTTATTATTCGCAAAATATTTTAGAATAAATTTTGTCTTTTAAAAGGAGATGGAATTTTTATTTACATTTTATTATTAAACTCAAAGGTATAAAGTATGCGTTGTAACGCTATGTTATGTAAAAGCTCAGTCTATACTATACGAATTGTAAAATATGACTTTACTGCATGAAGAGTATTTATATTCTGTGACCTTTCAATCGTTAGCTTTAGTTTAAACCATCTAAGTTTTTATCCTGTAATCTTGTATTTAAAAAGATATTTATTAAAATACCTATTTTAATTACCCGTATATAAATAGAACCATAGCTTAGTTTTCAGATCCTGGAAATACGGACGTGATCAATTATTTCTGAATTTGAGAAATTTCCTTTTCGATTCTCCCACGTGGCAGGAAAATTTCTTATTTACTTGAGCGCAGTTTGGCAAAACATGGCGTCATAAAACCCAATGCAGATTTAGTTCTTTCCAAAATGTCATCTTGAAAGGGGTTCAAATCGCAAGTATCTCGTGTAAGTTGAAAGATTAGTAAAGTACCTCTGTAACAAATGAGTGTCTGCAGCACTGTTCCTGGGAACAAAATAGAAATTGTTTTAAGTAGATGCAATTGAATTGGATATTCCACGCAGTAACTGCTACGCTTTATGGCCCCAATGAAATTGCTATTGAACATTCATAAAAATGTTACTTTCTTAATATCAGTCCCTGACAAAAATAAAACCTTCAAAACCGTTTATAGAATCTAGGTAAAGTAAGCCATTTATAAAATTATCCACTTACTTTCCCCTGGTAGATCAATAGCACCAAATCTTGTATAGAATCTAAACGCGAAACTAAGCATTGAAAAAGTTGAAATTAAACAGATTAAACATTAAAAATACTTATAGAATCTAAGCAATGTAAGTTTATAAAATAAAACCTTTCTTCAAATGAATTCAGGAAACCCTAAACCCTCAATGGCACGTGTTAATTGCAATTGTAGTAAACACTGCTCGCCTTTTACATGCTTGACATTATGGCGTGTGGACCTTGCCGGTACCAACGTCCGGGTCACCACTGTGGACCATGTCGGTGCCAACGTCAGGGTGACCACTGTGGACCTTGTCGGTACCAACGTCCGGGCCACCACTGTGGACCAACATAATAACATAGAACAGATATATTTTCACGAGACAATAGTAGACAGCTAAAGCAACAGGAACATGATGGCGCGTTAGCTCAGCTCAAAGTTTTGGGAGTCGAATAAGTTCATACATGCACAGATGCGCGGTCGGAAAGTTTCAGTTCGTACTTTGCCTGACGAAGGAGGTTTTGGTTCGAACTTTGGCTGACGAAGGTGGTTGCCACAGTCAAAACAAATAACTTAGTTATTACAGCATTTTGCAAGATTGTAGGAAATGAAGGATCATAATTATCCAATGTATATAATACAGAAGAGTAGTACAGGGAAAATATTTTTGTTAATGAAATAGTACATAGGAAATGTGATCTGTTAACCTAGACCTGTCATCACAATGCACAATTTCGCTGACAAGGTTAATCTTCCGAAACTCGTTTCTAATCTGAGTTTATCTCCAAGGGAAAAAGACAATTACAGAAAACTTAAAGGTATGTATGGTCAAATGAGAAGTATGTACAGAAAGCTGAGAAAATCTTAAAAAATCGCATTCAATGGAACTCAATGCAGTTCCTTCCTGTGGCATTATGTACTCAGCAGAAAGATTTTCGCCTGTAATCCGAGTCATTCTCTAACAATCGGTAGACAAGCTCAAATTGCAAAGTGATTCACGAAAAGTGAGTGAACCCCGGTCTGGTAACAACACCCTCTGGGTGTTTTGTTTTTCCCAAATCAATGGAAAATTCCTTATTTGAAAGTGACTAGCTATATTTATATTTTAATGACATTTAATTTAGTGTTCATCTTCAGCTGTTTAAGATGCCTTTTGTTTAATGACTAGCGCATGTCTATTAGAGTGGGCCGCCTAATAAAACTTTTTAGAAACCGTTGACACAATAATAGTCAAAAGGTGCTCTGTCTAATATTAGCAGTGTGACAAATTTTAAAACGTTATCCCATTTCCTTGAGATCCCCGGAAAAATGTGATGCTGTTTTACTGTGTAAAGGATGTGATTTCGCTACTTAATTAAACTTCGAACCCTTTAAAGAGACAGTTTTCCAAATATATATTTCAATTTTGTGTTTTTCAACCAAATTTGATTTCCTATAACGTGGCCAGAAGGCGCTGATCTGAAATTCGTGAGGAAGTCACGAATCGGAAGTTGATGGAACTTTTCAAGCAAAACTGTTCATCCGTTAAGTGTTTCTTAGATGAAGTAAATCTGAAAGCGCGGTAGGAATGAGAATGCTGCCCTATTTATGGTCACAATCCATGTTCTCATCGTATCAAGATGTTATGAAGTTCCATTTATTGAGCGTGACTTCACACAAAGGGTCCCATTTGTGTGTTTTGCATCACATCAGTTCAACAGTTGCCAAAAAATGAAAATAACTGTATCAGTTTCAGTTGTCTGTATTGGATTCATCATATTTAATCACTGATTCAAGCAAAACACAACGATTATCTTTAATTAGTTCAGTATTTAACGCCAAAAATATCTATAATTTTAAGGAACAGGGATTAATTTCGCATTGAAAACAACTGTAACTTATAGCACTGGTAAAGTTATCGATAATTCAATACTTTGCTTCACAACATCATCAAATATCTAGGTAACAAAAGAGCTGTCAGACGTAAGTAATAGAAGACAAAAGAAACATGAATTTTGATATCAAAGTCTAGTTTTTAAAACTATGGACGAAATATTTATTTTCAGAAGGACGAAACGGCTCAGAACAAATATTGTTAAGATCGATGTTTCCTGTTGGATCACTCGCCATCTGACCGAGGTTCAAATTTAAGAAGAGTTGTCCTCGGATTGATCCCTTCGCCAATAGCCTGTTGTGTTGCTCCAATGCAACGTTATTTCAACTACCAACCAGCCCGATGGATCGGAGGATCCATGGGGCATCCTGTTTGCATTTCATCTACAAATGTAGATGAAATGCAAACAGGAAAGAAATGTGCAAGTAAAAGTTATCATGGGACCTCAGCTAATAAAATGTCAGAGGAATTAAATCGTCAGAAAGTCCAAGCAAAAATCCAATGGCGAAAGCTTCGTACTCCAAGTCAAGGAAAGCCAAAATATTCATACGTCATTCTGTTAGTTCAGAAAAAAATTAGGCTCAATTTCCGACACTAGCAGGAATGGATGACAAATATATTTTGGTTAGATCGGTGATGGTAGCGGCATGAGTACATTTACAAGATTTGAATATTTCTAGACATTAAAAAGCTGGTTACTGAAAGAAACGAACTCTTCAAAGAAATGATAATTTTAAAATTGATGATTAAGATTGATTGGTGATTAAGATTGATTGTGTTGCTCTAGTGCGATGTTAATTAAAATACCGATCCACCCTAATGTCTATTCCCCGGTAAATGGGAAATAAATATGGCGTCATGACTTTCCAGTTTCTTTTTTCATCTTGTTCCAATATATTCCAAATCTATATTTCCATTCTTAACAATGCTCGAAACATTAAAATACACTGAATACTTTTAAGGATCTTTCATTATTTATCTTCGCTTGAAGTAAATCTGGAAAGACCTTTTTGAAACAGTTTCTTAAAATGATGGAAAGGAACATCAGAAGCTAATGGATTGAATTTTTGTTTGCTTTCTCAGTGAGTTTACCATGTTGACATCCCAGTAGACATTGAATAATCTATGTATATTCAACATTTTTCCTTTTGTTATTTCAATGGAGATATTTCCTAACAATTAATTTCAATTTGCACGTAAATAATTACAAGGGTAATGAGTTTCATAGTTGAAATAGTTTAAGAGGTATAAACGAATCCTTTAAAACGATACGAAAGTTCAATAAACGGTTTTATTGCATCAACTAAAGGTAAATGCAGACACGATTCAAAAGAAAATTGTCTTGAAAATTAGCGAATTATTCAGTGGGTAAAACAATAGGAAAATTGTGGAGTAAACCCAAGAGTAAGCAAAACATAATTTTATGTTAGAGTCACCCATACTAAGAGTTTGTTAATCCTTCCTAAGTAGGAAGTACTTAGAACTTGAACTCATTCCCACGAAGAAAGTTCTTACAATAAACTTTTCAGTTGTGCAGGAAAGCTTTTGTCAGGTTTATGTAGAAAATACTTTTGCATTGTTTCCAAAACAATTATTGTCTATACTTGAAAATTGAATCTCGTAAAAAATTTATTCAATTCTAAATAAAAATTCGATGAAAGCCCAGAAATCTGAATTGTATTTGTTCTGGAGAAGAAATAAATGATACGCCCAATTGATTCTAAAATGAGATTGCACTTTTGTGAAAGAAAGCCAGTATTCAAATGTGTTACCAGAGGAACAGCTCGAAGGAATGCTCTGGATTGTTCTGCTTGCCATATATCTTGGTCAGAATAAAACATCCATCCTTGAGTCAACCTGTGGAGAAATAATTAGTTATCAGAAGTTGAGGTAAAACCAAATATGCCATTGCTAAAGAATCTGTTGAATTGGAGATGATATTAAAATGCTAAGATTTTCAAGTAAATCAATTGTTTCAGGGTGGCCCAAAAGTCACTAGACCATTTTAAAATATAACTTTTTTGCTATTAATTTGTTCACATTTTTTTCGGATTATTTATATGTAATCCTTGGAAAGTATTAAGTATAAATTCACGACAGAGCAACGAGTAAAAATAATCCAAGGAAGGAAAAATAAGCCAAGAAACATTACGAGAGGTGATGGAGCACACTTTAGAAAGAGCCCGCCACTGTCAAGAACAAAATGGGGTCCATTTGAAGGACATAACCTACAAAACTAATTAAAAATAATTTCCAAGAAGCATATTTATTGTTTATAAAAAAATAAATGTGAGTTTTCAATACATAAAAGAGTTATTCTATTTTAAATGGTCTAGTCACTTTTGGGCCACCCTGTATAAATAAATGATGTTCTCGATAGATTTCGTGATTTATGGTATGACATTATCCGAGTATTTCGATAAAAAGTAAAGATGATCAATAGACATTCGTATTAGTCATTAGAATAAATTTTAAATATAGACACATTCATTGTGTAGAATTAAAAGCAATTTGTCCACTACCGCGAGGATTTAGTTTGACATTTATGAAAATTTTTCTTTTACCGTTTCAAATTCATGTGATTTCTTTAGTCCTAGAAGTAGAAATAAAAAAAGTTTAAATTGTTAATTTTGATATTTTGATGTAGGAAGGGAGAATTAGAGTGAAAGCAAAACCCTCAAGTATTAGACACACACAATGGAAGTTTTACTGACACAGAAGAGAGAAATACACCCAGGGAGGAATGCACCTGGCAGAAATCGAACCTGGACCGCCTACATTTCGAAGGTTTCTAGCGCAGTGGGCATACTGAGCCACTGAACCAACGTCGCACTAGATAAAACAACGGGCTATTGGAAACGGTCCGGGACCAATCCCCAAGGGAAAGATTCGAGGACAACACCACGTCATTTTGAACCAATGACCAATCAAATGACAAGACAACACCTGAGCTGGCACCCATCTCCCTCCTAGAGCAAGTTGCTCATTTAAGAAACAAGAACTCAAGGTAATTGTGAATCGAGGTACGTTTCCTTAAATCTCAACGAAATGAAAAGAATACGTGGTAAGAAGGTATTGATTGGTAAGAAAATAAATTCTTTGAACTTTTCGTAGAAAATGAGATTTAAAAATATTAGATGGTGGAGTTTTAAGGCGCCAAGCTGCGCCAAACACAAGACAGACAACTTCAACTAATGGACAGATGCACAGAATGGATGTTTTACTAACACAGAAGAGAGAAATGCGCCCAGAGAGGACAGGAATCTGTAACCTAGTGGGTCGAGTGGTGTGCCAACGACACAGCCTCAATTCGAATCAACTTATCTCAATACGACATGTGCAATATCTTACAATCAGGGATCCCTAGGTCGTGCAAAAGTGGGATCGATCCACTCAACAAAAGCACTACACAAAAAGCACCTCTGCCTCCAATAGTTCTCCTTGTGTGGGAAAAGTTCAATCACAGATAAAACCATTTGGACGGATACCATCGAAGACCATAGATGTTTCGGGAATTTTCGCTCAGTGGTGTTGACCTCTGATACAGAGCTGTTAGGGACGCCTCTTACAACTCACAGATTGCTAGCGCAGTGGACAAACTCACTGAGCCCCTTAAAAACATTAAAACTTCTGACTATCATTATATTCCAAGGCTTATGAGAGGGGTGTAAACAAACAAGCAAACCACTGGAATACGAGTTATCCAATGCCTTCGTGCAGGATAATGTCATCAATAATGAATCACCCTAAAATGTAGTCAAATGACATCAGTTCCGGAATATGCATACGAGAAACACGTTCTACCCCAAAACACCATCTACATTTAGCTTTACAGAAGCCTCTCTTGATTTAAGATTGTGCAATTCACATTCACTAATCAAATCATACGACATCTGGTTGAAATGAACGACAGATGTTATCTCCCCCATAAATTGTAAATAGAATCGTTGCATGAGTAGTTCAAATTACAAGTTGTAATTTTATTAAAAATTATAGTAAGAAAAAGTAAGCGTAATCTTTTGGTAGGTAGTTTATTAAAGTAGCACTGCAGCAACACAATGGGCTATTGGCGACGGTCAATCTCCAAGAGAAAGATCCGAAGACGATTTTGAACCACGGTCAGATGACAACACCTGAGTTGGCACTCCACTTTCCAAACTTCCACACCACGCCAACGTGAGGACATTTGAGGCCACGGCAGACTTAGCGTGCACCAGCCCCTGTGTACACGACTGTCTTTTGCTGGACCAAGTTTCGAACTAGCAACCCTCCGGTTGCTAATCCGTTGCTCTTCCAAATGGTTACTGCTGTCCTGTATAATTTCTTTTTAAACACAACTTTTGCCGTTTTCAATACTAGATAGTTTATTTTCCACTATTTATTTAATTTTTTGTTTGGAAAAGCCGTTTCGCTAATTGTAAATGATCGTTGAAAGTCGCGCGAAAGTAAATCTAGTAAATTTCATGAATGATACTTTTCGTTTACGATTCCCACCTCTTCTGATATCAAAGAATGTCAGTTAACGCTTTCGAAAAAATTGTTTCGAGCATCATGAAATTTCGAACCTCTGTATCTGTAAAATAATTTTCAAGACACTGAATTCAACGTATTCCACACGAAAGTTTTGACATGCATTTGTTTTGTAACAAGATCAAATGAAATCAGGGTATCAAAAGACCTTACTCTAGAGTCTATTGTTCCCCAATCAAGAGTATATTGCAGCAAATTCTATCAAGTTTCTTACCATATAGCTTCCGGGTCCACTGTTATAAGGGATTTGTACAAAGATTTAGCGCAGGATTGCAAATAACTTGGATCGCTAGAAAAAAAATGGTTGCTTTGTATTAATTTTACATAATTATTAAACAGTGATTTAATAATCGATAGTTTAAATGATTTATTAGTTTCACCATAGTTTAAATGAAAACTCCATAGATCAGATACATTTTAAAAGTAAGTAAAAGGGAAAGTATATAAGGAAACGGTTCAATAACTTAGTAATGTTTGCTAGAAAAAAATTCAGTGTTCATAGAAAATAAAACTTATATAAGGCAGTAGAAAACAAATTTGTATGGAATTTAAGAGTTCTCTGAATTGTCTAATATCCACACATGCATATATCCTATTTATTTATACTATAAAGGAATAACTTAATCTTTTTCATAGATAAATTCTATGTATTAGTAATGTCTTCGTGGGCTTATACTTTTGGCGTGTTTCTCAGGGTTGGCATCTCTTTCCAGTTTTGGTTGTTAAAGTGTATACACGTTGTTTTCAGCCGAGATTTTTTTAGAATGTCAAATATCCTTTAAGAAATGATGGTTCAAAATTACGTGGTGTTGTCCTCAGACCTTTCCCTTTGGGATTGATCCCGGACCGTCACTAATAGCCCATTGTGTTGCTCCAGTGTGGCGTTAATTAAATGCCTACCTACCTTCCTATCTTTAAGAAATGAATAGTGGTAGACCTGTAGAAGCTCATTTGTGGGAATTGTATGCTCTTTCAGTTTAATTGCTGTCATAACGCAACTACGGAACTGTGGTTATCAATGCAATTTATGCAAGTTATTTGACGTTCGCAAGTGCCAACGATGGTTCAACGGATTTTGTAGTGGTAATTTTAACCTTGAAGATGCCCCAAGTGTCAGTTCAGTTCAATTTGATGAAGACGCTTTGCGGGCTAATTTGGAAGAACATCCACCTCAAACAATTGAGGAAATTTTAGAAAGGATGAATGCTTCTTGGTCAACAGTTCAACGCCACTTGAAATCCATTGGGAAGTTTCAGTATGTCGTTGTATGGGTACCCTATATGTTCAGTGATGAGAACAAACTGCAAAGCTAAATATGCAACTTGCTCCATAAGCCACATAAAAATGGACCGTTTTCTGATGGAGAAATGGGTTGGTTCTCTATAACCCAGTGATGAAAAGACAATGTCTTTTCACTGCAAAACTACCGAGAAAAATTCCAAAGCCCAATATCCATGGAAGCAAGATTCTCCTTAATGTCGGAGAAATCGTTACTAAGGACGTTTATTGTAGTCAACTTGACCGATTGGAAACAACCATTTCAGAAAACCATCCTGTTTTGATCAACAGGAAAGGTGCTATCCTCCAACATGATAACTTGAGACCTCATGTTGCGAGGACGCCTCGACAAAAAATTAGGAAGCTAGGATGGGAGGTTCTCCCCATCTTCCATATTCACCTGACCTTTCTCCATTTGATTATAATCTTTTCCGATCCTTACAGCACTTTCTTGCTGGGACAAAAGATCAATTCTTATGGAGAGGTCAAAAACGCATTGGTTGAGTATTTCGACTCCAAAACCCCAAAATTTTTAAAGCTGGGTTAGAAAACTTGATAACCAGATGGAAGAAGATCATAGAAACTATGGTGACTACCTAGTTGATTAAATGCCGCTTTTCAAAATAATGTAACTAAATTTACATCTTACGATAAAGAACATTATTTATGGGTACCCTTAATAAAAATACCAGTTGAGCTAAAATATTATATAAAATGAATAAAATATTAATTAAAGGTAAAATATTCTATAAGTCATGTGGTATAAGACAAATTTAAATTTTCTCTTTATAAAATAATTTTAAAAAATAAATGCTACCAAACTTCTATTTATACGTATGAATAACTTTAGATCATCGAATTACATTTCTAGATGCATTTTTTTATAATATTGAAATGATTATTTTCATGAAATATATAGCTCAGAAATGTAGCCCATTTTATTGGGAATTAAGGAATAAATGCAAATTTAAAAATAAAAGTAAGCAATAATTATTAAGAAGTACACGAAATACTTATAAATGGAAGGTACAAATTTTATATTGCATCCTATCTTAACGTGTTTTGTCCATATTAAGCTGCACCAAAACAAGCATGCTTGACTATAATTTTAAAATGGAAAATATTTACTTTGAAGGAGGTGGCATTTCATTAAATAGATCTGCACTGTAAATATGATCGGTTCCAAACTCTTCAATGTACTGAAAAGAAGAGTAAATAAATGGAAACAGTAAATAAAAATGCAAGTTGTAAAATTTGGTATAAATGATCTCGTAATTGATAAAATTACCCTTTGTTCCTTGTATCGTATAAAATCTTGAAATTAAAATGTAACCAAGCTTATGAGTTTATCAATTGCAGATTTTCAAATTCCTTAAAGAATTACAATTTGTAGAATGGAATTTATTCTGGAAGAGACGAGAAGATACATTTGAAATAAGAAAAAGTGAACCAATCTTATGAGACACTAACCGGTGTAACAAATTTTCTGAATCATTTGAAAAAGTAATTTTGGTCCCACTTTAAAGCTATTTTAAACTACATACAAGGCAGTGTAAATTGCATTCCTCTGTGTGGCATGATACAAATTATTATGCCTATTTTTCCTATGAAGTAAATGTAGGTATCTGAAATTCAATTCAAATTTTCTTACATTTTATAAATATTGACTTATAAATATTCACTGCTCTCAAAATGTGAAAAGGTGCCCATAAAAACTACAAAAATGGGGGTATCGTTGTTTTTCATTGCTTTTATTAAAATTTCTTTCAGAAATATTCCTCAAAGAACTCACTGACGTTAAAATTTTACATAGAAACATTTTATTTGAAAAACGATTCATCTTTAACCATAAGAACCTTTTATGAACTTAAATACACTGCTGGCCACCGTAAATGCAACACCCTGAAGGAAGCATGCAAATAATATGAAATTTACAACATGCATTAGAGGAGGTGAGATATGCAAATGATTAGAATTTCAGCTCAGACGCACATCACGCGCGCCTGTGGCGCCACTTCAAAGCGCTATTTAAGGCTTGGAGATTTCGACGATTTCAAGTACGGCAATTGTGTTTTTCTTGTGGTTTTTTAAAAAAAAACGATCAATTATGCCTCGTAGAAAACAGCGATCATCTTTTGATCAAGTATCCGAGTTCGACAGAGGAAGGATAGTGGCCTACCGACATTGTGGATTATCTTTCAGGGAAATCGGTAGTCGTGTTGGACGAAACCAAACAACTGTAATGCGGATATGTGATCGTTGGATGCAGGAGGGTACGACGGACCGACGTGTTCGATCGCATCCACCTCAGTGCACCACTTCACGTGATGACAGGCATATTGTGCGTATGGCAGTGACGGATCGCTCAGCCACATCACGAACCATAGCACAGCACATTCAGTCTGTACCGCATCATCCAGTGTCTGCGCGTACTATTCGACGCCGTTTACAGCAGAGTGGTCTGTCCGCAAGACGTCCATTGCTTCGTCTACCCTTGACGCAGAACCACAGACGTTTCCGCCGCCAATGGTGCGATGAAAGAAGGATGTGAACGGCAGAATGGAATGAAATTGTCTTTACTGACGAGTCACGCTTCTGTCTGCAACACCACGATGGTCGGATTCGAGCCTGGAGACACCGTGGATGCTGAACAGCTGCGTTATGCACCGCCACACTGTTCCCGCACCGGGTATTATGGTATGGGGCGGTATTGGATATCACTCTCGCACTCCTCTAGTACGCATTGCCGGTACTTTAAACAGCCAGCGCTACATCTCCGAGGTGTTGGAGCCAGTTGTCCTTCCTTACCTTCAGGGCTTGCCCACAGCCATATTTCAACAGGATAATGCGTGACCACACGTGGCACGCATTGTCCAAGGGTTCTTCGTCAATCGCCAGATTGAATTGCTTCCCTGGCCAGCTCGCTCTCCGGATCTTTCGCCGATAGAAAACATGTGGTCCATGGTTGCTCAACGATTGACCCAGAATACATCCCCAGCTGCCACACCAGATCAACTTTGGCAACGTGTGGAAGCTGCTTGGTCTGCTGTACCCCAAGAACACATCCAAAGTCTCTTTGAATCAATGCCGAGGCGTGTGGCAGCGGTGATCTCCAACAATGGCGGCTACTCTGGCTACTGATTTTGGCAGGAACCACACTTCACAGAAGTCTATAAATTTAATCATTTGATACTTGGTCAACATGTTATCTACAAAATAAATTTTGTTGTGATATCTCTTGTCTTTCTTGGTGTTGCAATTTGGGTGGCCAGCAGTGTATTAATACAATGAGTGAATACAGCTTAAAATCGCCAAGTGTTTGATCATTTCAATCAATTTCATTCAACATCCACATTATAGACCACATATGTCTCATTATTAATGTATTCGTTAGTCAACAAAACTATTGTAAGCGGTTACCAAACTTTCAAAACTTGAATTTGTGCAATACATTGTGCGTCGTGAAAATTGATTTTGAGGGCCAAATTTAGAATTTTAAGTTATATAAACAACAATAGGATCCAATTTACGATTTGAGGTAACACGAAAACGTCTTTCATTTCAATAGTCCTTTTATAATTTCCTGTCAGATGATCCAAAATCGATGCAACCACAGCGACGTAGGATAAGCGACGAAACACAACCAGTATTTCTCACTTATTAAAAGCTTCGATTCAAAATAGAGCTGGTTTAATCTTTAAGTACTAATGGAGTCTAGAAAGAAATAATAATGCATGTTTCATATATCTTTGTTAGAAATCTTTTGCGATATTCAAACCATTACTAAGCTTTTCGATTCATTGTCAAATGGAAGAATTTTAATTAACTGCGAAGCAAAACCTTAACATTTTCTTACCATAACCAAGGCTATATATATATTGCTATATATATATATATATATATATATATATATAGCAAACAAGCAAAAAGCCAAATGGATTAAAAGTCACAGTACCGGGGAATAAAAATAGTCAAACAGAAGCCAGAAAGCAGAACTGTCCATATATGCGCGCTGAAGCTGCATACATTGCATGGATAGCAATATAATTCAATATTACAAAACAAAGGGAAATTTAGGAATTTAAACTTAAGAATACCAAGGAAATTTCGAAAAAATGAGGTGTTGGTGGTATAATAGGACTGTTAATTTAGTAAAAGACTCGATTTTAACACTATCTTTTCGGTTTCCGGTTCCCATAAACCGATTTGGTATTCCAAATCGTTCCTTTATAGTTGCGCATTTGATATAAATGTGTATATGTTGTAGGCAGCATTTCCCCAAAGTGAAAATATCTTTATTTGTTGATTGATTGATTGTTGTGTTGTTAGATTGCCAGCTATTTAGTTTTTATCGTTTGGCAACAACCTATTAGTTTTTATCGTTTGGCAACAACCTATTAGTTTTTATCGTTTGGCAACAATCTATTTGTTTAGTTTTGAGTTGTGATTCTAAAGAATAAGTTTTTAACGGAGTAAGAAAAATAAAAAATAAAAGAATCTTTTAACGGAGTCAGATCATTATTATTTTAAAAGAAAACATTCACCGGTATATTTATACACGCAACGATAAGTAAGACCAACAAACTGGTGACCCGGTTTTTCAAGATAATCTCGCCGGTAACAAATTTGAAAACAGAAATGAAATGCCCGGAGACGAACTTGACAACAAAAATGAGATGCTCGAACTCCACAAGGTGAGTGTCAAAATACCTCCCTTTTGGATCGATAGGCCTGAGATATGGTTTTACCAAGTTGAAGCACAATTCAAAATCAATGGAATTGTGTCGGAGGAAACTAAATTCAATTATTTGGTTTCTCAATAGGAACCGAAATATGTTGAGAACATTTGGGACATTGTAACAAAGGATTATAGTACAAAATATTCGGAATCAAAAACGAGGCTGCTAGATTTATTTAAAGAGAGCGAAAGAACTCGAATCAAACGCCTGATTACCGGAATCGAATTAGGAAACATGAAACCCAATCAACTGTTACAGAAACTGAAAACTATGGCAACTTCCGATGTATCGGAAAAACTGATTAAAACACTATGGCTGGAAAAGTTGCCCGATTCTATGAGGAATATTATACTCGTCAGTAAGGAAGAATTACCAAATTTGGCCATCATGTCTGACAAGATTACAGACATGAATCCGCAGAATGAGATTTGCAGCACCACCACATCTGTTTCTTCAAATTGTGACCTTTTGTCCAAAATTCAGTCACTCGAGCAAAAAATTGCAAAATTAAGTGTGGATCACATTTCAAGACCCCGATCACGAAACAATCAGAACTTTAGAGGAAGAACACGAAGTAGTTCAAGGAAAAGATTTAATCCCCAAGGAAAGTACTGTTTTTATCATTTTCGCTTCGGAACGAAGTGCTATCCTGAAAAGTGTACACAGCCTTGCAGTTAAGGCTAATGATAATAATTTGAGTCCGGGAAGCGCGAGTATGCAGTAGAGAATACGGCAAGCTCTGCTGCTGACTACAATTTTGGGGATGTCGCAAATTTCGCTTATTTATAAATGATAAAGAATCGAAAGTGCGTTTCTTAGTGGACAGCGGAGCAGATGTCAGCATCATTCCTGCGACATCTCAAGACAAACAATTCAGTGACTATAAGCTATATGCTGCAAACGGTACAGAAATAGAAACATTTAGTATTAAAATGCTAACTCTGGATCTAGGACTTCGACGTGAGTTCCAATGGCCTTTTATTGTTGCAAAAATTAGAGGTATCCTGGGAGCCGATTTCCTTAACAAATTCACTTTATTGATTGATTTGCATAATAAGAAGTTGCTGGATGGAGTAACCCAACTAAGTGTAACTGGTGATGTTGCTTCCATCAGTGAGGACAATGATGTCAGTTTTCTGAACAAAGCTTCACAATTTTCCAAGTTGTTGGAACAGTATCCTGATATTTCCAAACCAAATTTATTTATTTCAAATTTAAAGCATCATGTTAAACATCATATCATTACTAACGGTCAACCTGTTCATTCCAAAGCGAGACAGCTCGACCCGAAAAGGCTCAACACAGCAAAGCAAGAATTTAAGTTCATACTGGATAACAACATCATAAGACCTTCCAGTAGTTAATGGTCAAGCCCTCTCCATTTGGTTACGAAGAAAGATGGTTCTCTTCGTCCTTGTGGAGCTTACAGGCAGCTCAACGCCAGGACAGTGCCTGATAGATACCCCATTCCCAGAATTGAGGATTTTCATCACATTTTAAAAGGTACTACCATATATTCCAAGATAGATTTATTTAAAGCTTATTCCCAAGTCCCCATTGCCGAAGAATACAAATGCAAAACAGCCATTGTCACACCATTTGGACTCTACGAATTTAACGTAATGAGTTTTGGTATAAAGAATGCTCCAGCAACATTTCAAAGATTCATAAATGAAGTATTCTCGGGACTGGATTTTGTTTTTCCCTACCTGGATGATATTCTCATTGCATCTACTAGTGAAAAACAACATGAAAATCACCTCAAATTAGTTTTTGAAAGACTCAATAATTATGGTCTTCGCATCAATATCTCTAAATCTGTCTTTGGAGTAAAAGAAATCGAATTTTTGGAATACTTAGTAACACCTCAAGGCTCACTTCTTTTACATGACAAAGTTCAAGACATCATTGATTACAAACTTCCAACAACTATTCACGAACTTCGAACATTTCTCGGTATGATTAACTTCTATCGACGTTACCTGAAAGATGCAGCTAAGAACCAATCTCTTCTACATGACGACCTTAAAGGAGCGAGAAAAAGGGATAGAAGAAAAATTGGGTGGACCGAAGAGGCTAAAGACTAATAAATGCAAAGAAGATTTGGCTAACACTGCACTACTATCATTTCCAAGATCTGACGTACCTCTGTCACTTAATACAGATGCTTCAGATACGGCAATAGGAGCAGTGATCCAACAGCATGAATCTGATGGATGGAAACCTATCGCATTTTATTCAAAAAGTTGAATAATGCACAAAAGAACTATAGCACATACGATAGAGAATTACTTGGTATTTATCTCTCCATCAAACATTTCAAACATCTATTCGAAGGAAGATTCGCCATATTTACCGACCAGAAGCCAATCACATTTGCATTTCAACAGAATCCTGAAAAGGCATCTCCTCGTCAACTTCGTCACCTGCAGTACATTTCTCAATTTTCAACAGACATTCGACATATCAAAGGTCAAGATAACATCATAGCAGACACCTTATCCAGGATCGAGGAAATTTCCTTAATAGATTATGATGAAATTGCGTTTAAAGACATCCACAATTTCCCTGAATTTCAAGCAATACCTGCTACCTTCTGGAAAGTTTTTGTGGTGTGAAACATTAACCAGCAACGTCCGATCTTACATTCCCAAATCGCACCGAATGAAGATATTTCAACAAATTCATGGAGCATCCCATCCTCGAATAAAGGCATCAGTTAAACTGCTGACTTCAAAATTCTTCTGGACAAACATTCGGAAAGATATTCGACTATGGACTCAATCCTGCATTTCTTGTCAAAAGACAAGATAAATCGTCATACAAAATCCAGTTATGGCGAATTTCAACTGCCATCAGAAAGATTCAGTGACGTTCATATAGACCTGATAGGTCCTTTACCACCATCCAACGGTAACATATACTGCCTTACTTGCATAGACCGTTACACCAACTGGATGGAAGGGATTCCTCTACAAAACATATTGGCAGACACAGTTGCAAAAGCTTTTTACAGCAATTGGATTGCATGATTTGGTACACCATGCCGACTGGTAACGGACCGTGGTTCGCAGTTCGGATCAGAGGTTTTCAACATCCTGTCCAGAATCTGCGGCATAAAATTGCAGCACACAACGGCCTACCATCCCCAAGCCAATGGAAAAATAGAACGACTCCTTAGGTCTTTAAAAGCAGCTATCATAGCACATGGTAACCCATTCTGAAGTGAAACACTTCCAACTGTTCTATTGGGTCTACGCACTGCAATTCAAGAAGATTCCAACCATACCATTGCCCAAATGGTCTACGGACAAAACATCCGATTACCCGGAGAATTTTTTGAAGAACCCCAAATTCACAGAACACCCGAGACCTACGTAAACCAACTACAGGAAACGATGAAATACATCAGAGCTAGAACCGTCTCAAAGAAGTATATCCAAAAAATATTTGTTCCGAAGGACTTAGCAACCACGTCACATGTCTTCGCACGTAAAGACAGGGTTAAAAAGCAACTTGAACCCCCGTATGACGGACCATTTCTAGTCACGGACAAAGCTGATAAGTATTTCACACTCGAAATAAAGGGTAAACATATTACAGTATCTGTCGACAGGCTAAAACCTGCTTACATTCTACAAGAGCCTACTCCTGACACGAAAAACGTATGTTGTAAAAATGAAACACCTGCACAACATAAAACTGATGAAACTAAACACGCTCCTGAATCGGAAATAATTCCTGATCAAAAACAATCTCGTTCAGGACGAACTGTTAGGAAGCCCATTAAATTCAGAGAGTAGTGCTGTACATTTTGTATATAATTTTGACTTTTTCATATATTTAATCATTCAGTAACTTCTCTTTAACGTAACTTCGTTACTGGCAGGGGAGTAATGTTGTAGCAGCATTTCCCCTAAGTGAAAATATCTTTATTTGCTGATTGATTGATTGTTGTGTTGTTAGATTGCCAGCTATTTAGTTTTTATCGTTTGGCAATAACATAGTTTTTATCGTTTGGCAACAACCTATTTGTTTAGTTTTGAGTTGTGATTCTAAAGAATAAGTTTTTAACGGAGTAAGAAAAATGAAAAATAAAAGAATCTTTTAACGGAGTCAGATCATTATTATTTTAAAAGAAAACATTCACCGGTATATTTATAAGTAATACCAACATATACCCTAATTACTTACATTTTGTAGAAACATCTTCCCAATCTCTTCAAATAAGGGATCGTTGGGCTCAAGAAATGTGACGCTAAAAGGACAAAAACATTTTAAAATCCTATCTTTTCTTGTATGAATATAAATTAATTAACTTGTATAAATATGTGAGCACATTTTTTAAGTGTGAGACATAATGAATGGCTGAATGAGCAAATGTTTTATAAAGTACATAGCTTATTTATAAATAAATATAATTTTTTAAACTATTGTTTATGTTGAGTGTTTAATAGTCTATTCTATATAGTGATGTTAACATTTATTGACAGAAATAATTTAACTAGTAAAATAATTTTAATGCGCTAAGGAAACATTTTCATTACTCGTTTTAAGATTTCGCTATGAATACTTGTGTCATCTTATTTAAATTTAACATTTGATACACATTGTGAATTTGTAATTAAGTAATAAGAGTCATGTTTCAAAATTCCAGCAATTGTCCTCTCGGAACTTGGTCGATAACAAAATCTTTCAGTAACAAATAAGAAAGGAATTTATCTCTGGAAGAAATGATTATTAACTAGTACAACATTATTAGCTTCGCCCACCAGATCATTAGTTTCCTTATACCAGCACTTCATTTGTCTTAATGAAATACTGCTTTTCTAAGAAATGTGCAAAACATTTTGCGAATATTGTGTCATTATATATACTTGTCATTTATATACTCCACCAAACAGAAATCTCCGGCGGATGAACTGAAATAGCAAGATTTTCATCAATGATCTTGACTACAGCCCAACCTTATTCTCAAAAACAAGTCTTCACAATGAATGGCCTGGATTTACATTGCATGACACTTGAAGTCACCCGACAATTAAAGAAAAGCTTATCCAGGGCAGGTAATTATTTGTGAAAAATGATTCAGAGACAAGAATCGGGATGGGAGAGTCAAATGGCAGAAATGGGATAATGTTACGAATTTAGTTTAAAATCGGTGCTAAAGAACTAAACTAATATTGTCTTTGATGGTATAGTGTCATAGCGCTTGTCTGCCACCCAGTAAGTCGTGCAAATCCCGGTTTGTAAGCGCATGGATTTTAGTGATTGTCAAGAGTAGCTACGGTTCACCCATTGGTGCTCCTTCACAAATAGCCGTCAGTTTATCCCTTGTAGTACCTTAGGTCAGTAGTTGGAAAAACCTTTTGGAAACTAAGAGCTTCAATTTCACTTATTCCGAGCTTGCACAATGGAATACTGGACTTGCGAAATGTCTTCCCCAATCATAGCTGATTGAATTGCAATACCTGTTTCGGCCAGTTCTGTTTATCAGAATTTATAAAATAATTCTAGCTGGTCTGAAAAATCTTAATCTTTATTGATTTATCTAGGTATTCTCCTGGAAAGTTTCAAAAATACTTCAATGCGAATGTGAAAATTTTCTAATTATATAGTGTCAAAACGTTTTCAAAGGGGTGGAAGAGAATAAACTACATGCGTAACATTATCACATCAAAACGCAATTTTCTCAAAACTATAACAAAAAATTCACGTTTCCTTCGTTAAGTATTCTTGAATTTAATCATTACTAAAAACTAAATTAATTACGAGACATTAAATAAGCAATGCATTGCTACATACAGCCTAAGATAGGATGGGCCGGGTGACAAGGAGCATTATCATCCTGGAACATCCCATCGCTATTGGGGTAAGTGAAGTCCATAAACGGCTGCAAAGGGTCACCAAGCATTTGAACATAGCTATTTCCTGTCAGTGACAGGTTCAATTTGACCAGAGGGCTCGATTCATGCCAGGTAAACACTCCCCATTATGGAACCACCACCAGCTTGCTCAATGACTTATTGACAAGTTGGATCCGTAACCTCATGGGGTTTGCGCTACACCCGAACTCGACCATCAGCTCGTACCAACTGGAAACGTGACTCATCGGACTATGCTACTTTCTTTCAGTCATCTAAGATCCAATGCGTGTGCTCGTGAGCCTAAGTGTGGCGCTGAAGCAGATGATGTGCTGTGAGTAAGGGCACTCGAATCGGTCCTCTGCTGCCATAGCCCATCAACGCCAAATTTCGCTGTGCACAGACCTCACAGACACTCTAGTGCGTCCCTCATTGAATGTGGCTGGCCACTGTGCTGTCGTTTGTGGAAGGTAATGCTTTCCATGAGGTACTCTGGATACACGTTTGACACTATGGAGTGAGGAATCTTAAGTTTCAACGACTTCCGAAATACTATACCCCATGCGTCCAACTCCAACTGCATTCCACGTTCAAACTCGGTTAATTCTCGTCGGGTAGACATTATCAAGTTATTAAACGTTTTACAAGTCATTCAGGAGTGCAACAGACAGCACTGATAATCATCTGACTCTTTATACCCTTTTAACGCGATGAGAGAACCACTTGTAAATTTGCATACTGCTATCCTGTCTTTTGGCACGGCAGTGTATGCACACACCCATATATATATATATATATATATATATATATATATATATATATATATATATATATATATATATATATATATATATATATATATATATATATATATATATATGTCATAATAACAGATCCTATAAGCCTGCAGTCGTGACGAGAGTGGCAAGAGTGGTGTAAGGCAACCGGAGAGAATGATCCATTGATATTGAGTGTAATGCAGATTCCATAACAATTCTTTATTATTTCAGTAGACAAGTAATTACATCATGAGGTTGTTGAGGGTTTGGAGTTTGGAACGGCTCTGAGGGCTCCTTAGCCCAAGAGACTCGTGAAAAAATAAATAGTTTACAAAGATCTCGCTAGAGGGATTAGGATTAAGAAAAATATTATTGGACCAGGGGATTTAACACGAAATTTCATTGGTAGAAGTCGGTGGTTTTACGAAGGGGGAATGTGATCTTACATATGCGATTTGAAAGCAGGAGAGTCCTTGGGAGGTCTAAGCTAACGAGGCGGCTTGAGTTCAAAGGTGAAAGGGAGTCACGAGGTCCGTGGGAGGTCCAGTTAACGAGACGGCTTGAGTTCAAAAGTGAAAGGCAAGATATTGACCACTTAGATAGGGAGACAAAGACTGGGATAAAAGGGAACCGCTAAGGGGTGATCTGTAGTGAAAATTGTACTTAGGGGGTTATTTTTAGGTATCGTTTCATATCCCCCCCATTTAGAAGGGAAAGTCTTACCGTTCCAGAAAGGCTTTCACTAAATTATCAACAGTACAAAACATACAATATAACAAAGATACAAAATGACATTTCAAAACAAATATGATACATAAACACTTGATACACAAATAATACAATATTAATTTACAAATATCAACTAGTAGATGATTAATGAAAGTAAAAAACATCTAGCATAAGGACTTCAAAATTTATCCTTACACCTTCATAAAAGCTTCCATATGTCCTCTACTTAGTGACAATTCCCAAAATATTCAAACATTTTTCATGTATTTTATCAAAATTTCCTATGCATGGTGACTGAAAAAATATACAGTATTGTAAGTTTTGGTGATGAACCATATACGACATTATAATCACATCACTAAACAATCTTATTCATTAATTTGACGCAACAATATCTGTGAAAAGGAAAATAAAAAAAAAATAACTCAGGAACTTAGATGTGCAATGGAGACGACTTCTCTGTAGCAGTACCGACATGTCAGTGATGTCTGTACCTACGAGAGCGTTACTGTAAGTAGGCTAGAAATGAGCTCCGTATATTCTAAATGAGTAACTGCTCATTGTAAGCTACTAATTCACGTCAAGCATCCTGAAACGTTGAATATGTGTGTGCCGTGTTGTATAATGAATTTTTGTTTAATCATTTGTTAACTTCAAAATCAATGTATTCTGTGATCAATATGTGTGAAATTTCGTTCATTCATCAGTATAAAATCATTATCAGTACAATCATTTCATTATCAAACAGTACAAAAATAAAAATACGTAATGAGAGACTGGAATGTTGAGGAAAAGTATTTTTCATCAGTGTCCTCGTACGATAAAAATTTAAAGAACTACCCTAAAAACTTTCTATATTATTAGGTAGAAAGATTAGGACATGTTACAAGTAATACAAAAGAGAAATAGATACTTTATATATATATATATATATATATATATATATATATATATATATATAGTCGGTTCATCCCATACTAACACAATAAAATAATTCAATAAACAATGACGGTTATTCAAATAAATTGCAATACATAATAAACATTATTCAATATAAAAATAAATTATTTACATTATTCGACACATTGCTAATTCTTCATTGAATACATTTCATGCATCATGTAAGTTTCATTTATATGATGTTTGTAATTACTTCACATCTAATGTTTGAATTTTAAAACCGTTTGAAACAAAAGTAAATAATTAAAGGCAAAACTTTTTCAGAGCCTTTTCAGTAGCGACAATGCACAAACAGGAAAAATAATTGGACGACGGGTTTGTATTGAATTGGAGATGGGAAGAGATAAGGAAGGCTTTCGACGGGGGTCACAACCAGTTGGGATGAAGAAAGAATGAAAAGCGAAGCTTTGGGGGGAGAAAATTCTCCCTCTTTGTCCGAAAGTCGTAAATTCCATGCGCATTATATTCTCTTTGAACGAGAACTAGGGCTACTTGGTTTTACGCGAAGATGTGAAGCGAGGGTACTCTGACTTCCCTTAAGAACTGGTATTTTCGAAACTTTGGTGTTATTAGCAACTCGAATGGGAATTTTACTTTTTCTAACTGGAAGAGGAGAAATTTGATAATCAGATGCTGGGTAAAAATGACGTAATCTAGTCGAATGCACTACTTCAGAATCCTTTTTGTGGAGAGGGTTAGGCCTATTTATTTCATAATTTACGTCAGAAAGTTTCTTCAGGATAACGTATGGTCCTGTGAAAGTTGGATTTAATTTTCGACTATTGGGATAAACAAATTCTTCATACATTACAGAGTCTCCAATGTTAAAATCACTTTTAGTAAAACGGGTGTCATATCTCTTTTTTGAAATCTCATGGAATTTCTTAGTTTTTTCTTCGGCAATTTTTCGGGCCTCTTCAATGGGCGGATACAAATTTGGTTCAACTATAGGTTCATAAGGAAGTTTTCCATACATTAAATAAGTAGGTGGGAATGTAGTAATCGAATGAGGAGTGTTGTTGTATTCTTCCGTGACTTGTTTAAGTAATTGGGTCCAAGGAGTACTACTTGTTTGAGCATTAATTTTACATTTCAACCTAGTTATGAGGGTTTGGTTGACGCGCTCAACTTTACCATTAGTTTGAGGTCTGTGTGCAGAAGTTAGTAATTGAGTGACGTTATATTTTTGCAAGAAATGCTTGAATTTGGGTGACGTGAAGGCTGCATGTCTGTCACTTAGAATTTTCTTTGGAACTTGAATTTGGAATACCTGTTTAAGACAGTTAATATAAGCATCTGATGTCACACTTTTTGAAGGGAATGTCCAAATATATCTTGTTGCATGATCTATTAAAATATGTAGGTACTTTTTTGGAGAGCCATAATAGCTTAATCCGCCAACTGTATCCACGGAAATTAATTCGAAAGGCTCATGACTTGTGGGAAGGGATTTTAACAAGCCATATTTCTTTTGCTTTTTCTTTTTATTCAATTGACAAACTTCACAGTGTCGGACATAATTCCTAACATCATTTACTATACCAGGCCAATAATATTGTGGCGATAATAAATTTAACATTGATGACACTCCTAGGTGCCCATACTCAATATGTGCTTTCTCTAACAATTTTGAACGAAGTGAAAATGGGACAACAACTTTATTCAAACCTTGTTTTCTAATTGTCCAAAGATTATCCAATTTTTTGTATTTGCGATTACAAACATTATCATTTTCTTGACTTTCTTTGAGCTCAGAATGAGTTAATAATTGTGCTCTTGGCAGCACGTGATGATTTATGGGGTTTCTAGTTAACATGTCAGCTTCTACATTAGTAGATCCCTTTTTGTATTTAATTGTAAAATTGTACATAGACAATTTCAATGACCATCTAAAAAGCCTACCGGTTGGGTGTTTAATATTTTTGAGCCAAACCAGGGCAGCATGATCGGTATAAATAGTAAAGTGATTTCCATGAAGATAGCAGTAAAATTTTTCGACGGAATCTATTATAGCCAAACATTCAAGTTCTGTTATCGCGTAATTTTTCTCGTAAGGTCGTAATTTTCTAGAGTAAAAGGAAACTGGGTGTAAGGAACCATCTGGATGTTCCTGTTTTAAAATTCCTGAAATTGCGGGTTAAATAAACTTAACACAGGCTTAGAGATTAAGATATCTTTGAGTTTCTTAAATGAGGCCTGACATTCTTCTGACCATTGATATTTTACATCTTTGTTAAGAAGGTTATTCAAAGGGGCTCGAATTTTCGCATAATCTGGAATGAATTTGTTATAGACATTAACACTTCCAAGAAATCTTTGCAACTCTTTGGTGTTTCTGGGTGGTTGAAGTTTTTTGATAGTTTCAACGTTAATATTACTTGGTTTGTAAGTACTGTTCTCAATTTCATATCCCAAGAAATTTATTTTCATTTTTGCAAAGTTGCATTTTGAAAGTTTGAGTTTCACGTTCTCTTTCTCACATATCTCAAAGATGATTTTTAAATGTTTCAGGTGTTCTTCATAATTTTGGGAAAATACAATTATGTCATCAAAATAATTTAGGGCAAATTTAATTTGATGCTTATTTAGAATTTGCCTTATAGCACGTTGAAACATTGCAGGGGCGTTTTTCCATCCAAAAGGTAATCTTTTCCATTCGTACAAACCAAAATTTGAGGTAAATGCAAGTTTTTCTGTGTCTTGATCCTTAATTTTGATGTGCCAGTATCCAGAGGCTAAATCTAGTGTTGAAAATATTTTTGCATGGGACAATTGATCCAATACAGCATCGATACGAGGAATGGGTTCGGAATCTGTTTTAGTAATTTCATTTAGTTTTCGATAATCGATGCATAAACGAGTTTTGGAGTTTTCATCTCGTTTGTAAGCTAATGTTACAGGAGCAGCATAAGGGCTGTAAGAAGGTTTGATAATGTCTGCCTTCAAAAGTTCGTCAATTTGTTTTTTGATTTCTGCATTATCCTTAGGCGAGGCTCTATATGGGCGACAAGCAATTGGCAGTTCCGAGTTTAGAATAACTCGTTGAGGTTCTAAATTAATTGAGCCTACATCATATTTATTGTTGGCAAAAACCTTTTTGTATTTATTAATTAGAGCAGTTAATTTGCCACCAGAGTTAATACCATAATTGATATTATTCACATTATTTGAATTAACACTAGAAATAGTACAGTCCTTAATGTTATTACTATCAGTACAATTCCCAATACTATCATTCTTATCAAAAGAGTACATATTTTCACATTTCATATTTTCAACTTTTGAACATTGTTCATCATAAGTATTCTTACTAGTAGTATTCTCACATGATCCAAGATTATTATGTTGAACACTATTAGAATATTGTGAATAACCTTGATTGTAAAAATGATGGGAAATTTGTGCACAACTTATAGGAGCATTTGAAGTTACATTATGATTGAATTGAAATATTTGTCTGCTTTTGCAATTGATCTTCAAATTAAATAGATTCACAGTTTCTAAATTTAGCAATGCATAATTTAAAGCAGAGTTGATGGCCAAAAATTCAAGTTGTTTTGTAATGCAACCAATTGTAATACTGATCAAAACAATTTCACTTACCCGAATAGCACCAACTGCTTGTTGAATTTGTATCTTAGGGTTCACTGTTATTGTCTCATATTTCAAATGTCTGAGTAAATGTTCAGGAATGATATTTGCACTCGTGCCTGTGTCCAACAATCCAATGAATGTTTTGTGACCACAAAAAATAGTCACTTTTAGGAATGGTCATTCCAAATCAGGAGTTTGTCCATATTGAGTAGCTGGTTGATACGCGAGCTGAGGTAGTGGAGGAAGACTTCGCTGAGGGAAAGTTCTCCAAGGGGGATTCCGGTCCTGTAAACGTCGGTCACGGTAGTTGAAGGGCTCTCTGTGCACGGGAGGCATCCAAAATCTCGGCCGCATCGGAAATCTTTGCCGGGGTCGAAATTCTGGACGGGGAATTGCTGCGGGAACGGGTACTCGGTCCATTCTGCTATTTCCTTGTTGATTGTCATCAGGTAATTGACTGCATAACGTGCGGGCAACTCTTAACCATTCCGTAATGGTTGATGGTTCTTTTACGATGATGAGCTCCTTAATATTCCGAGGCAAACCATTTGTTAGTCCTTGGAGTAGTATTTGGTCAGAAAGGTGTAATCGTTGACCAATGTCAAATTTCTTTTTGAAGTACTCATCAATGTCTCCAGGTTTGTCGCACGTTGTAGAGATGAAGGTATCAAAAGATATCAGAGAGGTCCTTGAAAAATAGTTGATAAGTCCTTGACGTAAATTAGCCCATTCGGTTTCGACGATACAATGATTTAAATAATAGTTCAACGCTTCGCCTTTTAAGCATTGTGAGATTAGTTCGATTCTTGAGGTTGCATAGTTGGTTGTTTTTAACTCAAAATACTTGATCCACGCTTCAACGTCGAAATTTTCTTTGGGATCAAATGCTATTATTTTTGAAAGTATTCTTTCCGAAAACTCTTCAGAAACTGGGTAGCTGGCAGTAGAATCATCTCTATTAGACATCATTTTGGTGTAGTGATGAGAGTCCGTTCAATTTCTTAAAACTTCCAAAATGAGACTTCACGGTGAGGTTCCCAAACCACAAGTTGCTATCCTGTCGACTTAAAAATCTGTCATAATAACAGATCCTATAAGCCTGCAGTCGTGACGAGAGTGGCAAGAGTGGTGTAAGGCAACCGGAGAGAATGATCCATTGATATTGAGTGTAATGCAGATTCCATAACAATTCTTTATTATTTCAGTAGACAAGTAATTACATCATGAGGTTGTTGAGGGTTTGGAGTTTGGAACGGCTCTGAGGGCTCCTTAGCCCAAGAGACTCGTGAAAAAATAAATAGTTTACAAAGATCTCGCTAGAGGGATTAGGATTAAGAAAAATATTATTGGACCAGGGGATTTAACACGAAATTTCATTGGTAGAAGTCGGTGGTTTTACGAAGGGGGAATGTGATCTTACATATGCGATTTGAAAGCAGGAGAGTCCTTGGGAGGTCTAAGCTAACGAGGCGGCTTGAGTTCAAAGGTGAAAGGGAGTCACGAGGTCCGTGGGAGGTCCAGTTAACGAGACGGCTTGAGTTCAAAAGTGAAAGGCAAGATATTGACCACTTAGATAGGGAGACAAAGACTGGGATAAAAGGGAACCGCTAAGGGGTGATCTGTAGTGAAAATTGTACTTAGGGGGTTATTTTTAGGTATCGTTTCATATATATATATATATATATATATATATATATATATATATTCACACATATTTGAATTTTTGATTATATATATATATATATATATATATATATATATTCACACATATTTGAATTTTTGATTATATATATATATATATATATAATCAAAAATTCAAATATGCAAAACATTTAAAAAGCTAGAGCTAAAAAATCCAAACAAGTAAAATGCCAAAAAGCAAAATAGCTGAAGGACTGGGATATAAACATTAGTCAGAGGCCAGATGTCAGAACTGTCCAATGCGCACGGAGGCCACAGACATTAGCATGGCAAGCAAAATAATTCAATAATTCAATTTATTATATATATACTGGTTGGACAAAATAATATGAACACCTGTGAAAAAACAACACTCGACGGAACCTGTCGTATATTCCCGCCCTCTAGTGTGGAAGAGTGCCACTTAGCGGGCGAAAATGTGCACACATCAGTCTATTAGTAGCAGTGATAGCGTTCGGATGCGAAATATATTGGGGCGCTAAAACTTCGTTATGGCTGACCTCACAGATTTCGAAAGAGGCATGATTGTTGAAGCCCGTCTTGCCGGAGCCTCAGTAACGAAAACGGCCACCCTTGTTGGTGTCGGGAGAAGTACCGTGTCGACGGTAATGACAGCCTACAGCAAACAGGGAAAGACATCATCTACCAAGAATAACAGTGGACGAAAGTTGAAGCTGACTGATAGAGACAGAAGGGTTTTGAAGCGGATTGTGGCCAGAAAGCACAAGACAACAGCATCCCAGATATCATCTGAGATGAACACACATCCACAGGAAGATGTATCGACCAAAACTATTCGCCGTGAACTGCATGCAGAAAACATACACGGTAGAGCGGTTATTCCAAAACCATTGGTGACACCATGGCCTTGAAACGACGTAAATGGTGTCACGACCATAAGAATTGAACACAACAACAATGGGAGATTATGGTATTATGGCATTGGCTCTGGTGCAAATTAACTGCTCCTAATTAATAAATACAAAAAGTTTTTGCCAACAATAAATATGATGTAGGCTCAATTAATTTAGAACCTCAACGAGTTATTTTAAACACGGAACTACCAATTGCTTGTCGCCCATACAGAGCCTCGCCTAAAGATAATGCAGAATTCAAAAAACAAATTGACGAACTTTTAAAGGCAGACATTATGAAACCTTACAGCCCTTATGCTGCTCCTGTAACATTAGCTTACAAACGAGATGAAAACTTCAAAACTCGTTTATGCATCGATTATCGAAAACTAAATGAAATTACTAAAACAGATTCCGAACCCATTCCTCGTATCGATGCTGTATTGGATAAATTGTCCCATGCAAAAGTATTCTCAACACTAGATTTAGACTCTGGATACTGGGACATTAAAATTAAGGATCAAAACAGAAAAACTTGCATTTACCTCAAATTTTGGTTTGTACGAATGGAAAAGATTACCGTTTGGATGAAAAAACGCCCCTGCAATATTTTAACGTGCCATAAGGTAAATTTTAAATAAGCATCAAATTTAATTTGCCCTAAATTATTTTTATGACATAACTGTATTTTCCCAAATTTATGAAAAACATCGGAAACATTTAAAAATCATCTTTGAGATATGTGAGAAAGAGAAACTCAAACTTGCAAAATGTAGCTTTGTCAAAACGAAAATAAATTTCTTTGCATATGAAATTGAGAACAGTACTTACAAACCAAGTAATATTAACGTCGAAACTATCAAAAAACTTCAACCACCCAGAAACACCAGAGTTGCAAAGATTTCTCGGTAGTATGAATGTCTATAACAAATTCATTCCAGATTATGCGAAAATTCGAGCCCCTTTGAAAAACCTTCTTAAAAAAGATGTAAAATATCAAAGGTCGGAAGAATCTCAAACCTCATTTAAGAAACTCAAAAGATATTTTAATCTCTAAACACGTGTTAACTTTATTTAACGCGAATTACCCCTTCCACTTATACACCGATGCCTCAGGAGAAGCAATTTCAGGAATTTTAAAACAGGAACATCCAGATGGTTCATTACATGCAGTTTCCTTTTACTCTAGAAAATTACGACCTTACGAGAAAAATTACGCGATAACAGAACTCAAATATTTGGCTATAATAGATTCCTTCGAAAAATTTTACTGTTATCTTCATGGAAATCACTTTACTATTTATACCCATCATGCTGCCCTGGTTTGGCTCAAAAATATTAAACATCCAACCGGTAGGCTTTTTAGATGGTCATTGAAATTGTCTATGTACAATTTTACTATAAAAACAAAAAGGGATCTACTAATGTAGAAGCTGACATGCTAACTAGAAACCCCATAAATCATCACGAGCTGCCAAGAGCACACTTATTAACTCATTCTGAGCTCAAAGAAAGTCAAGAAAATGATAATGTTTGTAATCGCAAATACAAAAATTGGATTATCTTTGGACGATTAGAAAACAAGGTTTGAATAAAGTTGTCCCATTTTCACTACGTTCAAAATTGTTAGAGAAAGCACATATTGAGTATGGGCACCTAGGAGTGTCATCAATGTTAAATTTATTATCACCACAATATTATTGACCTGGTATAGTAAATGATGTTAGTAATTATGCCCGACACTGAAGTTTGTCAATTGAATAAAAGGAAAAAGCAAAAGAAATATGGCTTGTTAAAATCCCTTCCCACATGTCATGAGCCTTTCGAATTAATTTCAGTGGATACAGTTGGCGGATTAAGCTACTTGGCTCTCCAAAAAAGCACCTATATATTTTAATATATCATGCAACAAGATATATTTGGACATTCCCTTCAAAAAGTGTGACATCAGATGTTTTTATTAACTGTCTTGAAAAGGTATTCCAAATTCAAGTTCCAAAGAAAATTCTAAGTGACAGACATGCAGCCTTCACGTCACCCAAATTCAAGCATTTCTTGCAAAAATATAACGTCACTCAATTACTAACTTCTGCACACAGACCTCAAACTAATGGTAAAGTTGAGCGCGTCAACCAAACCCTCATAACTAGGTTGAAATGTAAAATTAATGTTCAAACAAATAATACGTCTTGGACCCAATTACTTAAACAAGTCACGGAAGAATATAACAACACTCCTTATTCGTTTACTACGTTCCCACCTACTTATTTAATGTATGGAAAACTTCCTTATGAACCTTTAATTGAACCAAATTTGTATCCGCCCATTGAAGAGGCCCGAAAAATTGCCGAAGAAAAAATTAAGAAATTTCATGAGATTTCAAAAAAGATATATGACACCCGTTTTACTAAAAGTGATTTCAACATTGGAGACTGTAATGTATCCGTATGAAGAATTTGTTTATTCCAATAGTCGAAAATTAAATTCAACTTTCACAGGACCATACGTTATCCTAAAGAAACTTTCTGACGTAAATTATGAAATAAATAGGCATAACGCTCTGCACGAAAAGGATTCTGAAGTAGTGCTTTCGACTAGATTACACCATTTTTACCCGGCATCTGATTATCAAATTTCTCCCCTTCCAGTTAGAAAAAGTAAAATTCCCATTCGAGTTGCTAACACCAAAGTGTCTTTCTCTAAAATACCAGTTCTTAAGGGAAGTCAGAGTACCCTTTCTTCACATCGCGTAAAATCAAGTAGCCCTTATTCTCGTTCAAAGAGAATTTAACGCGCACGGAATTTACGACTTTCACTTTCTTTCGGAGAAGCAGCGAGTTTCACAAAACGACCCCACCGTAAAAGGTAGAATTTTCTGTCCCACAACTTCGCTTTTCATTCTTTCTTCACCTCAACTGGTTGTGATCCCCGTCGAGAGTCTTCCTTATCTCTTCCCGTCTCCAATTCAATACAAATACGTCGTAAAATTATTTTTCCTGTTTGTGCATTGTCGTTACTGACAATGTTCTGAGAAAATGTTTTGCCATTAATTCTTTACTTTTGTTTCAAACGATTTTAAAATTCAAACATTAAATGTGGAAGAAAATGTTTAGAGTTAACTTTATCTTTTCATCATGCATCATATGAAGTAATGACAAACATCATATAAATGATACTATTACATGATGCATGAAATGTATTCAATGAAGAATTAGCAATGTGTCGAATAATGTAAATAATCCATTTTTATGCTGATGTGAAGTAATGTAAATAATTTATTTTCAAGTTGAATAATGTTTATTATGTACTGCGATTTATTTGAATAATCGTCATTGCTTATTGAATTATTATATTTTGTTAGTAAGGGATGAACCAACGAAAATTTCTATCTTTTGTATTTACTTGCAACATGTCCTAATCTTTCTACCAAATAATATGGAAAGTTTTTAGGGTAGTTCTTTAAATTTCTATCTTACGTGGACACTGATGAAAAATACTTCTCAACATTTCAGTCTCTCATTACGTAGATTTTATTTTTATTCTGATTGATAATTAAATGATTGTACTGATAATGATTTTATACTGATGAATGAACGAAATTTCACACACATGTTGATCACAAAATACATTGATTTAGAAGTTAAAAAATGATTAAACAAAACTTCATTACATACAACACGGCACACACATTTTCAACGTTTCAGGATGCTTGACGTCAATTAATAGCTTACAATGAGCAGTTACTCATTTAGAATATACGGAGCTCATTTCTAGCCTAGTTACAGTAACGCTCTCGTAGGTACAGACACCACTGACATGTCGGTACTGCTACAGAGAAGTCGTCTCCATTGCACATCTAAGTTTTTTCATCTCACTTTTCACAGATTTTGTTGCATCAAATTAATGAATAAGAAATAAAAAGAAAACGAATGAACATTAGAGTTTTTCTACTGTAACAATGAATTTAGAAATTGTTTAGTGATGTGATTATGATGTCGTATATGATTCATTCCCAAGACTTACAATACTGTATATTTCTTCAATCACCATGCATAGAACATTTTGATACAATACATGAAAAATGTTTGAATATTTTCTGAACAGTAGAAATTTAAGAATTGTCACTAAGTAGAGGACATGGAAGCTTTTATGAAGGTGTAAGATAAATTTTGAAGTCCTTATACTAGATGTCCTTTACTTTCATTAACATCTATTAGTTAAAGTTTGTAAATTAATATTGTATTATTTGTGTATCAAGTGCTTATGTATCATATTTGTTTTGAAATGTTATTTTGTATCTTTGTTATATTGTATGTTTTGTATTGTTGAGAATTTACTTTCTGGAACGGTAAGACTTTCCCTTCTAAATGGGGATATGAAACGATTCCTAAAAATAACCCCCTATGTACCATTCTCACTACAGATAAGTCCCTTAGCGGTGCCCTTTTATCCCAGTCTTTGTCTCCTTATCTAAGTGGTCAATATCTTGCCAATCCCTTTCACCTTTGAACTGAAGCCACTCGTTAACTGGACCTCCCATGGACATATCTTGCGACCCCCTTTCACCTTTGAACTCAAGCCGTCTCGTTAACTTGGACCTCCCAAGGACTCTCCTGCTTTCAAGTCGCATATGTAAGATCACATTCCTCCTTCGTTAAACCACCGACTTCTACCAATGAACTTTCTTGTTAAATCTCCTGGTCCAATAATATTTTTCTTTGCTTTGAGTTTTTTCTGTACTTGTGTGAGATCGGGCCGAATAGATCAACACAAGCTACCTCCCGAAAAGTCAAAGTACTACCAGAAAGAAAAATCATAAAAATATTAGGAAGTAAAAATCAATAGAACAGCCAAAGTGGTACCTTACCGAATGTTGCCGCGCTAGCCAGGAGAGCAAAACACTGCCAGATCCGACCTATCTAGAATTGCGGATTTAAAAAAAGAGCAAGAGGGTGGGTTGGAGATAGCATGAAAGATTTGTACAAGTGAAAGGTAGGGAAGAAAGATAAAATTTAAAAAAATTATAAAATTGTATCATGGCTCCATCTGGTTGTAAATATAGGAAGGAAAATAAAGATAAATACTGTTTTTAAATGAGGTTGAAAAAGAATTGAGGAAAAACTTTTTAAGAAACACATAATCACTGGTAACCTCGATACTGTCAAAAATGCATCACTTAGACAACTCATGCCAAAAGGTACTAAATTTAGACCTCTGCTTAAAACTAAAAAATCCTTCGCACTCAAATCTTTTCTTAAAGGCATTGACCTCTTCTGCCTCAAAATCTCAAACAATTTTCTTTACCCCTGGATTTTTTTTACTGAATGGAAATTTACAATTTTTAAAAAAATTCATCTCTTCTACTTCTTTTAAAACTAGCACTTTCGATTTTGCAGGAATTAAAAATTCAATTAAAAACCTACAATCCCTTTTTATTATTACTCCAATTGATAAAGCCAACTGCAATTTCGGTTTCTTCTGCAAAAACTTTATCTTAACCTACTAGATTCTGAACGCAAAAACTCCATCACATACAAAAAAACACATGCTACTCATAATATTATTGTTAAAAAAATCATTGCATTCAACAAAACTCTTAAGGTTAAGTACTACAATATACTCTTCCCCTACATTACCATCACCCCTAAATTTCACAAAAACCCCATAGCTTTTAGATTCATCACTCGTGGCACTAACCAAAATTACATGCATAAACCAGGCAAAATATTTTTAAATTTTTAAAAATCATTCTTAAAGCTATCACGTTAAAAGAAAACTGTTGGATCATTAACAATAACACTCCAGTTCTTAATTTTCTTTCTTCTAATAACAATATCTCACAAACTGACTCCTTCGATTTTAAAGACCTCTTCACTAGAATCCCGCTCCATAACCTTATAGATGTTCTTAACTCCTACTACACTGAATTTAACCTTCTTTATATTTCTCAGCAATATTGGAATAGCCTTATCAATCTTTGTGTCCTCAATAATTTTATCTTTAATGGTGAACATCTATTCCAACAAGTACAAGGAATACCACTTTCTCCAGCATTCAAGCTAACCTCTACCTCCATTTCTCTGAAAGATCACACACTTCTAAATTTGTTAACTCCTATCGCTACATAGATGATTTAATCATTTTTAACTCACCCAGAGTTCACTGACTTTTGGAAAAATATTTATCCCACTGGACTCATCCTCAATAATACAAATAGCTTCCCTTTATCTACTAACTTCCTTGACATTCATATTGATATCAGCTTTAAATCTACAACCGATATCTATGACAAAAGAAATTACTTTCAATTTAATATTAACAAACTTGTTCCCTGGGTCTCTAATATCTCTTTCAGTATCTACAGAAACTTAATTTATAATCAAATCTATAGAATTCATTATATTTGCAGGGACCAAACTACTATTGATAATCAGCTCAAAACTCTTAAAACTACCCTCTTAAATAACAACTTCCCCAACAGTTTTCTTAAAAAGCTTTTTCTTTAATCCTTTTTCAACCTCATTTAAAAACAGTATTTATCTTTATTTTCCTTCCTATCTTTACAACCAGATGGAGCCAGGATACAATTTTATAATTTTTTTCACTTTTGCCCTCTTTTATTCCTTCCCCTGCCACAATCTTAATATTTTGTTAAAATTTACCTTTCTTCCCTCCTTTCACTTGTACAAATCTTTCATGTTATCTCCAAGCCACCCTCTTGCTCTTTTTTTAAATCTTCTATTCTAGATAGGACGGATCTGGCAGTGTTCTGCTCTCCTGGCTTGCGCGGCAACATTCGGTAAGGTACCACTTTGGCTGTTCTATTTATTTTTCCTTCCAAACCTTGGTAACGGGTAATTTTTTATGATTTTTCTTTCTGGTAGTACTTTGAGTTTTCGAGGGGTAACTTGTGTTGATCTCTTCGGCCCGGCCTCACACAAGTACAGAAAAAACACAAAGTATCTCTCTCTCTCTCTCTATATATATATATATATAGAGAGAGAGAGAGAGAGAGAAAGAGAGAGAGAATTCAATATTGCTAAACTAAACAAAACAAAGAGAAATTTAGGAATTTAAACTTAAGAATACCAAGAAAATTTCGAAGAAAATGAAGAAGTGTTGGTGGATCTAGGGCGTCATCAGGGAGGAGCCTCATCCAGTCAACACAATATGGTGTTTTCTGAGTGTGGGCGGCAGTTCACCAAAAGTAGCCCACACACCCCTCCAAACACCATAAGCAGAAAGGCAAAATTAAAAAATAAAAATTAGAAAGTCAAAACCGGGGACATCCAAGGACACACACCAAAGACAAGTGCAATACAAAATTATAGAAGAGAATACAAACTTACTCACATTAATAAACTTCAGCTCGACAGCAACCCGCCGCAACCTCCAGGAGGACCTCCAGGAAATGCCATTCATAACGTCCAAAAATCAGAGTTGAGAAATCTTTCGGTTCCGGTTCTTTTCGAATATCTTTTCGGTTTCCGGTTCCGATAAACCGATTCGGAATTCAGAGTCGGAATCGGATATATATAACACATTGCTTATGGTATTTGAATAAAACGATCAAAAACACAACTTGATTAGACCTGGTAAACACTGTAATTGGTATGTTCTGCTCTCCCTATAGACTGCAATAACAGTTGTTGCTCTGTCTAGTATTGAGATGTTCGTCTGTGTGCCGAAGTTCATATGTGACAGCTGCTGGTGGTGAATTCTAGTCGTCGTGAGATAAGACATGTTCAATACGTGACAAATCAGGTGAGTCCAAAGAAGTTGTGGAGCATGGTGACTATATAGGGGTTGTTGGATATTGAGTGCTGCATGTGGTGTCGACAAATAGTACCTGAGAGACTCTAATAATAACGAAGGCACTCCAAATCATCCCTGGCTGATCAGCACTGAGCGGGTTAACTTTCTTCTAGTAAAGCTCCGACTAAAAGACAGTCGACCTTGGGTCAGTCTATTTCTGAAAAGGTGTGTACGCGGGTTAGGAGAAATCTGCCATACGCAAAAGCATGGTGATTGCCGTGGCTGTTTCGCCTCTGCCAACTCGGTACCGAAAGCGGCAGTGATGGAACCCAACGTTAAACTTAGAATCATCTTGGTTTTGCAATTTTAATAGCCTGCGGTGTATTTCTATTATTTTAAATTCATGTATTAGGGGAAATGATACTACTCTGTAAGATTAGTTTTAGAAACTTTAAAACTGTTTACTTAAAAAAATTTCACATTGACACTCAATGTATAATTTTTAAATGAAACAAACAGTATGCATTGCAAAACAAGTTCATTTGTACAGATGATTTTATTATAAAATTAGGGGTGGCCTAGAATAATGTTTTTGAAAGATAAAATTGAAATATTCTTGTTACATTATATGCTATTCAAAAAGTATTAAAAAATTGATACATATAACACACACGGATATAACTGTTTCAACTGGAATAGTTTTAAAACATACTTACAAACCAAATGGCGGTTGGAAATGTCCCCAAGTTCTGTTTAGGTATGTAGTGTTTGCTTCAGGGAAGATCCTGCAAAACATAATTTAGAAATACTTTTACAAGCTTTAAATGAGAATACTTCTTAAACTTGAATTACAAAGGTAGTTTAAAATTCATTTGAACTAAAAATAAAAAAAGCATCGAAATCAAAAAGGGTCATAATATCAACAGAAAAATAATATATTCTAATGGTTGCAAATTGAAATTAGAAAGTGAAAGTTATTGGCAAGGTAATATAAAAATATTGTTAAAATGAATTGTGAAATAGAAATATCCGAATTGGACAACAAATACTCCATATCCTTAATTCAAATTATTCCAAATTACAATCTGAATGGGGAATTTTCGTTAAAGCTATTTTGTGAATATAGAGCAGGAAGTTGTGAAGGGATTCATAGCAAAATCTTACGCTCCTATTCATTGCAATGGATAAATATAAAAAGCTCCCGAATAGAAGTGAATCATTCTGTCTACTTAAGCCATTATAAACTTAACGAACGGGAACATGCCTCTTGAAGTAAGCTTTCAGCACTGAAGTACTTCTGTATGGTATTTATGAAGCAGCTTTTATCTCGGTTGTCAAAGTTTTTGATTATTGTCCACGAAAAACCATTATTTATACAAATGATTCATAAAATCCTTTAAGTTCTCTTTAATGAAAATTTGTGAATTGTTCCTCCTGCCGAAAATGTACAAAAGCACATAATTGTTCAAAACAACAGACATAAATGACGTTTAAACAATTATTCTACTTGTAAGATTTTAATAAATGAATAATATAAAAATAATTAGGAATAAGGAATAAATAAGAAATTTTAAATTTTCGAAAAATTATTTACTTTATTCGACTAAGCTTACGTTGTTTATCTTGATTTAAAATATTTTAAGTATTTTTGAATTAGAAGTAGGTATTATCTTTCTTTATTGATAATTTGTAATAAGAGTAATTTGTAATAAGAGTAATTTAATGTTTTAACAATTTGTATTCAGCCTGTTATTAGGAATTGAATTTTGTTATTAGAAAGGCTTTATGATTATCTGGTATTCTTTTTCATATAATCCGAAGAGTTAAAAATACAAAAGTTTACATTCATAAGTTAATTAAAATATAAACGCACGAATGAATACAATTCCAAATAGTTAATTCGACATCCATTATTTTCTTTAATTACATCCTAGCTCATAAAAAATATCCGAAAATATTTATCGAGACAAAAAAAACTTCCTTCCATTAAATTGCAGACGGGGAGCAATTGAAATCAATACTTCTCTTTCCAAAAATAAATTTCGGGCCGCGGTAGATGGAAGAATAACGGATTAGCAACCGGAGGGTTGCGAGTTCGAATCCAACCTAAGACCGTCGTGTACAAAGGGGGCCGGTGCACGTTAAATCTGTCATGGCCTCAAATGTCCTCACGTTGGCGTAGTGTGGAAGTTTGGAGAGTGGGGTGCCAGCTCATGTGTGACCCCGTCATCTGACCGTGGTTCGAAATTACGTGGTGTTGTCCAAGGATCTTTCCCTTCGGGGTTGATCCCGGACCGTCGTCAATAGCCCGTTGTGTTGCTCCTGTGCGACGTTAGTTAAAATACCTACCTACCAAAAATAAATTTCAATCCAAATAATCGAGAATTGGGGTATACCCTTTTGAATATTTTTAATTCGATTTACTTTTAAGAAGCTAAAAATTGATATACTAAATATATATATGATCTGATGATATTCAATCTAAAACAAATTATTTACAAACCTTTCTAATTCTGAGCAAGACTTTATAATGATATATAAGAAAATATTCGAGGTCAAGCTCTAAAATTGGATAGCATGGACATTAAAATTCCAATGGTTAAGAAATATTTCTATTTTATGCTAAATACAAGGTAAAATAATAATTTAAAGTTGTGAAACATATATCAAAAGTGAAACTGATTGTTAATGATAAAACCTAAATTATATATATAATGTTTACTTTTTATTCCCTTGTGAAATGAGTTGTTTTTAACGCATGTAGTAATGAGATTTAAAAATACTAAATTCACCTTTAAATACTAATTTATATTCTTCCTTTTTAGAGGTATGTTTCTACTCATAAATTAAAATTTCTATTATGTAGGGTAAATTTAAAAGCTACCATAAAAAATACGTGAAACTAAAGGCATTAAATGAGCTACATTTTGTTGAAAATGACTCCCAAGAGAAATAAATGATTTTGGTTCTTTAAAATCCAAAACGAAAGTCCTCTTTTCACACTCTTTAGGAAGAACAACTAAAATAATTTTACATCACATTATTAATATTCATTATTAATACAATTGATTAAGGCTCATCATTCAATACAATGAATAAACATTTAAATACAAGTTAATATTGCTGAAACGTTCCTTTTAGAACAGCTAGGAGGTAAGAGCTCTTGCTTTTTAATTAACTGCAAAACAAAAACTCCTTTTTGAAATGAATTGGTTATTAAAGAAACCCTCTCAATTTTAGGACTAAATTGCAGTAGGGTTTGAATTTGTTCATTCCATTTGTATTCTTTAAAATTTCGCGAATGCATCATATAAAAGATCCTCTTAAGTACTTAGAATTAATGCTTTAAGAGTATTTAAATGGTCGAAGTTATTTCAGAAGAGTTCAATTTAATATTTGTAACATGACAAATGTATTAAAACTAAATGTTCTCATCATTTAAAATTTGTACGCTTAAATCGTACATTAATTGCATATTATCATTACCTTTCGGCAAGCTTCGTATCAAAAATACTCAGTTTCGATATGTGTCCTATGTTAAATTACTGAATGCTCTTTAGGCCTGATAACATTATTCAACTCTTCCTTGTATATTGAGAACTTTGGATACTTGAAAATTTAAAATTCGCATAAAACCAATATGTACCTCAAGAATATTACTTCAGTGTGATATTGATGTTCATGTTTAAATATTAAAATTAAGTCATAAAGATATTCTTTTCTCAGGGAAACGAATTCTCGATTCCCCAGAATTTGAAGGGTTATTCTTTTAAAATCCATTTCTCTAACGCATCTAGTATGAACGTATTCTTTTATGTCATTAATGAAACTATTAAAATTAAATCAATAATAAATGTGCTAGATTTAAAAAGTTATATCTCACAATATATATAATTAATTAAAAAAAAAGAGTGACTGAATATGTATGCAATCCATGCGTACAGCATTCAAAAGCCACAACATAGTAAATACCGAAGGAGACAAAATTATATTACTCAAATCAGTGCTGATTGGGATATTAAATATTAAAAAAATGCACCCAATATTATTTTATATCTGTATTAGGAAAATCCGGGGAAAAATCTTCGCTTAACCCTCGACGAGGTATCTCGTCATTAGCAACTATCAGATCTTGTTGGAGGATATATCTCGTCATTAGAAGAAAAACGATCACTATCATTAGAAGAAAACTGACTAGATCTTGTTCTGGTCGTCACGAAAAAAAATTGGAAATATCTTGATGACGAGATATCTCGTCATTAGCAAAATTGATCATATCTTGGTCACGTTATCCCATCGAAACCGCTTGGAGGGCCATTTCTTTCATTTAGTATTTTCATGTTAAGGAATGCTTCAGATGTGCGCACACACCTTCTCACAATTAAATATCTACATAAATGTGTTTTGTGTTTCCATTGATACAAAGTGATAAGCATTGACCGCCAGTCTTAAGTTTCGGAAAGGTTTGTACCTTTTGAAAGCGGGGACGACTCGTCCACTGAATGCTGGGAGAACGGGTTTCATTCCAAAGACTCTCATACGCTCCAGAATGTCCTGCTGGAGCTTTACTTGACCTCTGTGCCAGTTTTGTGTTAGGGGTCCTACCCAAGCTTGCATATTTCCCATTCGGTTCCTAAAATAGTTTCGTCACTTCAAACTAAGAACAATATCAATTGACAAACACATTTCAGAAATATTTTTATGCATATAAATAGTTTACTTGCATGTTTAGAAAAATGTTTCTAGCCTTTTTGACAGTGGATTTCAATGATATTAAATGTAAGATACATTTGCATATTGGAAAAAAATGTTTATTATACAGGGATACTGAATAAAGTGGGCCGATCAAATAAACAAAAACATATTTCCGAATTTGAATTTGGAATAGTATGTGAGGGGTTACCTATTACCTTCAAATAACTGCCTATATATTTTTTATTCAACGTCTTGAGCCCTCTATCGGACGTTATATTTTAGTATTTATGCTAAAAAACAATGTTACTCCATAAAAACGTTATAAATCCAAATTTTACAAACTGTCTTTAAAAATTTTTAAATCGACATACACTACCTGACATTGAAAATGCAACACTAAGAAGGAGTTGGCAGAAAGTGATGAAATTTGGCAAACAGAGAGAGACAGCAACGAGCAATAAGTGATCTTTATTGCAACATTATACACCTTGCCACTGAGCAGCAAGAACGTCTGATCCGTAGGTTGTAGGACCACCGCGAGAGGCGATACAGGTAGCAACACGTCTAGGTACAGACGCAATGAGCGTGCGGATGGTGTCCTGAGGGATGGCTGCCCATTCCCTGTCAACCATTTGCCAGAGTTCGTCTTCTGAACGTGCCGGTGGCAACGCATGCAAGCGACGTCCAATGACGTCTCAGAAATGTTCGATAGGTGAGAGATCAGGGGAGACAGCTGGCCAGGGAAGCACCTGGGTACCTTGCAGGGCATGTTGGCTGACGCGTGTCGTGTGCGGCCGGGCGTTATCCTGCTGGAAAATAGCATTGGGCACCCCCTGAAGGAAAGGTAGTGTCACCGGCTGCAGCACGTCATCCACGTATCGTTGGGCCGTCAAAGTGCCCTGAATATGAACCAGAGGTGACCTGCTATCGTAGGCGATGGCGTCCCAAACCATTATACCCCGTTGTCTCGCGGTATGGCGTTCCACAGATGCGGCCGGATTGGCCCTGTCACCACGTCGGCGCTAGACTCGTACACGGCGACTGTCATTGCTAAAGCAGAAGCGTGACTCGTCTGAGAACACCACCCTGTGCCATTCCGTCGTCCACGTGGCTCTATCCCGACACCATTGCAAACGGAGACGTCTGTGCTGTTGGGTCAATGGTAGTCGTCTCAACGGGCGCCATGAGTGCAGGCCGCCAGCGATCAATCGGCGGCTAATGGTCCTGGACGATATGGGATCATCAAGGGTGTCCTGCACATGCTGCAAAAGGGCGACAGACGTGGCTTGCGGGGCCGCCGATGCTCGCCGGCAGATGCGTCGGTCCACGCGTGCTGACGTCACTCTGGCTGCACCGGAACCCCTCAAACGTGCCACATTCCCTTGGTCCAACCATCTGTGCCACAACCGGTGCACCGTGGACGCGTGTAAATGGGTATCTGCTGAGATTTGACGTATGGACCAACCTGCCCTTCTGAGGCCAATCACCATACCCCTCGTGAAGTCGTCTGTTTGCTGGAACTGTCTTGATTGGCGGCGTCTTGGCATTCTCCGCTGCTAGACGTTTCCTCTGAGACACAAAAACAAATTGCAACTTGATTTACCTGGCAAACAGAGAGGCACGAAACTGACCACTTTTGCAGGTTCCTTTCCTGGTTTTTCACTCGCCGTGCGTGGGATAGCTGCGCAGTTTGCATCATTTACATATCTCGGTGAGCTGCGTCTACCCTGTAAATTTCATCCAGTTCTGCGCACTCCTTCTGGGTGTTGCATTTTCAATGTCAGGTAGTGTATAAACAACTCGGTAAATATAATGAGAAGAGGTGCAGCATATTTAGTACAAATACAGCATTTATTTTTCAACGCCACGGATGGAAAGTTGAAAATTTTTGAAATGTGCAAATTTTTCAATATGATAAAGAATTAAACATTTATTTACAATGTTTGAAATATGCATGAACTACAGCATTTTTCGCAACAAAAAATGCAGTTTATACTGCTTTTTATAATCACTTTTAGCATAACTCGCTGTGATTTTTATTTTAGCACAGATGAGGCTAGTTTTTCAATCTAACATGGCATTAAACATGTTTACAAAATTTTAAAATCAAACTAAACTACAGCTTTATACAACTAAGATAAATAGTACTGAATACAAAACATGGATTACAATTAAACTAGTTTATATTGTTTTTATCATCAAATTTTGGCATAATTTGTAGTAATTTTATCTTTGCAGGGATTAAACCATCACATGCTTCTGGTCCAATAGCAAACAATGGTTTCAACAGAACAATGTGCGACCATATGTGTCATGCTAGGTACAACGATTCCTCAATGCCCATAAGGTTTCACTTCTTCCATGGCCTGCCCGTTCACCAGATCTGTCCCCAATCGAACAGGTCTGGTCGATAATAGTCCAACGACTGCCACACTACAGACCATCCGCGGCTGTGCCATATGAATTTTTACAACGTTTGGAAGCAGCATGGATTGATATATTCTAACCACACATACAAAGCCTCAATGCCAAGACGTGCAGGCAAGCACGCACCCAAACCCTCTCTCCTTCTATGGCGAGACGTGTAGCTATTGCTGCCCATGGCGACTTCACAAAATACTGATTTCTTCGCATTCCGTAAATCAAACGGAACTGTAATTTCACCCATTTCACCCTTGTGCCTTATGTTATTTGTATGATGAATATGGCTTTGATATCTCTTCCATGGTATTGCATTTTCGATGGCCATACCATGATTAACCTTCAGTAACTCATAATCCTACTCTGTGTATTTCTCTCTTTTAGTCAGTAAAACTTTCCTTGTGTTTGTATGTTCACCACCTGCCGTTGTCTCTTTTGTGCATGGTACAGTGTGGCCAAATATGGCTTTTGTGTCATAAAAATCAAACCAACCGTGGTTAATAATGTTTGTTATTAGTGAAATACTGAAAAGAATTTACATTGCAGTAGAAACCTCCAACCTTTACTACGACTGATCTGTATATGTCCTTGAGAAACTTACTGAGCAAAACTATTAAAATATTAGACTTCTTGGAAGTTTTACGACAGGAAGATTTTAATGACCAGTAAAGAATAAGCGGTAATACTTGGAATAAAAATAAGTTTGAAAGTTGTTTGGGATTTACAGTAGGAAAAATGAACAGGGGAACCCAATTGCAAGAAATTTCAAAGCGTCCTCTACTCTACGTACTTTTCTAACTTATATATTGGAAGATATTTGGATACGTTTTACATAGCTTTGTGTCCTTAATATTGATTAATACAACTAAGTGATGAAGTAAATATTGTTTTTATTTATTCAAACTTCCATACCAAGCGAGAAAGGCCGGTCCTGTGAAGAATACTTCGATATCATGGTCCGTAAAATTCAATTGTTTAAAAACCTGAAAAAAATCCTCATATATATTCAACAAATAATTTCTTATAGTCAGGGTTCACATTTAGTTTTAAAAGTATTTCTAAAAGTACTTCTATTTTATACAGATGGATGTATATTGATAAGTAAAATCTCAAAAATATAGTTTAAGTGTCCTTGTGAAATTTTACTATTGAAAAGGATTCTGCAAAAATAAAGAAACTATTTTTTAGAAATTTTTTTTACAATTCTAGATTTATGTGTTTTTGCATGAACACAAATCGTATAAAAAGAAATTTATAAGATCTTACTTCAGTTTGAGGCTAGCCTCTAAACAGTGCATTTTCTGGACTGTTTGGATGGCGTCGGGTACTTATGGTCACATTGTCATGAAGTTGTGACCTTAACCATATTGCCTTCGATCATCTTGGTCAGTTTGGAACCGTTTATAAAGCATACATATGACGTTTGGGGGAATATTGGGTTCCTGGACACTTGTACCCGAGTATGGCCAGTTTCTAATTTCCGATGATCCTATCACTCACAATATTATCGACATGGCTTCTTTCTGACATATTTGTTGTCTAAACACATCTTTTAGTGTGAAAAGGCAATAACAATGCTTTCACATACAAAGCACTAATGAGTTCTTCAAACCCAACTATCTGAACTGATCTAAATAGGCATTACAGAAATACTAACTTTACAGGAACTTTCGTTTTTCCATTCAGGAGTGACAGGTAGCATTGATATTCGCTTTGTTTCAATACAACAGTGACAAATATGATTATAAGAGAATTCTTTAACTTGTGGACATATAAGTATGTATATTATCTGTACTTTACTCAAATTATAATTTTTAATAAAGTAATTTGTAAAGTTTGAATAGAAAGTATACGTACTGCGCATAGGAAAATCCATTATTGATACTACTATAAAGGAATATTAAATTTTAAATTCAGGTAATCCTCTGAAATGAAGCAGAATTAGTTTTAAAATCTTTCAACTATTTATTGTTTGCTGGTGTGGAGAACTATCATCTGTTAAAGGAACCGTTCAGCGTAAATCTGTTTGAATTAAATTTTATGCTCCAGTTTTGAAAGATTATGCTTCACGTTTGAGTTTATAATAAACACACTTCAAATAATTTTCAAAAATCTTACAAGAGGAAAAAAATTTAAATACTTTCGGACATTGCAAATTTGGAAGATAATTGGAAATCTACTCTAAATTAGATAAGTAGGGGCATATTTCTAAAAAGTAATGATAAAATCTCTCCTTGTGGAAAAATAAAGAAATAATGCGCTCTTCAGGATATTGATTTATGCAAATGTATAGATCTTTTTTACATTTTATAAATCAGTCTAATCACTATAAAAATAATGCTTTCATAATTATTTATAGTAAAATTGCCCATATCGATTTTAATACTTTTCGTAACAAACAAAACATTGCTCATTTAAACAGATAATATTATGCTCAACAGATATCGTTTTTTATTTCAATTATAAAATTGAAATCTACTGCTTGCTAGATTATAAAACTGAAGGACGAATATTCTTTAATAAGTCAAGAAAATGTATTTCACTATTCAGTTCAATAAATACTTTATAATATATCGATTCTTGAGCGGTGAATGCTAACACTAAATTCATGCCATTTAAAGCCATCCAGTCGATTTCCTTTTCCCATCTCTCCCAAGTCCACCAGACATACGAGTAGCTTGAAGTACATACATTTTGGTAATACCGGTACCTGAAAGATACTCATTTTTATACTTCTATCTAATTATAATTTATTCAATGATAACAATAACAATAGTTCCAAATGAATTTCACTCGAATTCGAAGTCAATTAGTTGTCTTACATTTTATGAATGATTTCTTTTAGCAATTTATTATCGCATCAATACTAGTAAAAATGTTCTTGTAAGGACTTACAAAGTTAATAAAGACTTAAGTTAAGAACAAACAAAATATATATATTCCGGAAATATAACCTTAGTAATTCAGATAGGTTAAATATTCAGTTGATAGCTAAAAACCCAAAAGCAGTACATTTTTATTTATGTAATACATAATGAGTAAAAACTAAATGAAATCGCAATAGCAAAAATAAAAAAAAGGGAGAATCCTATTAAAAAACAAATAGTTTACTATTCTGTTTGTGGCAATATCTATATTATGACTACGTATATTTTCCAAGCACCATTAGGTTTACGTAAATGTAGGAATGAACTTTTGGAATCGTTTTTTATGAACAAACATGTCATACTAAAGATGAGAAACACTGAATGAATTGATGAACTCTATTTTTATTTTAATTATTTATTATTTAAAAAATTTAAACTATTTGGAAACAGCATATATTTTTACATCACTTAAATTTGACGAAATAAGCGAACTAGTTGATAGATAAATCTTAACACCAAGTTGCATTTTCATTAATTTTAGCGTATCTGAAAACCATTCCACAGATAACTAATGTCCATGCATTCAAACAAAAGTCGATAAAGCAACACGAGCATTTCATAAAACGAAATTGTTAGTTCTCAAACATTCAAAAGTCCTCTTTTCATTAGGGAACGTAAATAAAGATTTTTAGAGTAACTTTGGAAAGGTGTACAAAAGAAAGTTCCGCGTCAGCTGTTCTCAAATTACTGATTATCTGCAACCACTTTTCCAGAAGAAGTGGTAGAAAAGAACAGTTTGGAAACCCAACAAATCTTTTACCTAGCTGTTCTAATTTTGTGTGTAAGTAAAAGAGGTATATACACAAAAATACTTACTTATCGTTAAATGTTATCTTTAAAGGTTGTGTAGGCTTTGGCAATTGTTCAGGGAGTTGAAGTTGAGCTCCTGACCATGATACATGACACCCACAAAAAACTTTTAAGTAATGGTGCACTCCTGCAGCTGCAGAATACCCTCTGTTGCCGCTAATGGAAATTTTCCAGTTTTCTGTTGAAATCTAAGGAGAATTCACATTCCTTTTCATACTTCTTTACCCGATACTTATTTGTCGAATTTGGAAATGGAATTCTCGATCCCCTCGAGGTTCCATACTTTTCATTATAAATATAATACATGATAAAATAATTATACAGGTATATGAAAATGATTTTTGATATTGATGAGATATTTTCGAATCACAATATAAGGTATTGCTTTTAAGTAAGGGCCTAAGGGTAAGGGATTACACTCAGTGGGGCTTTCATTTTCTTATGTAAGGGAGAAAGTTTTGCTGCTCAAAAGGAAAGAAAACACTTTGCAATTAAGATTTCATTCAATGCATAAATTGAAATATGTATAGTGACTAGTAAGATTGTGTCAAAAATTTGTGAATTTTTTAAAACGTAAACAATTTCACAAACAGGCCCTAAATAATTGCGTGTATACCCATAGGATTTTGTTTACAAAAGCCACAACTTAAGAACAACAAAATTACATTAACTGAACATTTTGACAGCAATTTTTTTAAATATAATACACCTTTATCCAAGTTCAAATAATGAGAAGAAATTCTAAAACTTTTATATTTTCTTTGAAAATCCTTTATAAATGTAATTACAATTTCTGAAATTTCATGAGGAATATTACTGTTTCCAAATTATGGGATTGTTTCAGAATGCGAAAACTTTCACCTGCGGACAACAATTGATTGGGTCTCTAGAGTTACGGAAACAAAAGCTTCGAAGCCAACTGAAGCACTGAACTTTTCACAAGTATGAAAAAAATATAACTTATTAATCTTTCAGGTGTGTGTTTAAGACTCGATATATAGATGTTCCAGGTATACTGAGAGTGTTAAGGTGCATAACTATTGTTTGATATTCTGAGATCTGGGAAATGGGACCTTTAAAAAAACTTCATGTTACATTCAAACATGATATTTGGAAAAGAAAACATTTGTAGCCCTTCAAAGGTGTAACCAGTCTACCCTGAGAAAATTGTTAAATTCTCGCAACTCATAATTCAAACCTTGCAAATACTAGGACACATACTTAAATATGGTAAAACGTTGCAATCAAACTTAAACTAGTAGTAATAAAGTAGATGGCTTAGTACTTTAACCATATTGAAATGATAGGATTAAACTGTTTTCGGACAAAACATAAAAATAGGTAAGTAGTTAATTAATGTCACACTGTAGCAACACAACGGGCTATTATAGAAATAGGAGAATTCAACATCTTTCAGTTAGAAGAGGTTGATAATGAGGCGAATTCAGATCTGCCGTCTTAGTTTCTCTGAAGGAGTTCTTTGATCTTGATTTCGGTACTTTCATTTTAAGTTTAAAATATCAACCGCAAAGGCCATTCCTAATTATGGTTAGACAGTATTTCATATTATTCATGAGTCGTTGTATTATATATATTCTGAATACTTGTGTGCGTAAAGTGATTTTATATATCAATGAAACTTCACAATTGTTTGAAAACTGGATGCAAAATGGTACATAATTGACACATAAAACTATGTTATGTACAAAATCTCTGTGCAACACATGTGACGAAAACTAATGGTATTTTTCTTATATTATAAGTTGCAGTGTAAATCCATACCTCGAAAGCATCCCTACTTTCAAAATCAAAGTCTACCGTAATTTGAAATTGATCTGCCTTTTCGGGAATCAATCGATGTAGGAGTTTTCGGACTGCGTCTGCTTCTGTTGATGAGTTTCTAAAGTGCTCACTTTCACCTATCGGAAAATAAGACTTAAGCTGTCTCTTTCAGAACGAAGGAACATTTTAGAAGGAATTTTTAGAAAACAATTCCTTAATAGAAATTATAGAATTGAATCGGTATAAATAAGCAGTTCATCAGTTAATAGATGCAGGTGAAATTTTGCTTCGTCATATAAAAAGTCAATCGATTTCCATTATAATATATCAAGGTTACTATTTACATTTGTGTCGACTATTCACGTTGCATAGTGAAAATTATTTAAAGAATTATTAGTAGATTTTGGGTGGTTTCCTGGCAGTAACGAAAAATAGCACTATAAGATTATTTCGGAAAGTATGAATCAAAGTTTGGGCAAATCATTGTATCCGAAGTTAAGTTTTGACATAGATTCAAAATTCAACCTCGAAATTGGGTGTCTGGAAAATAGGAAGTTTAGACTCAATTGAATACGGAAGTATGTACCTTTCTATATATCGAATGGTATCTTAGAATTTACTTTGCTTTATGAATACATAAGAGGGTTTCGTTTTTATTTCAGTCTGAGAAAACGAACCACCCCTCTTTATTCTTTATATTTACATATAGGATGAGTATTTATTCGTGTATGGTCGTAAGAAATTGAATTTTGAAGGTCTTGCCTGCAAAGAAGTTTAGTGTTGAGAAGTAGCAATCCAAAAACATACGTGCTTCTGAATATATTTTCTTACAAACTACTATGGGATGGCAGAAATCAGATGTAACACAGTTTTATACAAGCACTGAATATTACATTTTAATCAACTAAAGTTGATCGACGCTATGGTATGTCAAATCACATTCCAAAAACGTCCCACTCTCTTTGGACAAAATTATATTTTATAACTTTGAACCCATCAAGTATGACCAGAGCAGTTCTTTTTCAAAGCGTAATCTCATTCCTGTTCACCGAAAAAATTCTCATAAGTTACCACAAACTTTTAAAAAGTTTTTTGCACTTTATAACTATATACATTCCATACTCGATCCCAAGTACAGAGTGGCCCAAAAGTCACTAGACCATTTCAAAATATAACTTTTTTGCTATTAATTTTTTCAAATTTTTTCAGACCATTTATATGTAAACCTTGGAAAATAGTTGTGGAGAAATTCACGACAGAGCAACGAGTAAAAATAATCCAATTTTATCTACAAAATCAACGGTCAATTGTGCTAACCCAAAGAGCTTACATTCGGTAGTTGAGGACCCACCAGAGGTATGGTGGCAGCAAGATGGGGCTACTCCCCATACAGCTCGTCCGACGATGGAGCTTGTAAGGCAAATTTTTGGACGGCGGATAATTTCGCGAAATTCTGAATTCAATTGGCCTCCACGCTCACCTGATCTTATGGCTCCAGACTTTCTTGTGGGGATAACTAAAAGAAAGAGTACACCGTAACAAACCTCGGACCATCCAGCAATTGAAGGCCAACATCTGTGAAGAAATTGAAGGAATAAGCCAAGAAACGTTATGAGATGTGATGGAGCACACTTTAGAAAGAGTTCGCCACTGTCAAGAACAAAATGGTGGCCATTTGAAGGACATAATCTACAAAACTAATTAAAAATGATATCCAAGAAGTATATTTATTGTTTATAAAAGAATAACTGAATTTTGAATACATAAAAGAGTTATTCTATTTTCAAATGGTCTAGTGACTTTTGGGCTACCCTGCACTAAGTCGCGTTTTAGATGCAGGAAATACATTTTAGTTGAAAGTGTTATTATTTTGCTCATGTGATGAATGTTATTTTCATAGAATACGAGGAGAGGACCTGAAGGGGTTTAACTTTAACATTTATTTCCTTACAAAATAGTTGCACTTATTTATCGAACTGGACATTGCTTGGATTTGTTTTAATTCCCAGAGCACCTTATTTTCCTGGAGAGACTGAAGGTCAAACGATGCAGTGATTATTCGGACAAGTCCTTTGTTTGCTTAGATTAGTAGGTGTGTATAAGATAAAAAAAAGCTCTCGCATAGACTAAATAAAATTGGAAAAAATTAATCGAGTTTACTTAAAATTGTCGAGAAAAGTCTAGAATGCTTGTGCAATCTAGGAAATAAGAAGAAAGCAAGGCAACACTCGAATAAGTACTCAAGAAGGCGTAACACAAGTATTCTGGAATAAAATATGAGTTTATGAGTAATGCTGGTTAAAGGGATTACGAATACTTGATGTGTGTAAGGAAAGTAGTACTGAGGTGAAATGTCGAGAAACTCATATTCATGTCAATTGAATGAAATATTTGTTCGTGTTGTAGAATACATTATACAAGATTTGAAACCCATTTCATCTGAAATTTGTGTGTAAGGGAGAAGCACTTGATTTCTTAATTTGCCCAGGTGGGTAAAGTGAAGCTTGTCCGCTTAAAACCCCCAAATCCCAGGAGAACTAAAATTACAATAGAAAGACGACGAGGAGTTCATTTGTTACCCAGGTAACATACAAAACCTTCTATGTACATACAATACACTACTTAAGATTTAATATATTCCATACTTAAGAATTGAATGAAAGGCTGAATATTTTCTCCTAAACACTATAAAGCAATTTATAGTGTTTTTTATTTCATGTCATACAAATACTAAATATTTTGAATTTTCGAATTATTTTTGATTGGCTAATTCTCAAATCTATTGATAAGAGCCATTTATGGCGAGGAAAAGCCTAAAAATAAAGATTGTACTACGCATTTCTATTGTACGTGTGAATAAATTAAAATAAATCTTAGTCTAAGTCAAGATAAATTTCCTGTTAAGTTGGAACAAAATTCTTTTCAATGCGATGAATACCATCTCGATATGATCAGAACTAAATTTTTAACATTCAGCACTTGCTATTGGATTCTCGAGTTTAAATTTGAGACTAAATGCTACAGAGATCTAATCAATTTTCGAACAGCCTCCCTTCCTTAAGGATTTTAAAACCAAATATTACACATCAAGTTCTTAAATCATAGTCAACTTAATATACTCCGGTTTAATGTTAAATTATTCATTCTCTTTGGCGATGGAAAATATCGTTTTTAAAGAATTTAACTGCTAAATCGATAGAATGAAACAAATTAAATCTAATTTTAACTGCAATGACTGGGGCTTAGTGAGAAAAGATACAATATAAACAGTTTTTGAAAGCCAATGTTGTGGAATTGATTTACTATTATTTGGCTTTTAAAATAGATATTGAAAACGAGTAATTCTTTGAACAAAATCATACGTTTGAGTACCTTTCACTGATTTGATTGGTTTGCACAATTAAAAAAGAGGTATTAATTAATAGTATGGAATCACATTATTAAAAGTTAATTCAATAATATCAATTATAATTTTAATTATGCACTTACATTGATGACACTAGTCAATTTAAGATAGAGTACTCAATACAATGCACAACAAAAAAACATTTGTTTTGACTAACGAAAAATTGAAATCCCTGGGTTATTTTAAGTAAATAAGTACATAAACTTAATTCTATTTATGAATAAACTATTGGATATTCTGGTATTCTTTGTAATTTTCTACAAAATTTGAAAGTTCTAAAAGACATAGAGTCAATTCAATAGAGTCCCTAATTAAAAACATAAAATACAACCTTCATAAAAAAGCATTAACGTTTAGATGGAAAAGAAGCTTGATAATTCATAAACACCGTGATAAAAGAGCCGTAACTTAAAGAATTGTATTAATTTAACGATAAAAGAAAGATTCTAAAAAATAAATATAACTTAAGTCTTTTCATTAGTCCTCTTCCCGAAAAATTAAATACATTTATTTTACTTTCCGAATGTGAGACAAAATTGGGGTTATAAAAAATCTATTTTCCAAACAACACATGGAGGTCGTTTTGAAGCTATGGAATGTTTCGAACAGAGAAGTTTCTTTCAGCTCTGTTTCGCAGCTCATACTTAAGTTTTGTGATAAAAAGTGATCGCAACAATCAGTGTTCGTCAGATCAAATGAATAATTTGAAGTGTTCAGTATTGCAAAGCTACACTTGCGTCAAACGCATTTACAAGTAACGGTGTGGAATCTTTGAAAAGAACATTTGGAGGTTACAGGGCCATTACGATAATAGATGTCAAATAACCTTTTTCATGCTTGTTGCATAATAAGAAAACTAAATAAAGACTGGATATTGATGAAGCTAAATTCTGGTAGCCTTAAGAACAGTCTTTAGAATTTTGCTCTTAAAGAAAGTAAACTTTAAGTAAAATGTGAAAAATTACGACACCTGATTAAATATAAGCAATAGTACTTGAGAAATTGGTTTCGTTGTGATTGTGAGGATTCATTGACAGACCCTCAATTATCCCTCCCAAAGGCAAACCCGCCGACAGGTCGTAAAAAAAGCCGGACAATACATTTCCATCTCTCTGGCGCCAGACGGTCGGGACTTGGATCGAAGAGGACAAAAGGAGATTCGTTCCGTAAAAGAGCCCAGGTGTTTAGGAGTGCACCTGCCAGGTGATTAAGTCCACCTGCTAGGTAATCAAGCCACCTGCGCTAAGTAGCTGATCCCATTTTACGTCAGAGAGTCTCTACCGAATCAGCAACCTCAAAAATGAGCAAAGTAAAAACGAACCAATTAAAAGTAAGAACCAATCAAGAACGAACGAATCGGGAACCACCAGCGAACAAAGGCTGGGAGGTTTCAAAAGGAAAAGTAGGGAGTCGAATCGTCAGTTCTTGCCTGTGATCTCGTTCGAGAGGCTTAACTCAGCGACCCTTCGAGCGGTCACTCCTTTGGGAGAAAATACATTTCTTGAAGACGGTTCTCTCAACCTGAGAGGACGCGTTCTTGTAGCCTGGCGTAGGCTGCCCATTTCGAGTTCTTGCCTGTGATCTCGTTCGAGAGGCTTAACTCAGCGACCCTTCGAGCGGTCACTCCTTAGGGAGAAAATATATTTTTTGAAGACGGTTCTCTCAACCTGAGAGGACGCGTTCTTGTAGCCGGCGTAGGCTACCCATCTCGAGTCTTGTTTGTTTCCCGAGCTAACGTCTTAGCTCAGTGACCCTTTGAGCGGTCAACCCCATTAAGGAGCTCTTACTAATTTGGAAGACGGTTCTCTCACCCTGAGAGGACGCGTTCTTGTAGCCTGGCGTAGGCTGCCTATCTCGAGTTCCTGCTTATTTCTCGTTCGAGACTTGAACCGACGACCCCAGCGGAGCCGTGCCTGTCTTGTGCCGATCCGACGACCCCAGCGGAGCCGTGCTGTCTTGTACTGACCCGACGACCCCAGTGGAGCCGATCCCTGATTGTGCCGAGCCGACGACCTGCGGAGAGTTCGGTACCGACTTCTCGTCCGGCAGTGAACCTGCCTTGTCCTGTCGTCCAGTGAGGATCCAGTGCTGATCTGGTGAAATCGTCACCCGACGAGTAGAGTTTCATCTAGAGACTGTTGAGATACCTTTCTCCAACTCAGAGACTTTCGTACGTCCTGAGATTTCGACACCCTGCCGCATCCAGTTAGCAGAGGCGTGAAAGTGTCGTGTAAATAGATTCTAATTAGTCAAGACATTGTTTTAAATAAAATTATCGGTTGTTATTTAAGCTAGACTGTTCTCGGTAGATTTGAATCTACCACGCTACTCAGAGAATCACTACAGTCTACTTAAATTATTGGTGGCAGCAGGTGGGATTGTTAGCCATTAAATAAAAAATTGGCAACCACACCTTTTGCGTAGTAAGCCCACCCAGGATTTATTACGTGAGGACATCCAGTCCAGAGGCAAACTCAAGAAGAGTTGTGAAGTGAGAAAAAGCAGAACCATCCAGAACTGCTACAACGTGAAGGACATCCTGTCCAGTGTTGAAAAAAGTGTTAGTGTGCCAGTGAAAGAAAAAAAAAACGAACGCCCGTCTGACATCCCAACAGAGGCAGAGCAGAGACCTGTCGCAAAAGCAGAGCCAGTCGTCAGACAAGGTAAGCTTGGCATTTCTTTAGAGGCAATTTAATAGATTATTGTTTTAAATTGTTGAGAAAAAAACTGTTGTGAAGAGTGTTTAAATTTTTAAATTGATTTAATTGTGGAATCCATTCTAAAGAAATTCTGATTACTAGTGTATGCAAATTCGCGGAAACGTTAGGATTTAATAATTGCAGTAAATTTGTAGTGAAGATTTGGAAATTGTCAGTTTAGCAATTGCTCGAATAAGTTCCAGGGCTGTGGATGATCTTGTACCTTTAGCACATAGTTAAATTAACTTAGATTGTGAAGTATCTACGCAATTGTGAACTACCTAGTCAAGTTGAATGAAATTTAGTGAACTTGTAGTAGAGATTATTATTGTGTATTATTTTAAGTAAAAATATTTTAATATTGCATGAGTCTGGAAAATAGTTAAGGCTTAGGAAATTGACTGCATTGTGTATTATTATTTTATGTGTGTATTGTTATTTGAAAATTGAAGTTCAGAATAGTTGGTGATTGAATTTTGTAATTGTGTCACTGGGAAAATTTAGTGTAGAACCATGGCGTTTTTAACTAAGCAGAAAAAGGTAGACTTGCAGAAATTAGCATACGAGTTTAATGTTGAGTTTGGTTCCGACGATCGAATCATCGATCTAGCAAGGAAAATACAGGGATGCAATGATTTTAGCGAGGAGAGCGCTAAAGATATGATAGTTAATATCATAGAAGAGAGGAAATTGGCCGAGGCTAGAGAAGAGAGGGAATTGGCTAAGGAAGAGGAAAAATTAGCTAAGGAAGAGGAAAAATTAGCTGCGGAAAGGGCTTTCGAACTAGAGAAGCTAAGATTACAACAATCGGGAGAAGTAAATAGTTTAAGTTCGTCTAGCCATGATAGCGGGAAACCGTCTAAAAACATTAAATCAGTCATGCAAAAGTTTGATGCTGACAAAATAGATATGGCCTTGTTCTTAACTCTTTTTGAACGCCAGAGTAGAAAATTAAAAATCGAGTATGACGAATTGGTCTCACAGCTGCTTAGTCTGTTGCCGATTGAAATCGCGGAGATTATTATTCGTGAACCCGAGGAATTGAGTGATGATTATGATCATGTAAAGTCCGTACTTCTCGCTAGATTCAAGCTTAGCGCAGAATCCTTTAGATGCAAATTTCAAACGCATCAGAGACAAAATGGCTCTTTATGGAAGGACATGATCTTCGAACTAAGAAGCTATCTAGAAGGGTGGCTTAGCGGAATCCAAGTTGAGGATTTTGATTCTCTTAAGAATCTGATGATCGCTGATCAAATGAAAAGAAGGGTACCGGCCGACATAAAGGACCACTTTATTGATCAATGGGGCGAGTTGACCGAACCGAGCGCATTGGCTGAGAAGCTAGACGCGTACGAGTCAACCCGTCGAGTCAAGAAACAGGTGTTCTCCAAACTACCGGAGAAAAGGGCTCTCGACCGCCCAAAACCTATTGAAAAGCCGAATCAGGGAAAGAAATTCGGGGGGGAGAAAAATCACGGAAAGGACTGGAGATCGGGAAGTAAGGGAACCAACACAGAATGGCGGACAAGGGAATTTGAGAAACGTAGTGGCCCCGTTTGTTTTAATTGTAACTTACCTGGTCATATACGCCCTCAATGCCCCGAGTTAAAGAAAGTAGCGGAACCCTTAAATAATCTTGCTACGAGCGCAAATTTTGCTCCCTCATTTGAGCCTTATTTAAGCAAGGCCAAAATAAATGATGTTGACATGGTATTGCTGCGTGATTCAGGAACAACCATTGACCTGGGACCCCTAGACTTGGTGAAACCTGAGGATTTTACAGGCGAGCACATTTGGGTTAAGCAACCTCTGGACAACCACTTCAAGTGCCTACCTTTGGCAAGAATTAAAATCGAAAGTCCAGAACTCGGCGTAATTAGAACTAAGGCAGCAATTGTAGGTAAATCCGTCGAAATGCGACATTACCTCTTAGGAAATTCCACCCAGGAATTAATTGAATCGCAGAGAGTAAAACCAGAACTGGTAAACGCGATTATGACTAGGAGTCAAACCAAACGTCTGAGCCCTGAACAGACTGTAGTTGAGGAAAACCAGACAGAAATAGATCCACTTGAGGTAACGGAACCTGAAAATGAACTAGAGGACGAAAATTTGGGGATAGAGTTACCACCCTTACAGGAAAATTCGGAAATCGAATTAGTAGGCATTCACGCTGAAACTTTTGCCAAGGAACAGCAGAATTGTCCCGAACTCAAATCTATTTGGGATAAGGTCAGGCAAAATAAAACGAGTGAGTTCGTGATTGAAAAAGAGCTACTCTTTAGGCAGTCTAAGGATCATCGAGGCGAAGAGCGGAGGCAGCTATTAATACCCGCTATATATAAAAATAAAATTTTAAGCCTTTGTCATGATGGGTTCGGATCCCACATGGGCAATACGAAAACTAAAGATAAGCTGTTGCGCTATTATTTCTGGCCCCAGTGTATTAAGGAGATCGAGGAATATGTGAAATCGTGCGATGCTTGTCAGAAAGTCGGGAAATCCTCGGAACAAAAGAGAGCGCCCCTTAAGTTAGTGCCCGTGATCACCGAAGTGTTCGCGAAGATGAATATAGACATTGTGGGTCCCTTGCCAATATCACCGAAAGGGAACAAATATCTCCTGACGGCTATTTGCCTTGCTTCCAAATACCCGGAAGCTATTCCTTTATCAGCAGTGAACTCAGAAACCGTCACTGATGCCTTGCTTGCTATCTTTAGTAGAATAGGTTTCCCCAAAGAACTACAACTGGACAATGCTACGTATTTCACTAGCAACCTCACAACTACCTTCTTTGAGAGGTTTGGGATTAAGGTGGTGCGTAGTTCGATCTATCATCCGCAAACGAACCCGGTGGAACGGTTCCACCGGACCCTAAAGAGACTTTTGAAAGCGATGTGCCTGGAGCTAAAAGAAAATTGGGAGGACGTACTTCCATCGGCTCTCTTGGCTTTGCGGAACGTCACCCATGCGTCAACCGGTTTTAGCCCCGCAGAGCTAATTTACGGGAAGAATTTGAGAATGCCCGAATCCATTTTATTTGACAAATGGTGCCAAAGTCCCCCATGTGAAGACATTGTCACGGAGTACGTATTCCAGTTGATAAATCGATTGCGACGGTGTCAACAGGTAGCCACCGCAACCGAAACGGACGCAAAAGTTAAAAGGAAGTCGTACTACGACAAAGGATCGGTGAAGCGCGAGTTTAAAGTAGGCGATCGCGTCTTAGTATTGTCATCTTGCCAACAAACAAAATTCGCCGTAAAATGGGTTGGTCCGGGAACTATAGAGGAACAGCTTTCGGAGACCAATTACGTTGTTAAGATGCCAGGGAAGGTAGAGAAGGTACGAGTGTACCACATTAACTTATTAAAGCCATACCACCAGCGGATGGAAAGCGTAAATGTTTTGATGAGCGAAGTATTCTCTCACGACACCGTAGAATCTGATTTGGATATTCAGTATCCTATCGCAGATCCGAATATTTTTGATTTCGGAGAGGTAGTGAAAAACAGTAAATTGGAAGAGCGATGCACGCAGGATCAAATCAATGAACTTGGGAAATTGTTAAAATCCCATAGGCAATTATTTTCAAATGATCCCGGTAGGACGAATCTTATCGAACATGATATCGATTTAATTAGTGACAAACCCATTAGATCGAAACCCTACCGCACCTCTCCTAGACAAACGGAAATCCTCAAGTCAGAAATTAAGAGGATGTTGGATTTAAAAATCATTGAGATCGGGGAGTCCGATTACACTTCCCCTATGATTTTAGTAGAGAGTCCAGGACGTGACCCTCGCCCTTGTGTCGATTATCGTCGATTAAATTCCATCATTAGGACGGAATATTATCCACTGCCTAATATGGACGAGCGAATCGAACAAGTGGCAGCCGCAAAATATATAACGGTCATAGATCTGACCAAGGGATATTGGCAGATACCCTTGAGTCTTAAGGCACAAAGATTGGCCGCTTTCGTGACTCCATTCGGGTCATATAGACCACTAGTTCTTCCGTTCGGACTAGTAAACGCGCCATATTGCTTCTCAAAATTCATGGCTCAACTCTTACAAGGGTTAGATGAATTTTGTGTACCCTACTTAGACGATGTAGCTATATTTTCGCAAACTTGGGAGGAACACATCAAACATCTCGATGTGGTTCTTAAGAAAATCACGTATGCGAAATTAACAATTAAACCTGCCAAATGCAAGTTCGCACAGAGCAGTGTCAAATATTTGGGACATATGGTAGGGAGTGGATGTAGAACTCCGACTGAGGCGAAAATCCAAGCGGTAGTTGATTTCCCCACACCCAGGAATAAAACACAGATCAGACAATTTTTAGGTTTGAGTGGATATTACGCCCGGTATATCCAAAATTATGCCATAATAGCCGAGCCATTAACGAGGGCATTAAAAGGAAAGAATAGAAGGGAGGAGGTAGAGTGGTCCACGGAATGCGACTCAGCTTTCCGAGAGCTGAAAACGAAACTCACTGAGAAGCCGGTGTTGTACGCCCCAGACTTCTCAAAGGAATTTATCCTCCAAACTGACGCTTCCAACCAAGGAATCGGGGTAATCATGGCACAAAAAGGGCCAGATAAAGTTGATCACCCGATATTATATTTAAGCCGGAAGTTTACCGACACAGAAAAGAAATTCTGCACTACCGAAAAAGAATGCGCAGGCATTATTTACGCAATTAAAAAGCTGCGGCATTACTTGGACGGACAACGCTTCACTATTGAAACGGACCACAATCCGTTAGCATTTTTAAAGAATAACTCCGGGAATAACCCGAGATTGATGAGGTGGGCGTTGGCTTTACAGCCCTTCAATTACCAGATCATCCATAGGGCTGGGAAGGACAACCAACATGCAGATTGTCTGAGCAGAATGCTGTCGGAAAATTAAATAATACCAAAAGTACCGATTTAAATTGTACATAAACCCCAGTATTTGATTGAACTTATGTGATAAAATATAATTGTATCACAAGAGTAGGATGTAAGAGTATTGTAAATAGTAGATGTAACTTGAAATTTAAGTGTTGAAATCATGTTAAAATTTTGTATATAAATTCTTAAAATTGTTGCCTCTAATGATGTGTCGAGTTGCCATGTCTAACCCTTGCCTTATAGATTTTGCCATACCACAAAATCTTTCTTAGGGGGGAGGGGTTGTGAGGATTCATTGACAGACCCTCAATTATCCCTCCCAAAGGCAAACCCGCCGACAGGTCGTAAAAAAAGCCGGACAATACATTTCCATCTCTCTGGCGCCAGACGGTCGGGACTTGGATCGAAGAGGACAAAAGGAGATTCGTTCCGTAAAAGAGCCCAGGTGTTTAGGAGTGCACCTGCCAGGTGATTAAGTCCACCTGCTAGGTAATCAAGCCACCTGCGCTAAGTAGCTGATCCCATTTTACGTCAGAGAGTCTCTACCGAATCAGCAACCTCAAAAATGAGCAAAGTAAAAACGAACCAATTAAAAGTAAGAACCAATCAAGAACGAACGAATCGGGAACCACCAGCGAACAAAGGCTGGGAGGTTTCAAAAGGAAAAGTAGGGAGTCGAATCGTCAGTTCTTGCCTGTGATCTCGTTCGAGAGGCTTAACTCAGCGACCCTTCGAGCGGTCACTCCTTTGGGAGAAAATACATTTCTTGAAGACGGTTCTCTCAACCTGAGAGGACGCGTTCTTGTAGCCTGGCGTAGGCTGCCCATTTCGAGTTCTTGCCTGTGATCTCGTTCGAGAGGCTTAACTCAGCGACCCTTCGAGCGGTCACTCCTTAGGGAGAAAATATATTTTTTGAAGACGGTTCTCTCAACCTGAGAGGACGCGTTCTTGTAGCCGGCGTAGGCTACCCATCTCGAGTCTTGTTTGTTTCCCGAGCTAACGTCTTAGCTCAGTGACCCTTTGAGCGGTCAACCCCATTAAGGAGCTCTTACTAATTTGGAAGACGGTTCTCTCACCCTGAGAGGACGCGTTCTTGTAGCCTGGCGTAGGCTGCCTATCTCGAGTTCCTGCTTATTTCTCGTTCGAGACTTGAACCGACGACCCCAGCGGAGCCGTGCCTGTCTTGTGCCGATCCGACGACCCCAGCGGAGCCGTGCTGTCTTGTACTGACCCGACGACCCCAGTGGAGCCGATCCCTGATTGTGCCGAGCCGACGACCTGCGGAGAGTTCGGTACCGACTTCTCGTCCGGCAGTGAACCTGCCTTGTCCTGTCGTCCAGTGAGGATCCAGTGCTGATCTGGTGAAATCGTCACCCGACGAGTAGAGTTTCATCTAGAGACTGTTGAGATACCTTTCTCCAACTCAGAGACTTTCGTACGTCCTGAGATTTCGACACCCTGCCGCATCCAGTTAGCAGAGGCGTGAAAGTGTCGTGTAAATAGATTCTAATTAGTCAAGACATTGTTTTAAATAAAATTATCGGTTGTTATTTAAGCTAGACTGTTCTCGGTAGATTTGAATCTACCACGCTACTCAGAGAATCACTACATGATTTATTCATTTGAATTGACCGATGGGAGTTCAATTTCTTGTTTTGTTTGACTCGAAATAGATAATCTATCATAATAAAATCACATAGGGCCCATTTACAGATAACATTGAAACACTGTCAAAATGGGACACTGTTTTGTCTGCGTCCAATTGTCAAATCTAAAAGGCATGAAAAACTTTATTTTACGAATTGGGAAACTTAGAAATTACTCCAGATTTGTCTCGGTGCCGTCATCAAGAGTAATAAAATTCTCTGCTTCAATATCTTTTCAAAATCAAGCCTAAAATGTTTGATCGAAATAAGTTTTCTTACCCTTATATTCAGAAAATTCTGCAGTGATTGGCAATAAGCAGAAGCTAAATACCTATAAAAAATGGAGAATTACTTTACAATCAATGTTAAAATTTGCGTAAATGGTTTAAGTACTGTTATGTACACATTAAATAGTGGAAAAGGAGAGGAAAGGTTAATTGATAAATTCTATTGAATTATTTTAGACTTATTGTAATAATTTTATGACTAATTTTATCACAATAAATGCATAAAAGTGCTATTGGCATTTAAACTGAATTTTAGATAGGGTGGTATACTGTGGTAAAACTTAGCTGAACCCCCTTTAAATAGGGTTTTAAATTTTCTAAATGTTTGAATAATGAATTTCCCTTCAGTCTTCATAATGACTTCACTTTCAGTAGAGAAAATTATCTATCTATAAAACTTTACAATAGACTACTTTGATAGACTACCTTTCGTGATCACATTGAATCAACTTTCTGAGTTGATTAAAATCGATGCTCATGTTGTGAAAAATAGTTCTTTTTGGTAAAGTAAGAATCAAATTACTTATTGAAATTTAATACGCCTAGTAACGTGTCTGTTTAGTAAGTTTTTACTATGCGCATTATTTAGAGCAATACACTTTTTTATTTTCAGTTAGCGATTTGCCGGTGGCATGCTCTATATGCAAATAAAACTAACACTAATAATATAAAATTAAAACTCATTAATCAGTTGTATAAAACCTCATCATCCGAATTAATATAATGCTAATCTGATATTTTTCATAAAGGTATCAGAAAGTAGAGCGGTATCTTTAAGCGATGTCAGGCATCAATATTATTACTCATCTCTTGACGCATCTTAAAGTATGATATACAGAGGCTGTTCGGATATTTTAATGAATTGAAGATCAATTTTTTACATGAAATTTTTGTGTTTTAAATGTTCTATTTGATAGCCCTTATTGTTAACTATCTTTCTACACCTTAATTTCCATGATAGTAATGACTTTTGTAGTATCGACAGAGGTATTTTGTCCCATTCTTGTTCCACAGTTTTCCAAAGTCCTTGAATGGTTTTCGGTCGACGTTTCGATAATGCTCTTTTTAAAAGTCCAAAAACACAAAAGTCCATGGGTGAGACATCTGGAAATTTAGCAGGAATATAATTAAAGAAGAATATCAGACTTGATATCAGTTTCTTGTTCCATTTTTTCCAAGAATTTAATAGTGGATTTAGATGTGTGGCTGCTTGTTTTATCCTGATGCAGCTCTACTGATTGCTGGCACTGTGGGTGAAGATACGGTATTTATTTTTTGAATATTGGGGATAAAATATAACCTTGATAGTATGTGGGAGTTGATTTTTACATTTTTATCACTCTCTTTACTTTTAACTTTCCATTATATGCAAAACCGGCAACAATCATAAATCCCTTAGAGAAAGTTTCTTTAGATTCTTCGAACCACGTTTTAAGATTCTTTTTCTCCGTTAACTCTTCCTCGGTTGAATAAATTTATTTATTTCATTTAATGTTTATGACTTTCAGTGAGGTTCTCTTAGTTAAAAATGCTCACTCAGTTTTAAATACGGTTATTATTGTATACCATTTTCAACGTGTAACTGGAACACCTGTAACTTATTCATGGGATTAAATTCGACTTAACTCTGCCACTCCTCGCAGTTTTGATTCACATAGGAGAAGCACGATATGTTTTAAGATGTTTATACTTTAATGAGCATAAAGGGCCCCTGTGATTTTAATTATTACTCTTTATTACGATAGAAATGCATACCGTTTGTATCTGACACCCAAGCAATAGGTTTAACAATTATTAATAATTTTTTCTTAATATCATGTGATGTCCATGTAAGGTAATTAATCAATTTTCTCACATGCTTAGATTTAGGCATTTGGCACCGGAATTTTAAATTTAGATCACAAGATAGTGATATGAGATCTTTGACGCTAGGATCTGAAACGTTTCCTACCAGAGATCACAAAAGATCTGTATGTTCAAACTCGACAAAAGAAATACGGTTTCTTAGTTAAACTTGAGTCTATGATTAAGGAAGAGAGTAATAGAAAGAGGGTCTAATTTAAATATTTAAACTATCCTTAACTTATACAAATATTAAAAACTACGTGAAGTTTGCCGTAAACACTGTCTAATGAAATACTTTGAAAGGAAGGAGATTCCTTTCGATATTTAAACACTAAGAAATAGTGACTCACCAGAATTGCTAGTTTCCAGTTATCTTGATATTTCTGCATGTTTTATCCTGTCCTGTAAAACAAGATGGTTGTTAAGATTACTGATCATATATGTGAAGGAAGTTCTTTCGTTCTTTCCCTTTCATTTATATTTTTTAATACCTAGGTTTGAAGTATTAAAATTTTCATTGAAGTATTGAAAAACAACGTCTCCAAATTTCCATTAAATAATCTGTCCCCAACCTTTTTTAATTTGAGTACACTTAGCAGCCAATTTCCATCAGAAATGACATTCCATTATTAGAATGCTTTTACGTAACATAAGTGTTACCTGAAATGTATAGATTATGACCAGAAATGAGGCTTACTGTATTCAACATTAGGGTTTGCACATATTTTTTATCGAATCATGTGTTCATAATTGGCTGAAACCAAAACTCTATTGCAATATCAATACTATACCATATTTTTGCTTTTCAAATAGTGTTACATTGTTTATGCACAAAAGTTTCATTTCATATATCAATCTGAAATGTTGACGGTAACAAAATTTCAATCTAGTACATAAAAAGTTTAAAACCATTTGAAATAATAACTCACAACATCAAAAATGTTTGAAAAGCGAAAGCATGATGGCTCGAGACATAGTATGCTTGATTCACTCCCTGAACGCCTCTGAAATAGGAAACCGGTGATGTATTAAAATTGAAGATGAACATTATTTTCGTCTTTAAGGTTATATGTTTAAACAATTGATTTTACAGCTAAAAATGAATTGATTTGAAGTTTCTTTTAAGATCATTGATGATAATTTATCTTTGTTCAGTGTATTTTAAACTATATAAATGTTATTTGTAAAAAAAGCATAGTTGGAATTCCTCTTGATACATAAAGATGGAAACTTAAACTGTTGAGTATACTGATTACCCGAATCTTTTTCATCCCACAAATCTTTATTGTGTGTATTCACAATGTCTTCATTCTTGATCCTCTTATCATTTTGATAACTTTGTATGACTGATTAGATTACTAGAATTTTTAATGAAGGATAATATTGCGTTTGAAGTATTATATAGGACATATGAAAAGGTAAATAGAATGCTGAGTTGCCTTTCACTACCATCAAGAGCTTAGAAAATGTGTAAAGCCCTTTTACCGAAATCTAAAATAAGAGCTACCCATTCTTTAAAGCTTTTTTTTACTACGATTTTCAATCCACAGTTGCTTGGGCCCGGTCTAATTAGCCTTCGTGTAGCAAATAAATGACAGAGCGACAACCCAGTTGCTTAGTTACAATTGCAGCAGCGAAAAATCTCTCTACAAAAGAATATTAAAACGTGTTTTGAAGGTGCAAAACGAAGCTTTATTTTCAACGCAATTCTAAACACCTTGTTCACTGTTTATGTAATTGGTTTAAGTTCCTACTAATGCTGTTTTTCAGTTTCGAATCAACTGGTTAAAAGGTATTTGTGATGCATCTCAAATTTGCGTCATTTAATCTCTCCCGTCTATTTGAAATTCGCCTTTCATCGGTCTATTTTAAGGAATTATTCGATTGAACTAAATGAAACATTTGCAGCATGTATGTTTTCTAATGACCGCTCCTCATCCCCTTTCAATACAATGTCACATGAATGGGAGTTCTTTAAGGCTTTGCATAACCTAAAAGCAGATATGTATTGTACATTAAATATTAAAAAAGTAAAAACACCTTTTATACAATTGTTTCTTATAAAAGAACTTTAGCTTCATACTTAAAAATTCTACAATTTGAGTTAAAAACCAGATGTAAAACAGAATGCACCATAACTTAAATATTATACTCACTGATTCAGTGGAACCTACTCGCCTATACAGTAACATTCATCTGGGAAAATTATAAAGATCAAAATTAACTCTTTAAGTGAGAAACCGATACTACAAGCTTTTTAATTCTTTATCACAAATTCGTGTTGAATAAATATATGGATAAACTACCAGTGTAGATATAATTTCTTCATTTCATCCGTAAATATTTTATTATCACCTTGTTCTTATCCTCATTATCGTGAGAAATTAGTAGAGCCTATTTTTTATTTTTAAATTTGAGAATCTATAAAAAATACATGACGGAATAAAGACGTTAAAAGGTTATGTTGCAGTCTCATCTCTTTCAGGGAAGAATGTTTTTAAAATATTTTTCCATTTATACTTAAACACTAGGCCCCACGGAAAAGCTGATTTTCTAAATATTTTGTTCTGAGAAGTACCAGATTGGATAATAGCTATATGACTGAATTAAGAAAATGGAATGTTCCCCAAACATATATACTCGTTTAATATTTAAAAATTAGTACATATGATATTCTTAGTTGGTATCGTATCTTAAGTCTTGAAATATGTAAAAAAAAGCCAGTAGCAATGAACTGCACGAGTTTTATGTACTTGCAAGATAAACGTATGTTTGCAAAAAAGAAATCAATAAAACGTATTGAATTCAAATGTTATGAGTCAAATGCGAAACGAAATGCACATATTCATAAAAACTTAACAATTTTAAAACTCACACGATATTGTAAGATCAGTTTTGTACCGATTTCCATCATGCTAATCAACTAATTGTAAATCAAATCTTCTTGAACTCCTTAACATTTTGATCGCCTTTTTGAACACTTGTAGAGGAAGTGCACTTGTGGATTGTTGCGCTGTTATTACACGTCATTAAGTTGCTGTAACTCATCTCACTTGGCCATAAATGATACCAAATCTATCAGCCCGTGAGACTTCCAAGAACCAACTCAGGGAGCGTTATTATTGTATGGAATCTCAAACTGCACTTAGAAAAGGAAAATCATGGGATCGGACAAGCAAAATCGGCAAATGCACAATTGCGTAGGGAAACATATGTTGCTCGAAATGTTAGAAGCAAAGCTGGTTGAATGTAGCATTCTTTGGATAAGGTTTTTTGCTTTTGAGGAGGAAAGATTTGTTGTGAGAATGGCGTGTTGAAAATTTTCCGATTTTTCCAATGTGTCAATATTGTAATTAAAAGTATATGTAAAAACGTGAGAGGGTATTTATTTCTTTGTACTTAAGCATTAATTAAACATGTATTTCCTATATAAGTTAAGTATTGTGTCTGAGAAATTCTTTATGTGTTCAATAGTACATACAATTTTTTCAAATCGACGATTTTTGTTATTTTTCAATTTTTTAGTATCTCAAATTTTCTTAAAGTTTTATAAATTATCTACTTACATATGAATCTTATTGAATTTTGTCGTGATTTGGCGTTTGGTTCATTGAAAAGCCCATCCCTACTAGCAATTTCTTTAAATCATTTTATTCATATTTTGAGTGCCCGTACCTCAAATAAAGTAAATATAAAATTATAACAGTACGAGAAGTTTTGTAACAGCGCAGTGCTTTTACAAAATGCAGAATCTTTCAAAACTGTACCTGCTGTTCGAAACGCATCCCAAGAAAAAGAATCTAAAAATAAAATGTTCGATACCTGCTACCGGAAAGCTTTCAGCCGTTAAATAATCCCAAAGAAAATCCAGTTTTCTTTTTCAACTACCACGTTGATTCAACCGCTGTCTAGCAAAGCACAGCTGGAGAACTCGTTATGTTAGCAAACAAACCCAGACAAACCTTGTATCATCATTACGTATTTTCTCTCTGCTTTACATGTTGGAAATTTGCTTATACAAGAGAAAAGACTACTTGTTTCAAATACAATAGTTTTTGTCTCATATGGGAAAAACTACTGCATAATAAGTCTTTCTTTCCCGAAAACCAATACATTTTTTTATCTTTTTAATTTAGTCTTTCAAGGAAAATCTCATTAAAAAATGCTTAAATCTAAAAAAATTGAATACTTTTCCTGTCATTATTTTTTATCAACATATTTTTGGTTAGCTATGTTCATGTTAGAAAAAATCTTTTTAATAGAAAATGCGTCAAGAAAATTAACATGCATCCCAAAATGCAAGCAAGGTATCCCAAAATTTACAAAATATTAAGGATAAAAAATTAACTTAAAAAAATACAATTAGTTAGTTTCACAAACATTGAATTGAAAATGAGTATTGGAGGAATGAATGAAACTTGGTGTGAGCAAATTTGTTTTCTCTAATTTAACTAGTAGACAAACCTAAAAAGAATCGCGCTGAAGGCATACGCTAATCCTACTACAGGCACCTCACTTATCTCTACTTCCCCACTTATACATTTAATAACTATGTATTCTAACTTATATGTTAAATTATAAGTGGAAAATATATTTATGCTTCAAGTAAAAGTTTTCTTGCAAAATAGGTTTCAGATGTCAAAATTATAGTTCAGTTTGGTAGTTTAAATCACAAAATCTTACGTGGATATGTACCATTCTCCAATGAAAATATTGTATTAGGAGTTGAGAAATTATTTCAGGTTTCGAGAATTTGAAACATTTTGTCTTAAACTATTTTTAAGGAATCATTCATTAATAGTAACGCCTCTTTTGATAAAATATTGAACTTTATTTCCAAAAATTCCTGGATTGACATTTTAAATTATTAACTCACCGATATAACACAAATTTCTAAGTAATAAAAATATACATAACTCAATTTTATAAAAAAAGTACATTTTTTTATATTTTACAAAAAATTAACGGTAGTAACTCGGCATAGAATCAAACTGCACACAAGGTCTTGATAACGTCTCATTAATTTCCATGCACCATAAGCTGATGCTCAAAGCTGATCATTTTGGGTTGTTCCGGCCAAATGAATATATGATATGAATATTGCCCAAAGATTTTCAATTGGGTTGAAATCTACTGCATTTGTAAACCACTTTCACCATGAAGAAACTGTTGGGGTACTGGAGTACGTAGAAGCTTCGTCTGGATTCGTAAAGTCGAACAATTTGGCTTATCTAGATGTTATATTTTTTATCACAAATAGTATAGAAAATAGAAAAGCTTTTTTCCAGATAAATTCAAGATTCCCTTTAAAGACAACCTCAATAAAAGTCAAAACCCTTTCAATGAAGGGTTGTATCTCAAAATCTACTGAGAGGAATAAATTGAAATTTTGCTGGCCTAAATTTTAGACAACGCTGAGTAAATTGTCAACTATGAATTAATTACATGATAACAATTGGGAAGATTACTTTGAAAATAAAAGAGCATACATTTTATTTGGGTTATTTAAGTTTCATACAACATGAAAATTACTTTGATCTATTGATTATTTTAGAAGGAACAAGGAAAAGATTGAAACACTCATTTAAAATTAGAGTTCTGAATTTAAACCTCTCATCATAGATTTGACTTAAATAAATATATTTTACATAAATAAGGACTATTTTGACCAAGAAAATCATAATCTGTAATCAAAAAGAGGTGTATCCTTTAAAAGAATTACGTTGATACATATTGTATAAAGGCAGTTATTTCTGCACATTTCTTTCTAGTAGACATTCCAACTCAAATAATAAGGGTGCTCGGACACTTTTTTGACCGACTGTACAAATCTTGATAAGGAGAAGGGAAAAATCATTTTCAAGACAATAAAATCCCATTCTCTTATAATAAGAAGTGCACCAATCCAAACGTGAAAGGGAGAGTTTTAAAATGTTCTTTACTCGGCCCATTTCTTCAGGAGAGGAATTGAATTGTTTAAGGGTATCTTTAAACTTCCAAATAAGGAGGGAAAACAGTCGAATTTCGATAAACTGTATCTCCTAAAGCTTGCTGTGTATCACAGTGAAATTTTAAGTTTATGTACACTGTATACTACTCAATACAGAAATAATTTGATAAATATTTTAAAATTAAGTAATATTTTTTTCCAATTTACATTAACTCAATCTACAAGACAAATATTTACAAAAGCAACTTGAGCTCAACTTTCAGTCAACCCATGCATTTTCTACCAAAATAATGACTGATGTGAATAACAGAATACTCATATTTTAAATTAAAACAAAAAATGTTACTCAACTAACACAAAAATATAAAATAATCAATTAATATTTCACTTAATTGATTTTTAATAAACTTTCATATTATAGTCCAGTTTTTTAATAGAGCTCTTACTTTTGTGCAATATTTTAGTTTTATTTTGAAGCTCTAATGCGCTAATTCAACTTCATTCCGAGTTTTATGTGTCTAAGTTTAATAGTTTAAGTGTTTTAGTGATTCTCATTCCGATAAAAATGCGATTAAAATTAACTGAAAGGGGGTGTCAGAAAAATGGTAATTGTGAATAAACTAAGGCTAAATTTTTATGTGGGTTTTACCAGGATCTTCAAACTTTCTAAATCCATGAAAATTGAGAAATCTATTTTTTTTAGTTTTAAAGGCTCCTTAATAAATTGGCAAAAGCCGATTTTGAATGCAAACGAATGCATATTACTTCCGTTTAATGCAGAAACGTTGTCGTTTACCTACGTATATCACTGTTTGATTACGAAACCATCCAGAACTTGTAAAAATCCTATATTAGCTTTATGCCAGATGATTATTAACTTCCACTATAAAATACATGTTAGTTTTTACTAGAAACCAAAATAGGTGTATCATTAAAGCTGTCCTAATCAAAAGTAACTTAACTAAAACTTTTCATAGACTGTGAGCGTTAAATACATGTAAGCGATGTACATTTCTGTGAATACATCAGCATTTTTCTCTATTAACAATGCCCAGATATTAGGAAAGTAATAGTAGGAGTGTGTTTATCTTTTGAAAGGATATTTCGAGGGTAGGGTGCGAATTGTTTTTATGACATGCAAAACCATCAAATTATATTTGTTTTGATACGTGTTGAATAACGTATACGTATATGAACAATAATACGTATCTCATGATTATGAAACTAAATTAGAATTTGTTATGAAATTGAACATTTTTAGTTAACTGATGTGACGATTTATTGAAATGCGGCATTTGCTTAATCAAACATACTAAAAGGTTATTTTACCGAATGACAAGTTTTATTTGAAGGCATAATTGAATTGTAATATAGGCAACGGCTATTGTTGAATTCAATTATTAAACTAAGCATTTGAAAAAATACCCACTTCCTAATCTTAAGACGATAACCCCATTGTTCTCTCAAACAATTTACTTCTATCTTGTATCAGAAGTATTATCAGTGAAACAATGCATCTGGAAATATCACCAGCCTAATTTCTGAATCACTCACTTTATTCCCTTTACATATGTTATATGATAGTAGTAATTATTTCAAAAGCCATCAGAAGGAAAGCAGATTAAAGCTCATTTGCAGTCAAATTTTAGTAGAGGACAAATTGTTAAAAGTTCATATTACCTCTTGTAGCTCTGTCGGTGTGGTTGAATTAGTCGGACATTTTATAGCTTACACTTTTCCCTTAGTCATTCAGTAGTCTGTGTTTATCGATAACATAGAATCTAACTTTATCGTGTTGAGCGCAAATAAGAAATCAAAATGCGATCTTTCTTCCACATTTCGTTAACTGACCTTTGTACGAAATATTCTGCAATGGTGAAGAACCACGTGCACTTTATTAAAACAACAGTTCTCATTTTATAACAAATGAAACTGGCACACTGTTACCAGAGCTTTATCGAACTTAAATATAGAAATTGCACCTCTTTGAAAGTCACCATTCAGGCTTCATAAATTCTTATACATTCATTTTCCTGTTCATAAAAATTTTACAGTTTGGGTTACGTTTTAGCAAAAGTCCTCTAGTTAATTTTAGGTATTTATCGGTTTATTGTCTTTAGTAGTTCCTAAAATATATGATAATTCCTGTCTCTATATATACAACTAATAAAAAATCAACACTCAACAAGCTATTCAATTTCTTATTAATTCTTTCTTCAATTCAATTCAATTTCTTATTAATTCTTTCTTCAATTCAATTCAATTTATAATGAATTATCCTAAAATATATTGATAATTTCTTTCTCTATACAACTAATAAAAAATCAACACTCGACAAGTTATTCAATTTCTTATTAATTCTTTTAAACAGTATTTATCATTTACTTTTTATGCAAATATAATATTACTATTTCATTTAGAAGTTTTGACTTAAGTTTGTATCTTTATATGGACTGATGTTAGCCTTTCTTTTTAGTAGTTTTCCTTAAGTACACATGTACTTTTGGTATCTGTACTGTACAGTAGATATTTCATAAACAAATATTGTAGTTTTAGGATGCAGGAACTTCAATTTTTAAATCACGCTATAAAAAAACAGATTCAAATATCTTCATCGTAAGAGCAGATAATTCTTTTGAAATTCCTATTTTTTTAATTTTTCTCAAATTTAATTTTTCAAATTCACAAATGTGTGGTTTATTTAGTCTTTCTGTTTTAGTATTTGACAACTATACACTTTCTGTTTCTATTGTCATGGATATCAAGCTCCTTTTGCCAACCATGCCTCGCTTGAAGAATAAAACTAAAAACATCAGTGGCGTATCAGAAATTAGTTGTATAGTTTAAGATTTCACTTTTGTCTGGACCATACAATTTCCAGAAAATCCAGATACATGTTCCTTTTTCTTCATGTAACTTTCAGGAGCAATATATTTTCCTTTCGACAACCGACGAAGAATAGTTTGGATTTATGAAATCCAAAGCACAGAGCACAATTCATTCACATGAAAGTCGTCAATTATACTATAAAAGCTTGGAAAGCATTACTTTTTCAGAATATTAGATCGTGGGGTTTATAGAGAAATACTTTTGGTATCAAAAGCAAATTTTTCAAAACTATTTTGTAATCGTAAGAGAAGCACACTGATAAAATTTAAATGAAATTCAGAGTTGGGACATATTTGGCTATAAATCCTTCCAAAAGTTTCTACATCCCAATGCTTTCGATATTTGCCAAATGAAATGTAAAATTAAAAAGCGTAAAATGCTCTCTGTGGTTAAAGGAGAAAAGGTGTGTTTACTTTCAACTCAGACAATTAAGATAGTCTCGTTTTAACGCCAAATATTTCAAGTATGTAGCCACATTGCCATCTTATGGTAGATAGGTAGTAAATTAACACTGGAGCAATACAACGGGCTATTGGCGACTATCCGGGATCAATCCCGAAAGATCGAGGACAACACGTCGTCATTTTGAACCACTGTCAGATGACAAGGTCACACCTGAGTTGGCACCCCACTTTCCAATCTTCCACTCCACGCAAACGTGAGGACTTTGAGGCCACGACAGATTTAACGTGCACCAGCCGCCACGTACACGATGGTCTTTGGTTGGATCGAGTTTCGAACTTGCAACCCTATGGTTGCTAATCCGATACTCTACCAACTAGTCTACAGCGGCTCCGATTGTTGTGAGGAATATAATGATCACAAAATTATGTTCATGCATTCTTATGAACCAAGTTTATTCTATATATGGCAGAATTTGAACACATTTTTGGATTCCTTATGAATGCATAGTAGAAATCGTATCTTCTCTCACAACTACAACAGGAAAAACATTTCATGTTGCTCCTGATGAAAATTAATTAATTGAACTATTGTTCCAAAATTACATGACAAATTGAATACAGAAATAATGCTTTTAACTTTATCAGAGTATTATTAATGTGGTGTCCTTTTATATTTATACTCAATATTTGTCTTTTAAAAATTTCTTGATAATGCGATCAATATATTGTTCATGTAGTTCTTGAAGCTTTGAAGACTTATAGTACATGTTTTTTTAAATTTCAGTGCCCAGAAAGTTTAATTTCATTTTTATCAATCTAAAGTATGTGATTACATTTTCTACAAAGGTTCTGTTATTGTTATTTCTTATCCCCAAGGTTCAGGATAAGCTTAAACCAGTTCCATAAGACCATGTCGCTCGAAAAGGCAACTTTCTCCTGATCCAAGACAAGCTGGCCCACGGAAACACCGATGCGATCGATAAGGTGGGCAGGGCTTGTGGAACATCTGGAGAAGATCTTAACGCCATCCTCGAATCTCAAGTCCTTAGAATGGCCACTTCTGAGTCTAGCTAGAGAAGTCTGGAAAACTCTAGGCAACTTGCAATTTAGTGACACTCCGGAAAAACTGGCCGAATATCTTGCATGTGCAGGGGAACATGCCAAGTCTCTTTGGTTTTTGCTTTGAAAATAGAAAAAAATTCTGTGGCCGAGAGGTCTTTATTAAGCGGAACGAAACATACACAACCCTCCTTAGCCAGCTGGTCGGCAACCTCGTTACCATACACTCCAACATGCAACAGTGGCTTCCATTTGGTACCAAAATTACTAAATTGGAACCATTACTTCTCAAGTTAGGGTCATTTGTAGACAGTGTGGCATATCCAAGATGGCCGCCATTTGTAAAATTGATCTATTTTTTAAATTCCTGTATCTCAGCTAATATTGGACAAAATATTTAAAAAATTGTGATTCATGGATTTCACTGCCAATGTTTATCTGTGGTAAAAAGTTGAAAAAGTCCATGACTATGGTGCAGCAACTTTTTTCTTAAAATGGATGTTTTCACATGGAAATGACCCATTTTCCTTTGGTTTACCCAAAGTGAAATGAATTAAAAAGCGGCAGTAGATTCAACAAAACCTTCATACACTTGGTGAGTCAATACTGAAAACAGTTGAAATGTTACGTAAAAATGAGCTATTGCTTCCTCATTTGCATTGAAGTTCCACTCATCCAAATGAAAGTCGAATCAAACCCTTGATGGGAGCGTGCAGTCGGACGGGCATCTACCGAGCTATTCTGTCGACTTTCAACCTCGAATATAAGCAAAAGTCAGTATATAAGCAATCGTGTATTTTAAAATCGATATTTCTCGTCCTGTGCCCCTTAGCACTATTCCTCCTCTTCTTACATTCCTCTAGTGGAGTACAATCCTACATAAAAAAATTCAATTCGACATTCGCCCTCTCCCCTTGTGAGCCTTCTAGAATTTACTTCGATTGGAGAATATCTTGAAAGGATCTCCTGTTTGGATTGATGTCGACGACTCAAATCGTGAACAGATAATTTATAGTTTTATTCTTTGTAAAAAGAAATCCAAGAGGTGATAATTATTTTGGAATAAGCCCCGTGTATTTCGGTCAAGAAATAGCTTCACCAATGGAGAGTATTGAAACAGGCTCTCAATAATTGCACTAGGATTAATAATTAATAACAATTTTGTCATAGTGCTTTTTGAGCATAGACATGTCGTTTTCAATTTTCACGATATCTAAGTTAAAAACTTATTTGAAATAATCTGTTATTGATTTACAACCTAAAATTATTTTTAAACGAATACTTTTCGAGAAATATAAATTTTCGATTTTTTAAGTATGTAAGAATGAAGGTGAACCACTTCTGTCTCATTCATAGAAGTTTCGTTTTGACAAATACTTTAGTAGAAGAATTCTCACCCTGGCGATACCAAATTTATGGAAAAATTAAAAATGAACTGCACAAGAGATTTCAGACTGGATAATATTTAAATCTTTTTTGTCAAATCATACAAATTTTTCATGGAGCAATATTTTCTGAAATTTTAACTAATATTTTTAGTTGACTAATGATCTAAAGAAGCAACTTTTGCCTCCAAGAACCTCGGTCAAAAAGATTCTAAGATTAAGGATCTCAAAACCTCTTTGATCTCTTTATAGAAATCCACAGTTTATATTAGTACTGTTATATCTGTTTCATAGTTTTTATGTTTCCATGTATAAGATGAAACGTGGAACATACTCATTGTTTTTCCTCTGATCAATATACACCATTATTCTATTCCTTTGGAACTTTTTACTGTATATCTTGCTTCTATACAAAACAATAACATCCTTTTTTTTAAATTAGTAATAGAAAACATCTACTTTTACATCCCATACTACTTAAACAACTACTTAAACATCCCATACATATAATTTAATTCACAAAGGTTTAATTAAGCAACTTTAAACGCGAGTTTTATGCATAAATTCTTTTTTTTTTAACTATTACTAGTTGGTTTCTATATGAAATTCGAAAACAACATAACGATCTTAAGTTAGAAGTTATCCTATCACTATACAAGTTTAAACTATTAAGCTTAAATTGAACAATCCTACATAAGAGTGAAATGACTGGCGAATTTAAGGAAGTATAGCAGTTAAAAATATTTTCGCACATTGCTCCCTTCTCAACAATTCTTTTCTTCTCAAGAATTTTTATTCCTTGGCTCTTTTTACTACCCAGAAATGCTTGATATTTAGTTTCGATAGTTTTTCAACTACTATTCCGGGGTCTAGGAGCGTTAGTTTTATTTGTGGGACTCTATTTTCCCACAAATGGAAGCTCATTCAAATTACATAGAACATATTAATGCAAATATTAATACCATCTATCCTTACGAATTAAATTATTGAATGAAATCAATTTGGTTATACAATAGAGTGTTCATTCGATTTTTAAGGGTTTATTGGGTCGCATGAATCTTTCAAAATCGATCCAAATAATTTGAAATGCATTTAATTGGAATTATCCCTTGAAGTGTTACATTTATCTTAAGCCTCCAAGTGTTTCGACGAGATATCTCGTCCAAAATCTGGTCATTTTTGTTTTAAATACGGGATATCGCGCCTAGAAAAACTGGTCATTACTCCAAGGAGGAATAACAAATTTCTCCAAGTAGGAATAACAAATTGTCCCTTTCCTAAAACTGGTGACAATTTGGGACAGGTTTTCCCACTAGAGGGCAATTTTTGACTTCAAGATTAACCAGCAAGAGGTTAAGAGTAGTCATTGTAAATAAATTGAGATATTTCGAGGTGCTTCTATTCGCAACAATAATTTCTTCAAATATATTTATATATTTTACTGTTTTCTGACTTCCGAATTCATTTGTCGCTACAAATTGCCTAAGAAAAAGCCAAGATTGAGTTAAGTCATTGATGTGAAATAGCTTTCACATGCCCACTTTATTCGACTATTTGTTTTCGATTTCAATTTTAGTGCAGCTTGTCGCCTATCAAACCATTATACTCAACCAACCATCTACTACGATTCTTATTGTAACAACTTCATTTTTTGAAGACGCACGATAATATCGCCCAAAATAAATAATTTGCAAAGAAATATTCTTCCATTTTCGAAGTACAAGAGTTTTTATTAAAAGAGGGATGCAGTTTTACAAATGTGTGATAAAATTCTGTTTCCAGGATTTAAATAACATTTGGAGTTCTCAAAGAAAATTAGTGTAATTTCAACGCAGCAAAATCAAGCGCTATTACATAGTTACATAAAAGTAATATTCAACTCTCCTTTTGAAGAAAATAATGCCTTAGACAAAGGCATTTGATTTACATGACACCCTAATTGTGATTTTATCTAACAATTTAATTTACCAGATGTGCTCAAGCCATGAGATTTCGTCCTTTGCAATAACAGAAAATCGAGTAAACGTTTGGGAAAAGGAATTGCATTTAGGACGGAAACAATAAAAAGAGTCTGACTAAATAATAAAGTTAGCATTTGCAACCTGCATTGAAAGTTCTAAAGGTAAGTAAACAAAAGTCGAAGAAATTAAATTAAGAAAAGAAAATATCTTTAAAGTAGGAGAGAGAATGTGCTTTTTGCTAACAATGTTAAATGTAGCAGTAAAAAGATAATTTAGAACTTGTTTGGGAAAAGCACAATTTCTGTAATTCGAATCTATTACTTCCAGAATTGCACTATGTATTATTTACATTACATTATTCAGCGTTAAAAATTGAGAAAAGCGCAAAAGAAGTGTAAGAAAAATCATTTGAAATCACTACTAAAATGGTAGTAAGAAAGATTTTTCTGCCGTGTAACAATAAATAATTTGTCAATCTAATTAATATCAATCCGGTAGCAATATCTAGTAGAATGAAAACATTTCTGGAAATGACATGAACTACAAACCTAACTTGCAGCATCTTTAGTTGTATTGATTTATGTCTGCCATCATCATAATGCAGTGAAATGGTTAATGAATGGACTAAGGTCTGAAGGGTATAAGTGTATTATACCGAGTTTCAGCTGATAAGCCTTGAACAATGTCGAGAGACAGGTTTGTGCTCCCCTGTTACACAAAATAGTGTCACAGTTGATTGAGAGGACATTGAATCACACACACACAAAATGACTTATAGTGAAGCTGAGTTTTTTTGGGGCCATTATGTGTCTTTTTATAACTTCTGTTGTGTGACACTTAAAGCTCAACAACGAAATTTCACACTTGTTGAAACTAAACTCGAAATTTATAAATATACACTACAATAGATAGGAGAATCTTGCCCATGATATATACAGTTAAACATGGAAACCGTTTGAAATAGATTATGGAATATGTACTTTATAGTTCCTATTGAATGGACATTAGTAACAGATAAAAGGTACATAATAAACACAGTAGTGTTTTCACTATCAGTGATGATTTTCCGCACCACAACCTTTAATCAATAGAATTGATATGATGCAACATGAAAATCTTTTATTTAACTTCTTTTGAAGCACGATTTCAGTGGCAATTTAGAGAACTTTGATGGCATTAAACATTATTAGAAATGCCGAACATCGAACAGAGAAAAACTTCATATGGAAATTAAAGTTTTCATGATAACCAAGATGAGTTTTAGAATTTTTAATGCTAAGCCATGTGTGTGTTTATTTTAACGATACATTGGCTCCGTAAAGGGTTGTAAATATAAAATAAGAGGAAACAGTTTCCACTTCAATCTGTCCCGAATTTTTTCTTCTGCAAAATCAAAACAAATTTCATTCTGTAGCTTACTCCGGTAATTAAATAGATTGAAAAAATTGTATGACCAGTGTAATCTAAACATGTTTTATTTAAAAATCGTTACTTGATTGCTTTGTTTACAACGGGGCTATACTAAAATGTATCATTTCCTATGGAGTAGATCTTCGAAACCGGCAGTTAATACATCAAGAAGGGAAATGGTCAAATCTTGAGTCACGAACTCTAATACAGAATAGCTACACTAATCAAACCATTAAATATTTTTCTGCCCCGTCATATAAAAGGACTTAAGAATTTAGTGAAAGCCACACGGATAAAATAATCCCGGGATTACTCATTTGAAGAAATATTTAGATTTTTTTCTTTGAAAAGTGAGTGATATAAACTGAAAGAGCATTTTGCCGAATCCGAAAAAGATTTTATTTCGACTTTTGACAGAGCCTCATACCCATTAATTCTATAAAATCAAATACAATAAATTAAATCAAACACTGCTTTATTCAAGTCAACTTGGAACGGGAAGGAAGGAAACATATTTCATATTTTTAAGATTGAATTCCTTGTATTTAAACTCTAACTCTTTAGGTCAAATTATTTTCTAATCAGACACCTTAACATAACCCTGCATGTACCAAGTATTTTTTCTTTTGGAGTCTAATCTCTGCAGGTATAGATAAATACATTTCAAGACAAGCGAGTTATCCCTGCATCATAAAGGAATCTATTTAATCAAGGACTTCAGTCTAACTTTCTTCAGAAGTGATCATTAACTATATCACTTCTTCCCATTGAGGGACAGATAATTACTTAAACGAGCAGTTATGGACTTCATTTCCCAAAATTATTTTGTACTGTAATCAAATTAAAATGGGATATTTAGTATCACACACTTGTTACCGAATTGAAGATATATATTTTATGTCATACATATGTAGGGGAAAGTTGGGTAATTCCTCCCTCTAGAGTTGTGACGTATTGAACAGCTGCAGGATTGTTCTGTGGTTGGTGCTGCCGCCTATTGGACAGTATGCATAATGCCCAGGGAGACGCTCGTGAACAAAGAAGTGTTTCATGAGATTCAAGTGTTCTTCGATTTCCATGTAAAAAGCATTCTCATTCATCTAAAGGTAAGCCTATACAACAATTGACAAGACGCATTCCTGATAATGTTTTATAGCATAAATATGTAGCTATTTAACAGTCCTATTATGCATTTTTAAGGCGTGATGTGTTAGGACAGTCTAATTCGAAAATAGCGAAATCGGGTAATGATAACAAGATGGGCGTGATTACCCTCCTCTGAATGTTATTCCCCTAAATTGATTTAAATATTGAAGTATTTAACTTGATCTCTTGCGTAGTAGAATGTTAAATGATTGTTTGCTTGGGGTCACTATATCTCACCAATGTTTATTTTTCCCCACAGTGAACCTCCCCTTTGCTGGAACATGGTGGCCCTCCTGTGGTCATGCACAATCTTTCTATGAACAGTTGGATGCACAGTGAACTGTTCCCAATCCGTCTCGAAAATTTACTAAACACACAATTCCTTAAAAAAAGCAGATTTATTGGTGGTTGGCAAGCCATTTGTCTCTTCAGTCATATATGTTTTCAGAAGGATGAGGCATCTATATAGCATTCATTCCTCCTCATACCTTTCACCGGCATCAGCCACTCAACTTGACATTTTTCGGAAGAGTGTCCTAAGTAGTGACCGCGATATTTTCATGGAAATCAGAGTATGTCAGAAGATAACACCCTATGATTTGGCTGAACTGTTTGATACAGCTTGCAGCAGAGTAGCCACATTAAAAATGGAAAGGGGTTGGAAGCTTGAGGCACTTGGCCTCTTGATTCCAATTGTTTCACTTAAGAGGTCTTATCTGCAAACAACCTACGAGTAAGAAATGAAGGAGTTTCGTCCTTCCTTGAGCCTCCTAATGCACCTCAACCTGTTAGTGAAACTTCGGGCAAGGCTAACTCCGAGCCGAGACCTAGTACTTCTGCTGTGTCTTTTGCAGATATCTTTCCCATTCCAAACGCTCCAAAAGGGATTAACCCCCAAAACATCAGAAAGGTCGTTCTAAACAAAAATCAAGCACTCTGACAAGGACAACGATAAAAAAAACTGAAGAACATGAATACCGCCGACAGTTGAAAAAGACAAGTTTCAGCCAGTATAGCCAAGACAGCATTCTCAAGACCTGAATCAACAGTGGAAACACTACCAATTAAAAAGAAATAGGGGAAAAATCTTCACTCAAGAAGTCTAAGAGTCTATGTCAGTCTACAAAGAAAGATTGCGCCAAGCTCAATAAAAGAAAAACATTTTCCAGGAAAAGTTTGTCTGTCCAGCTCATCAGAAAAGAGATTAGATGAAGCATTGATCTGTGGTGACGAGTTGGATGATGAATGAAAAAGTGGAAGGCATTTGCTGCTGATGCGAGAATTCTGTCTAAACTTCGGTTCCAAAGTGTCTCATGTTCAAAATGGGTTCATTATGAGTGCAGTGGAGAGTACAAGGCAGAAAATTATACTTGTAATTACTTCAAAATGTAATGAGATGTAGTGTAATTGCGTAGTAATTTGTCCAATTACTAATGAAACTTTTAATCATGAGCGGCATTACCCGCCACACGGAGTGCAATTACTCAACACCTTCGGACAATAACGCCCATTGTAATTTTTTTACATTTTTAATTTTTAATGAATTTAAAATGTTTATGTGAACTTATATTACATCGTATTGAATACATACATTTCTAGGTATACTTTACAGCAATTTAAACCATTTTATTCTATATATTATGAGCATCACAGTCATTTTTTCTTGGGTGAACGTCATTACCCTACTTTCCCATAATGTGTGTGCATCTGAAAAGAGGCAGATATCTAGGGTCTACATTCATTGCACGAACATCTTACCAAATGCATGCTGTGAATGCAGCACTTGAGCTTGAGAATTAACTCAATGACCTTATAAAATCCATTCACTTTATTCTCTTGGACTGTATAGACTTTAAAATAGCACCAAAATATTCACCCCATTTGCAGAAATGTTTCAGAGCGGATTTTTATTTTACACCAAGTGGTTTGATATTATAGGTTCCGTCATGCATAATCTTAAGTCTTAAATATATCTTGGGTACCTTGAAAGTCTCGCACAACAAATTGATAACATTTACATGACATTTCGATTTATTGATTTCCTTTGTAAATCACTCAGGTGGAAAGAAAACACAAGCGAACATATATATTCAGAAGAACTTCTTGATTCCCCAAAGTACTTGGTTGGGTCCAAGTACATAAAAAATGCATATTTTGTTTCCCTTTGTGATACATCCCTCTTGCCTGTGTTGGCTTTCACTTTATAACAAACACTAGTAGGATTTTATCCCACAAGTATGAATTTCTTTTCAAAGGTTGCAACAGAGTCGAATAGACGAAGAATAATCGACAAAAGATTCAGAGTAAAGAAACAAGTAAGATAAATACGGACAATAACACCATCTCACAAAATTTTTTAGATTATTTTCTTTTTTCGTATATTTTTCCAAAAGTATGAGTTTCTTATGTATGTAAGAAACTCATATTTCTCCATTAAGTAGTTTTATTGGAAATAAAGGTTCGTGGTAAGGATTTTTCTATCAAAATGTGAACTTGGTGTTAAGATACTGACTTAAAGTCTATCATCGCAGAAATTCTCTTTCACTGACAAAGCAAATGTTTATTGAACAGCTGTTTAATTATTAGATTTTAGGACAAAAATCAAAATTACAAGCATTTTTATTTTGTTATATCTCTTTCGAATAGATTACACTATGACAATGTAATTCTCACCATCATGAAAAAGTTCGCTATTGAGTTTCTACTCTAAGTATGTTGACTGAAAAGACGATAAAAATTTCCCTCCGTCTAACAAATATTAAAAGTACCTACATAACTACTGTAATAAACATCTTGTTAAGATGAACAAATAGTTTTCAACCAATCTCATTCTGCTATGAAATGATATGGACAAATTGAACCCTTCTGATATTTTAAAATTGCTTATCAATCTGAATCGTGTGCTGTGAAGGATTTAGACCATTTTATTTTTAATTCGACTTATGTAAGTATATTTGAAGAATTATTTGTTTTAATAACAATTCGACTAAGAGCCCGATTATTTCATGTCTTTGAACCATCCTTTTTTCTTAGGCATTTCTTATGACCATTTATTTAATTTAATTTAATTGATGACTGGTTAATCAAGCTTCGTAAACAGAAAATATTAAGTTAAATCAACAAAGCTAGCTAGAGTAAACAAAAGAAAAATCATATTTATAAATTTGTTACTCACTTTGTGTTAAAAATTAAGTATTAATCTAACTAAGCACTAATGTACTGTATAACTCCACAATCTCTGCAAGTGCTTTAAAATAAGTACGTCATTTGTTTAACTCTAAATTTACCATCGGGTCAAATGAACCGTTTTAAAATTTTGATTTAAAATTACTGTTTTAAGTTTTATCGCTTTCCCTCAACTGACTTTACGACTTTTCCTGAAATATACATAAAATTAATTTAGTAGTATATATTTCTCTCCGCCTTTCCCTGCATCCGACATACGTATGAAGTATACCTATTTTTACAGTGACGGATCATTTGATCGGTTTGATATTTTATGTTTTTACATTGTCAACTCTAAAACCACATCCACTGCTGTGCAGAATAATAATCACACAACCACTGTAAAGAGTTTCAAGCTTCACACATCCTAACGATAACGGAACACCTCAATTTTTAGTTTTTTCTTCTGAAATGAAGTAACGGTATCAATTAGAGATAACAAATAATGAGTTCCATTCAAAACATTTTGTGCACATACACGGGTGCCTATTATTTTGCAACACCGTCTCAACTCTAACAATCATTTGGATATTCCCGGTATCATTTTTTTACTTGGATATTGGTTAAATATCATATTTCAATTGCAACAGCTTACTGTCGATTATCGCAATGATCACTTCGTAGTGATTTTAGTTACAATTATACTGTTTATTGTGAAAATTTGAATATTGAAAAGGCTATTTTAGAGTAAGAAATAGTGAACAAATATGTGAGTAGTTAGTTTCATATTTTATTTTAGGATGTCCGTAAGGATGTCCGTAATTCTGAAAAACAAAACGTATTGAAATAAATAAATAATATAAGTGAGAATGTCCTGAAATTGAGAACATTTTGAAAATGAAGACGATGTAAAAATAAGATTAAAAGATTCTGAAAATAAAGCCCCTACAATCTGCTCTGCGCGAGAAATGTGTTTTTCTCTTGAAAGTGTTTAGCAGAGCAACCTTGCAACTGTAATGCAGCAAATAAATCAAGATTCTATTATCGAATGCTCAAAAAAAGTTAAACTATTGAGTAAAAAATCAAAATAATATCTTACTAATGAGGATTGGATTTTCGTTATTTTGTTTCTAATTATTAAATTATTATTTAAAGATCATTTTGTTTATTATTTCAATCATCATGGTATTTCCATTTCAACCTCATGAGAAAAATGAAGGATAGAAACTTGCAGTTAGAACTTTTCTCATATTTTAAAATGAATTAAGATAAAAAATCAAAGTAAAAATTTATGTTAATTGGGAGAAATTAATTTGCTAAAGAAAACTGCCAAATAAAAAACGAAGTGTACCTTCTGCGTGGATTTGTTTGCGAAAGAATCAATCTATCGCACGCATAAAATTATGTTTCCATAAGAATCAGCTACCTCTAGGTTGTCTGACAACTTCTAATATCAATTATTTTTTTGACATGTCGGTTTTTCGGTTATTTAATCCAGAAGAAATTAGTCAGGTTATTCCTATTTATTAACATTTGCAGATTCGTTATCAAATTATTTATTTTCTTTTGGAAGTCAAGAATAGAAATATATAAAAAAATATTTTGTGTTTAATGCAGGACAGTTTTCTCTCTGGTTTTCAGTTGTATAATGTAATTTTAAAAATTTAAATATAACGTTGATCACAAGTTAGTTTTTGAGGCGAGTATCATTTACAAACTTGTAGTTTACGAACTTTTTGAGAGAAAATTATTTTATCAAATTTTGAAATAACTTGTGTTAATTGAGCATAATTAAAAGCGGTTAAATGCGCTCCTCATGAATAAATTGAGCCACATCAAAGGATTCCATCTGAATAGGAAAAATTAGAAGATATGTATTAAATTTTATTTTATTTTCGATGTAAAGTATTATGAGATTATTATAGAGTATTCATGATCTGAACTAAGAATTGAGAATATTTTCACTTAATTAAAATGGAAATGCGTGTTGAAAAAAATGGGTATGGTCTTCATTGTATGATAGCAAGTGGAAGTAAATAACTTTAGAATCGATACCAGATATGATTCGTAAATTTGAAACGGAACTAGAAACAATTTCTATAAATCACTAAAAATAAGGAGATAAAAGCTCTTTTTACGTTTCACGCAACCCTATCGAAGAAAATCAATTATAGATACCATGGAAGAAGTCCTACGAATTTCTGCAGAGGTTTCACTTAATATCCTAGAGTTAAAGAAATTTGATCCAAATTGTTCGCAGAAGAAATAAAACCCAGAAATTGTAGAGTGCCTAATGAAACGTTAGTTTGCTGTATTTCATTTGAGTAGTTGAATTGTCGAATATTTGTAACGCTAATGTTCCTCATCCGATATTTAAAGAAATAGAATCCCTACTGTCTATTTAGCAATGTCCTCAATTCTAACCTCCGATGTTAAAGAGAGTGTTATCGATCAAATGTTTTTCTCAAATTTCTTCAGCTTTTTTTCTTTTCCTAGTTTCACTTTTGCATCAGCAACAACCCTCCGCTGTATGTCGCGATAAAATAATCTTGAATAGTTATGGAGTTCACTTGATGCTAAATCTCTTCATAGATCTTTCGTCCTTCGATCTGAAGGGCATTGGGATGCATTAAAAGTAACTTTACAGACAATACCAAACAAAGAAATAGGAATACATTTTGAGGGTTCATTAACTGCCCCAGTTAGCGTATGGGGCAGTTAATGAATCCTCAAAATTTTCCTATTTCTTGACGACGAATTTTGTGACTTAGTTATTCGAAGGTTTTTCTCTACATTACCTAATATATGTACTTTCACTGTGGAAAAACTGTTTTAGAAAATTGTTGGGAAGATCATTATTCTGGAGGGTGTTTTGTAGTTTTTTGGGCAAAGGACTTTTTTAATTTTAAGCATTCGTCTAAATTTAGTGCCTTTTGACGTAAATTTTCTAAGTGGATTTTGAACAATATTGAGATTATAAGTTATTATGTGTTTGTGGTGGGGTATCAAGAAACTGCATATTTTACTCTTTGCATATTCGAATGCTGGAGTCTGAAAATATTGGTGGAGTTACAGAATTTGTTATTAATAATAATATATTTAGGCCGATTCTTAAAACTGAAATATTTTTTATACTTGCAACTTTCTTAACGACAGTGACCTTTCTGCCTTAAAATATCGCAAAAATTTTCTTTACCCCTGGGAATGGTGCCTATATGATATTTAAAAAGAAATCATCTCTTCTTTTTTTAACTAAACTTTTAAACTAACACTTTTGATGAAACTGAAGTTAACAACTCAATTAAAACCCTACAGTCATTATTCAATCTAACCCCTATAGATTAAACTAACTGCAACTTTGGTTTCTTCAGCAAAAGAATTCTACCTTAAACCTGATTGATTTAAAATTAAAAGACTTGCTCGCAAAGAAAAACGAATATAGATTTTAATATAATTGTTAGAAAACGCATTCTGTTCCCCTATATAAACAAAAAACCTAACAAAATTTTACCTTTACAGCTAAAAAATAACAGCATTCTCTTCCCTTATATTACCATCACCCCTAAATTTCATAAAAAAAAAAAAACTGCGGCATTCAGATATATACAAACGAAACCTATATGTTTAAACCAGGAAAAATCTTTTTCAAATTACAAAACTTATTCTTAAAAGAAAATAGTTGAATCATTAATAATACACTGCTGGCCACCGTAAATGCAACACCCTGAAGGAAGCATGCAAATAATATGAAATTTACAACATGCATTAGCGGAGGTGAGATATGCAAATGATTAGAATTTCAGCGCAGACGCACATCACGCGCGCCTGTGGCGCCACTTCAAAGCGCTATTTAAGGCTTGGAGATTTCAACGATTTCAAGTACGGCAATTGTGTTTTTCTTGTGGTTTTTTCAAAAAAACGATTAATTATGCCTCGTAGAAAACAGCGATCATCTTTTGATCAAGTATCCGAGTTCGACAGAGGAAGGATAGTGGCCTACCGAGATTGTGGATTATCTTTCAGGGAAATCGGTAGTCGTGTTGGACGAAACCAAACAATTGTAATGCGGATATGTGATCGTTGGATGCAGGAGGGTACGACGGACCGACGTGTTCGATCGCATCCACCTCAGTGCACCACTTCACGTGATGACAGGCATATTGTGCGTATGGCAGTGACGGATCGCTCAGCCACATCACGAACCATAGCACAGCACATTCAGTCTGTACCGCATCATCCAGTGTCTGCGCGTACCATTCGACGCCGTTTACAGCAGAGTGGTCTGTCCGCAAGACGTCCATTGCTTCGTGTACCCTTGACGCAGAACCACAGACGTTTCCGCCGCCAATGGTGCGATGAAAGAATGATGTGGACGGCAGAATGGAATGAAATTGTCTTTACTGACGAGTCACGCTTCTGTCTGCAACACCACGATGGTCGGATTCGAGTCTGGAGACACCGTGAAGAGAGGATGCTGAACAGCTGCGTTATGTACCGCCACACTGGTCCTGCACCGGGTATTATGGTATGGGGCGGTATTGGATATCACTCTCGCACTCCTCTAGTACGCATTGCCGGTACTTTAAACAGCCAGCGCTACATCTCCGAGGTGTTGGAGCCAGTTGTCCTTCCTTACCTTCAGTGCTTGCCCACAGCCATATTTCAACAGGATAATGCGCGACCACACGTGGCACGCATTGTCCAAGGGTTCTTCGTCAATCGCCAGATTGAATTGCTTCCCTGGCCAGCTCGCTCTCCGGATCTTTCGCCGATAGAAAACATGTGGTCCATGGTTGCTCAACGATTGACCCAGAATACATCCCCAGCTGCCACACCAGATCAACTTTGGCAACGTGTGGAAGCTGCTTGGTCTGCTGTACCCCAAGAACACATCCAAAGTCTCTTTGAATCAATGCCGAGGCGTGTGGCAGCGGTGATCTCCAACAATGGCGGCTACTCTGGCTACTGATTTTGGCAGGAACCACACTTCACAGAAGTCTATAAATTTAATCATTTGATACTTGGTCAACATGTTATCTACAAAATAAATTTTGTTGTGATATCTCTTGTCTTTCTTGGTGTTGCAATTTGGATGGCCAGCAGTGTAGCACTCCAATACTAAATTTTATATTTAATGGTAATAATTTGTCGTAAATAGATTCTTTTGATTTTAAAGATTTGTAGTATTCCTCATAATAATATTATTAATCCCCCAAATTTCTACTACACTGAATTTAATTCCTTACTTGACATTTCTAAACAATACTGGAATAGCCAAGTAGTCTTTGTGTCCTCAATAATTTTATCTTTAATGGTAGACATCAATTCCAACAAATACAGGAGATACCATAGGACACACCTTTTTCAAATATTTGTATATTCTTACCGTTGTATTGATGACTGCTTTATTTTAAATTCACCATATTTCAGTGATTTTTGGAAAGAACTTTATCCTACAGAATTAACTCTCACAAAAACAAATAGTTTAGCTGTCTCCAACAATTTTCTTGACATTCATATTGATGCAAGTACTAAATTAACTATTAATATCTCTGATAAAAGAAGTCTTTCAATTTTGACCCGGGAAAGCCGTGCGATACCTTTTGGTATCAGTGAAAATGGGTTCAGAAATTTACGTTTTCCTCGTATGAATATCAATTTTTTCAAGTTGGATAGCGGATGTCGTTTTATAAAAGAGTGAAGGAAGACCTCCAGGTGTATTCACAACAAAAATTGGTTCTTACTACATTAATAACATAAAAACATTGTACTAAAAGGGTTGATCCCTGGGATTCTAATATCTAAATGGATTAGCAGAAATATTATCTATGATCAAATCCACAGCATAAATCATATTTGCAGAGATCAAATAACTCAACACTTACCTTCCAGCAACAGGAACAAAGTTCTCTAAAAGTAAGCAATTGAAACTTTGTAATCTATGTTAAACAGAAATCAAGGTCAGTATCCATCCCTGATCCTTCATTCACCCTGAAAAGTCTTATGCACTTCAAATCGGTTATTTGAGACATTTGTCTCAAATAACCGATTAATAACGCTAAGTCATGGTTTTTGATCATGCAAATGATCCAAATAATAGTAACGTTAATTACTTGAAGTATTTTCTGTGTTCAACTAAGCCAAGATCTTTCTCTTGTCAGCAGGCAATGTGCCAAACTGAAGCAAAATCAGCAGCGAAAACTACCTCATCAATAATATAAAAATGGCCTTGTTTAAGGCTGAGTAAAGAACATGTAAACACAGGCTGAAATTGTGATGTTTTTTCAAGAGTGAATTCTAAATCGTTTTCATCTGTTGCATTGAATAATCTATGAGAAGTAAACGTTTTCCTCCTAAATATACCACAAGCAACATATTCCGAAATGGAAATATTTCCGAAACAAATTTATATTCCGCTTTGAAATATTTAAATAGGAAGAAGAGAAAACAGTTATACACAAATTGAATAAACTATTATATTACTTCAGAGAGAAGAGATGAGATTAAATCACGTCATTCTTTGACTTTGAAGAACAGGTATATAATCTCCCTTGTAAATATGTAGAATTTTCTGAACATAGCTTGTATATTCAATAAAGCCATCATGCAATAGACAGATTAAATCTTTCGATTTACTCCAGCGCATTTACGTTCCCTGTGTCTTATGTGTCCCCTCGGATAGTTTAATTTTAGAGGAAAAGTTTCGCTGTGCCCGCTTGAACACTGAACTACAATGATCATGCAAAACTGAAAGCCGATTCAATTATATATTATTCCTAATTCCTTCAGGTCTAGCTCCAAGTCCATGAAACCACTCGTCTGTAAAAAAGTTCAAAACATCGAAGGATTCTCACATAGGTCATGGAAATCCAACCGACACACGAAAGCATTCAATTATGGCATTCGAGCTAAATTGAGTTTATGAACTAGTTTCCCAAAAAACTTTATATTTTTGATAAAATTTGATACATTTTTTGGTTTAGTAAAAGTGAGATGTACTTCGATTCGGCATTCCTTTGACTCCACTGGACACTATAAAATTATATAGTTTATTTGGTACTAAAATTTAATCTCAATATTAAGGATATATTATGAATACAGCGCAATTTTGAATACTTTGGCACACTGTTATCATACTGACACCACACAAAGAATTACCTTTATGGTAAACATACGGTTGATTTGCGTGTTGTAAAGTAGATTACTACCCAGTTCATCATTACTACTAAATTTCTGTTACTTGATAATTACAGGTTGTATTTAGCAAAATACAGTGAATAATAAATATAGACATCTTTTTGAATGTTAAATTAAATGCTCAGTAGTCTATAACCGACACTGGTAATTGCAAGATAATAGTAATGTAGAACTTACTAAAACATTAAAGGTAGGTAGGTATTTTAATTAACGTCACACTGGAGCAACACAAAGGGCTATTGACGACGGTCAGGGATCAATTTCCAAGGGAAAGATTCGAGGACAATACCACGTAATTTTGAATCACGGTCAAATAACTAAAATATGTCTTAGATATAAATATGGGAGACTTAGAACAGAAACTTATAAACTGACATTTTATTTACTTTCCATCTGTTTACAGACTGTCTATTAGTTTTTAAGTCAAAAGATAAAAATTACTATCATTTTGGTAGTAGTATATTTAAACAAATTACAATACGACACTATTTTTCACCAACATAAAAGTAAGATAGGTAATTGAATTTACGTCGCACTGGAGCAACACAACGATCTATTAGCGACGATCTGGGATCAGTCCCGACATGAAAATAATCAATTCAGTGTCTTCGAAAAAATGTCAGTTCATGAATTTTTGCTCTAAGCAGACGATATGTTCGATTCTGAATTAAATATATGGTGTTAAATAATTTAAAAACAACTATTCAGAGTAAAAGAAATATTCATTTGTTCCACTGTTTATAGTATCTAAAATCCTAATTTGAAGTAAAATATGACTTAAATATTTTGTAAACATGCTAAAACGTTTGATTTTACTTAGAGCCATAGTGTTATCAGTTCGTTGTAAAATGAATCTTCACTTCTGTACCGATCGTGATCTCTCCAACGTATTAGTAATTTGTAATTCACATGACTAAAGTTTTTCTGTACATATACACTGTGGCCAGAATCGCCATGCGGTTCCTTGTCGAAAAACAACTCTAAAATGTGTAGGCAATTTTTTCATTGGAGAGATGCATTGCGCACATGCGTGAGTTTACGCATTTGCTGATTCATCTGGTAGGTAGTTGAACTAAGGCGCAACACAAAGGGGGATAGTTTGGTATTTTGAGCACTGACGATCGACGAAGGTGAATCGAAAAACAGACATTTTGGTATGATTACCGAATTCCACCCTTTAATTTGTTTTGATCAGTTGAATTGAGAGTTAGCATGGTATAAATAGTGTTTTTCAGAGATGAGGAAACTCAGGTGTGACCATGGTTCAAAATCCTTTCCTTCGGGTTTGACCTTCGCCAATAGCTCCAGTGCAACGTTAATTAAAAAATACCATACCATATAATCAGAGATGAGGTGCTTATTTTACATGACAGACTATTTGAAGTAGGGCAGATTTTATTCTGGAAATAACTGATATAAAACAGCAGAAATTCTAAAATTTCTCTTTGATCCACTGGTCTTAGACGATGGATTTTCAGCGTACATTTGTTTTGAATGATGTTTTTATTTTAACAAAATGAAAAAACGTATCAGATGCAAAAATAATTTGAATCTTTTATTTCATTTTGATACACTTAATTTCTTCAACAAGGTCGATGTGTACGTACATTACTAATATCAATGAAAATATAAAGCTACTAGGGTCATAAAAATAGTTATAAGTTTTAGATTACATAATTGTAGGACATTTTATGTCCCTTCTAACACAAACAAATACCAAATAGGTTTATCAATATATATCTTAAAAACTGTTGCAATATGCATCGATTTCCAAAAACTAGGAACAAATGGAAGAATAGGCAACTAAATGGAATGAAATTTGATAGATTATACAATATACTACTGAAAATATGAAGGAAATTTTTCAAAGTATTTGTATTTTTAATTTGCTAAAATTAAGTAAAAAATGGATGGCTATATATCTATAGTAAACTCAAACTGAAGCAGGACAGCGATACTCTATGTTACTAATGGTGCTTATAAATTCTGTAAATAGCAATACCCACTTATTGTCTACACATCCAGTTCGAAGTCCCTGCCTGCTCCAGCACACTAGAGAGCCCTACACGTGTTCAATGGATTAAGGTCAAGAGAGAGCACTGGCCACTCGACAATAGTATTGATACACCACCCAAGCTGTGGGTGAGAGTGAGCACTCTAGGACTTAGCACAGTTTTGTCACCGGTTGAGTATGGAAGAACAAATGCTCTGAATATCATGCTCTCAAGTATCCAAACTTTCATATGGAAACACATACAGGTTGGTACGCTTATCTTCTCATACTACAGTACCCGTTTTTATTTTTCACGGATATGATTAGGGTAATATCAGATCCTCTATCCAGATAACATTTTTATGAGAACCACTCCGTAAAGCATACCATTGCTTTGGATTGCAGTTCACTTATATATTGATTCAAATGTTTGCTACTGTGGGAGGAGATAATATTACAGAAAATTATACCGCTACCAATATATGGCTGAATCCACCGCACAGATTACCACATTGAGACTACTTTGATTGCTATTGATATATAGTTTGAAAGGTATTACTTTGGAATTATTTTTAAAGGTTGAGCTTATTATGGGCAATCAAAGCAATTTGCTCTATTAATGGAAACCAGTGTAAACGAGATTGCATTCAAATGTTATTCAGATGAACAATAATATTCAGGCAAATGTACTTGCTGAGATTCATTTGAGTTTGGATGTAAACGTGAAACAAAATAAGAAAAAATTATTTAATGATTATTGTAGACAAACTTTACATGAAAAACATCATAAGATACTAAATACATAAATATATAATTAGCATTACACAAAATTATCTAACATCAAAAATAATTATCTAAACTAGTGAATGAATAAATATAATATTTTTATGTACTTAAAACTATATTTTTATTTACTATTGCATTTAAAAATGTTTTCTAAGGATAACATTTTTTTCTGACGAAACATTTAACATGCCAACAAAATTAAGATCGTCAAAATTTATAAGTAAAAACATCTTTAAGTTAATAAGCTTAAAACATTATTATTTCCTTAATAAATAATGACATAAAAAGCACTCTGTTAATAGGTAGTCACATAAATAGGTGGTTTCAATTCAGATCAACTTGTTTCTAAGAAACCAGTATAGTTCCAAAACTGTCCTGCCGTCGTGAACATAACAATGATTATTTATTGTGTCATAAAAATACCAGGTACAATATCATCCAATAAATCGGAAAGTAGAAAAATACTCCGAGAAATTGGGAGAGTGGTAAGGTTGTGTGAATAGACAAGACATAATGGTAAAGTGAGTAATAATGTCAACTCTTCCATTTTTGTCGCCACTCTATAGAAATGCGCATTCATATTATACATTTACCCTGTCATAAGATGTTATATCGCCAAACGAGGCGATGAATTACCGAATAGGGGCCAAGCAACTCAATTTTTCACAGAACGGTTACGTGACTACTGGTCGACATGTTGGTCACTCTGAAAAGCAGCGCTCAGTCTACTTATATTTGTGATTGCGTGACTCATAAGTTGAGTTCTGCCATCCCAATGTCCAAAGTCTGGCTGTCGCGCTTTTTCAAAGCCTCCCACAGGATTGTTCGAGCTCTGGGGTGCATCCCCAACCAGATACTGGGCAGCAAGAGATCAGTCAAGCTGTCCAGAAAGTATATGGTGAAGACGAGCACTGCCTTCCAATCTTGTGGGCCTCTGCACATGACCGCTGCATCGACGACACTCCGCGGGACACTGAAGAGGACGAACAGAACCGTGAGGAGCACGAGGGAGCGGATTTCGTTCTCTGCACTCAGCATGAGGGAGTTTCCGGACGAGATGTCCCGCTTGGCTGTCACCACACTCCTTTTGCACATGCGGGAGGAGAGCAGGACGCCATTCGTTACAATCACCGACAGGGGAGGGAAGATTAAGAAGCAGAGCAAATAAATGGCGTACGAACATCCGAATGGAGAAGTGGTGGCAGAACCGCACAGAAAAGCATCTGAAAGCACATACTTACATTAACATCTTCAAGAAAAGTTATTTTTTCAATTCAGCAGTTAGCAAAAAGATCTTTAACCTTCCAAGTGTCTCGTCCATCAAGATATCACCAATTTTGCTAATGACGAGATATATTGTCATCGAGATATTGCTGATGTTTTGATGATGACGAGATCAAGTCCTGCTCAGTTTTCTTTTAACGACGATATATCTCGTTCATTAAGATTTGCTAATGGCTTTGCTAATGACGAGATACCTCGCCAAGATAACCACCAGGAGGGTCAATGACATTTTCATAGACAATTTTCGTTTCATTTCAGGTAATTAGTTCTGAATACGAATCTGCATTAAAATACAAATACAATTGTAACGAATTTTCGTCTATCAGTTACTTCTACCAGTGGAAAATTATTGCTTTGATATTCTGCTTTATTTAATTTTCTAAGAAATTGTTAGCTTTAGTTGAAACTTACATCGGTGTTCTAAATTAAAGCATAGTTAAAATAGACACTAAAGCAGGCTTCTTTCAGGGAAGATTAATAGGAAAGACTTCAATGCAGGCTGATACCGTGACCAGTGCTCAATGTTTCCAGTGTTTTCATTTCCATTGCACTATTAATCTCAGATACGAAGTAACTATCAGAAATATGTAGATTTCGTCCTCTTTCCCAATGCTGTTGATGGTCATTGCGAAGGTCACTTAATTCCGCTTCAAATACTGTCTCCAAGCCTTTATTAGTTTGTCGAGCTTCCAAGTAAAGTATTCCGGTAAAAAAGATAAACATTAGATTCCCTGAAAGCAGATTTTCTTTCCCTGAAAATCTCCCATAAGATACTAAAATAACATGTTTCTTGGCGAATTCTTTGGTTTATTCGGTTATTTTATAAGAGGTAACTTTGATTTTGTAGTCCAACAATTGAATTATTTTTCATAGAGTTACTTACAGTATTCTGTGAAAAATAATCCAAATGTACAAATCCTCATAATCCATGGATAGTATGAGGTGTATTTAGTTCCCCTTAAATTAAGTTGAAGTTTTTATAAGGCAAGTTAATTGGTAATCGCTCTTTTATTATAAATGGTAAAAAATTACTGATCTAGCTTTACGCCTTTACTAGCCATATTTATTCTTAGTCAGCCAAACTAGTCTTTAGATCTGTAAATATTTTTCAAAATTCCATACCCAGACATTCCGTAATTGTTAAAAGAAATTGTTTTCAACTTTAGAAAAAGTTTATTTTTATTCTCTTAAAGGTTTAAAAAATGTCAATTACCACAACTTAAAAGTGTGTCATTTAACTACCATAGATCAAAAATTCACACTTTGTTGATTTAAAGAATAAAGGTTATCCAAATACTTTTTCTAAGCTGCATACTTTCTACAACACCCACATAATTAAACAGGTTTTTCATTAAAAAGAATTCTATAAAACATGGTAACTATCATATTACTGAAAGAACTTTCTATCTAGGGGTTTTCTGTAAATTCACAATTTTTGCTGATCCTTTAATATTTTTCCACTAGTGCTCAATGCCGATGACTTCCAAACATAATATCAAATTTGGAAAAAGACTACGTGCTAGCTCTATCGTTCTCTCACCCATTTTGGTAGATAACCTTATAAATTGAGGCTACAATAATTTGATCATCGTGTCCATAATACACTCATGTCCAAAATTATCTTTACATGCATAAAATAGCGAATTTCTCAGAAACTGTGAACTACAATTTTATGAATTTGTGTGAAATTACACATAACATCATAACACATAAATACAAAGGAAAAAATTTAACAGCACTGCATATGATATAAAACTGTAGCATGAAACAATAAAAATGGCAATAATATGTGACAAGGAGAGTTCAGAACAAAAAGAATAATTCAGAAAAAAATTAAGGCTTATGAATTTAATATGGAATGTGATCTCCCCTGACGTGTACACACATATCACAACGTGTTTTAATGCTGGCAATAATGTTAACCACAGTTTGGGGAATTAAGTTCCACTCCTCCAGCAATGCGGTCTTCAGGGCATTTATACCTCTAGGAGGAGGATGTCTCCGTGCAACTGCTTTTCCAAGGTAGTTCCATAAGTTCTCTATCGGATTCAGATCAGGAGATTTTGCTGACCACGGTATTCGTTCAATGGCTTCACTTTCAAGGAATTCGTCAACGAGGTTTGCTCGATGTGGACAAGCATTATCGTTCATAAATAAAAAGTCAGATCCATATGCACCTCTGAAAAGTCTTACATAAGGTTCTAAGACCTCATACCAATATCTCTGGCCGGTCACAGATCCGCTGTTGAAAACGTGTAGGAGCGTACGTCCATAGATCATTATTTCTCCCCATACCATCACACCTGCACTACCGAAACGGTCACGTTCCATAATGTTCGGAGGAAGATTTCGCGTTCCTGACTTCCTCCAGATGTAAACACGTTTAGAATCAGATGTTAAACTAAACCTCAACTCATCAGTAAAGAGAACATGGGTTCATTGGTGTTCACTCTAGTTCTGATGTTCTTTGCACCAATTAAAAGATTCCCCTTTTGATGTGAAGACAGTGAAACACATACCCTTGGCTTTCTGGCATAAAGGCCTTTTTCATTAAGCTTTCTGTATACAGTTTGCCGTGATACAACAGTTCCAGTGGCGGCTGCAACCTCTGAACTTAACTGCCGAGCAGTAGACTTCCTGTTACGACGGGCAGTTATTGCCCGATATCGATCTTGAGAAGCAGTTTTTATTTGTTTACGACCTTGTCCAGGCCTCCTTACAACAGTTCCAGAGTTCTGAAATTGTTTCCATAGCGTAGAGACTGTCTGTCTTCAAATATTCACACATCTCGCTGCTTCCATGATTGTCTGCCCTGCTTCTAAACGGCCGATAATTCGCCACTTCCCAGATTCTTCCAAATGATACTTCGGAGCCATAACAAACCGTTTTGAGTCCTTACACACTGAAATCAAAGGCTGTATTGCAAAAATTCCCTCAGATATTCACTTTGCGCAAAGCGCTTGATTCCCCTTCGGATGACGTAACGACTTGATTTGCATATCAGAAACCGTTTGATCACTTTTGATTGGATAATGCTAATTAGGCTTGTCTTTCATACATTCCCTGCAAAAATAGATTACATCGATTGAATATTTCATGGAATATCATTATTTTTGGGTATGCAAAGATAAATTTGGACATGAGTGTATATATATTACTCTTTACTTATTCTATCTAGTAACTATTTTTATTAAATGAATGGTTATATGTTCGACATACAAAAAATTACAAAAAAGTATTTGGAAAGATAAAAACATCAGAAAGGGTTTCCTTATATAGTACATAGGTAAAATTATTTCTAATCGGCGGATACAATTGCTGATTCCTATAATAACAAAGCATACGTGTGTACAAAATAAAAAGGGCCGATTGTTTAGAATCTGCAGATGTGGTCAATTGCATAACCAAATATTAGCATTGAAAACAACTTCTCCTACCTTCAATATAATCATACTTTCCCCATCCGTAAAGAGGTCCTGTGACTTGAACTATCACTATGAGGAGAATTCCAGGTAAAATTATATTAATGGTCAATGGACTGAAAGTCACTAAGTAGTCATGAGGAATTATGTGTTTTGTGTACCTGAAAAGAAAATAATCCAGTTAAAAAATGCTTCATGAGAAAAAATATGAAAAGAATATATTGTCAGTGCAAAAAGTTAACTTTTAGCTTTTATATTTAACATAATGTAAGTTTATACGAATTACCAAGCAAATAATCTGCCTGAACTCTGAATGTTTGTTGAAAAATAAACGTCAAGGAAAAGAAAAAGTAGATAACATCTCCATAATTATAAATCAGAACTCTAACAAACATTTTCTTGTAATTTCAAGTCAAGATAGGACATTGCAATAGTACACTGGTGTTAAAAATTAAGAGAATTTTCACTTTTGGGCAATTATCTCTACAACTACTGGATATATTTTAATGAAATTAGTTATGCACATGGGTTGAAATAATACAAAAAAAATAACCGTACAAAAGTTATGGTACACACGCATGATCGTGCGTAAGACTCATCAGTGCAGGAAGGTCTAAAACAAAGGTTACAATATCGACACAAAAAATGGGTTAATAGGAGGTATGGTCCCCTTACAGTTATAAACATCTCACAACGTGAATTCATACTGGAAATGTGGCAGTTTATGAGTCCCTATGGCAGTCGGTCTCACTCCTCCAGCAACCCTGTTTTCAAATCCTGTATGGTTCTGGGAGAGGGAAGGCGAGTTGCAATTGCCCTCCCACGAGCGTCTCAAATATTCTCTATAGGGTTTAGGTCTGGAGATCTCGCTGGCCAATCCATCCGGCGAATATCCTCACTTTCCAGATATTCGTCGACCAGATGATCCCTATGTGGACGAGCGTTCTCGTTCATAAAAATGAAATCGGGGGCCAACTTCCCCCTAGAAAGGAGAACATAGGGATCCAAGGTCTCATCCCTATACCTCACAGCAGTCACAGAGCCTCTGTCAAAGACAGGGAGATCTGAGCCCCCATCCAACATGATGCCTGCCCAGACCATCAAACCTCCGCTGCCATAGTGGTCTCGGATGTTGGAGGACAGGTATCGGGTCCTTGTTTTCTCCAGATGAACGTAAGTCGAGAATCAGTGGTTAGGCTGAACCGGAACTCCACTGATCCCTGGTCCAAAGTCGATGTTCTCTGCACCATGCTAAACAGGCTCTTCTGTGCGCAGAAGTGACGGGACGCAAACAGCAGGTCTTCCTGCAAACAGACCTCTCTCATGTAGCCTTCTGGAAACAGTAACCCTTGAAACTCGGCTTCCTGTGGCCACATGAAGGTCAAAAGAGAGCTGAGAAACTGTTGCACTCCTGTTACGCCTCACTGTAATGGACAAATATCAATCTTCATTGGCCGTCGTGGCTCATGGATGACCTTGGCAGGGCTTTCTCTCTACGGATCCGGTATCCTTAAACTGTTTCCATAAGTTCGACATGACGCAGTGCATTACATTCAAGTCTCTAGTAATCTGCACTTAAGACTGCTCTGTTTCCAGTCTCCGGACGATTCCCCACCTCATTCCATCATCTAAACGCTGGTGGTAATTTATTTTAGCTGTTTGATTTTGAATTTCACCGAATGCCTCAAAAAAGAACACCACGAAATTCGCCGAGGTGTACGAGCGAAAGAAGCGCGGAAATTATCACGTGCCGCTTAGAAAGCCTGTTCCTCTAAATTCACCGCCCAGACGCATGTGTACGCTTACGTATTCGACACTTAAAATTTACATCTTTGTTTGGAAGCATTAGTTTTACCTTTCCTTCAGTACTTTTCGAGAAATTCGACAAAATATGCAAATTCTCTTAATTTTGAACATCAGTGTCTATTTAATAAAATTAAATAGTACTTGGGGTAATGAAATCACGAAAAATATCGTCCATCGAAATCGAAAAGTGTCAATGGTTTTGCAAAGTGATTTTTAGTAAGGCTAAAAAATTCTTTGGAAGTTGAGTCTTCAGTTTCACATTTGTATATCAGTATTTTCAATCTTTGGATTTGATTGCATCTGTATGGTCGATGAAACAGAAAGTAGCGTTTTCAAAAAGATTGTAAAGATAACTTTCAGCATGCAGTGATAAGCCAGAAATGATTCGATGTTGCAATGTATTTTACATTACCCATCTCAAAGTATTGCACAATTATGTTTTGGTACGAGTTTCAAATAAAGTAGTGGTAGCTATGAAGAAAGGTATTTTTTGAAGGCTCTTCTGAAAGGCTGTAGGGAACACATGGAGTAAGTATCTTAAGAACTCAATCGACAGAGGTGCCGTGGTAGCCCGGTTGGAAGAGTAACAGACTAGCAACCGGAGGATTGCGAGTTCGAATCCAACCAAAGACCGTAGTGCACAAAGGGGCTGGTGCACGTTAAATCTTTCGTGGACTCAAATGTCCTCACGTTGGTGTGGAAGTTTGGAGAGTGGGGTGCCAGTTCACAGGTGTGACCTCGTGATCTGACCGTGGTTCAAAATTAGGTGGTGTTGTCCTCGGATCTTTCACTTTGGGTTTGATCCCGGACCGTCACCAATAGACCGTTGTGTTGCTCCAGTGTTACCGTTAATTAAATGCCTACCTACCCAATCGACAGAGACTACAATGAAGCAGACATTTATTTGCCACCCTCGTTTATTGCACAGCAGAGTAAACGAATGTCTGCAACCAATTCGTAAAAATGAGTGCTTGCAACACATGAAAGCTTTACCTTTCCATACTTAGAAGACTGAGGTACCAAATAATGGCATTGCGCAATGTAACTTCCAGGAAAGCTTGAAATTGGCAGAGAGAGTTCCCTAGAGACCAATCACCTGAAAGAATAAACAGAAAATAATTAAGCAAGCAAGTGCATCAAGAATGAAACAAGCATTATTCGAAACAGATTAATTGAATCCAAAGCTAATAAAAGTTCATCTATAAAAAATCAATCACTCGTGTTCCCTTCAATCTTGTCTTAATTCTAGAAATGATTTTCCTTTGGATGTACAAAAAATACTGTAAAATATGAAAAAGTTTACTTACGCACACAAAGCCTCCCAAACAGAATTCTACAATCGTTAGACTATTTTGATCTTTCAGTACGAAACCTCATAACTATGTCAGGTTATGGTGGTAGATTACATTTTACGCTCTATATTGAAATTAGTCTTATTAAGATAGATCGAAGATATATTTTATCTTGTATCTTTCACTTTACAAACAGAAAATTTCTGCAATTGTCAAAATAGATATCAAACTAGGAAATGAAGTATGTTTTTACTATAGTATTAGCTTAGTTATAATCGCACTGACAAATTTCTAAAGATTTTATAGGATGTTTAAAAAGTCTGCTTGTACTTTCAAACGTGCAAAATACGTACGAATGTATTGTGTGTGAACCTTAAATTCTGATATAAGGTAAATCAAATATAAATGCAAAATTCATATTCAATTCGTCCAAAATACAGTAAAAGAGATAGTTTCACGTTAAAATGTTGAATCTGTATTTCACGAGTTTTCTATATCTCTATGTTAATACTAGTTGTGAAACTCGAACATACTTTTTCTCGCAAAGAAAACTATGTGTATTTTAATTTCGTTTTTTGAGCCCGAACAATATAAACTTATCCTAAGTTATTTGAAAAGAAAAACTAGTAACCTCATAGTTAAAATTATGTTCTTTATATGTTGATAGCATACTTGGGACAAGTTGCAAACTTTAATAAATACAAACAAGAGGATGAATCAATTTATAATCTATAACAATAAATTTTAATTTGGTTGTATTTATTCGCCTCTTTTCAGTTGCTTGTTTTTCAAAAAGTTGTGTCTTGAGGATTTAAAATTTTTCGAATGCCAGTGATTTTTTTCTGTATTTATGATATTTCAGAGGTATTAGATATGAAATCCAAATAATAAATATTAAGGAATTGGTAGTTAGATTGTGGCAAATATACATTTGTAATATTGCCTATTTAACTTCTATAATTGTTCTTCCAAAAGTTCTTCCCAAAATAAACTATGAATGAACAACTATTGGACAGATTTTGTTATATAGTTATTGAACACTTTTTTTTTCAAAAAAAAAGAGAATATTCCCCTTTTATGAAAGACTATTCCTTTTAAATTTAGTTTAAATTAATTTGTTTTCCAGTAAAACTAAATTACATCTGAGGGCATGTGAAAAAAATCTGCATAGTTTAACTAAAAGAAGATTTCAATTATAACTTGCCTTTGAAAAATCAGCAACTTCCTTCTCTGAGCCTACGGAAGGGGACCAGCAATAAATTCGTAAAAATATCAAAAAATGTTAAAATAAAAGGTGTTTTTTACATAATTTAGCATGTTAAGTGTACCATGAAAGTAGAGGACGGCTTTTAGCTAAGCAAACTTTATGAAACCTAATATGAGACAATCAATAAATTTTTGTAAGGAAATTCTTCGTTATAAAATTTTTCTCAAACTTTTACTAGTTAGAATCAATTTGACATTCGAATCTATTTTTGTGTGTCTATTAAAATATTAGTTTACATTAAAACATTCATTTGCAGTAAATTAATGAATAATTTGCAATTTCGTTCATTGTAGTTGATATTTTTCAATACACGAATCAAAAACACATCTGCATTTTAGGAGCTTAATAAGAAAATGATTTTCTGCCGAAACAGATTCTGTCTAGTACATGGATTACAAAATCTGACCTTGTTAATCTAAAAATACATTTCAACTAGCTCTTAAGAACGTTCCAACAAATGCACCATAACGTTCAGTAATTAACAGAATATTTGCATGCCAGCTAAAAATAAAAATATCTCAAAGTCCGCATTAGTTCTCATTTAGCAAGTCACTTGTGTATTTCATGTACTAATAATATTAAAAATCAAAACTGCTTTTTCCGAGACTGGATTGTCGTGGAAATTTTCCAAAGACAATTCCAAGTAATTACTACAAGAAACAAAATGCAGTCCACTAAATTCATTTTTATATACACAAAATAAGCATTATCTTAGTTTTCAGCTGAAATGCATCAACTTTTGTACGTTATTAAGAATGTCTATAAGAACATTTTTATTTATGGGATAATAAAAATTCACTCTATCCCAAATTAAATGTCACATTTTTGTTTCGAATATTAATAATCTGTCTTGTGTTTTGAAGTGAATTGTACCAACCAGAGCAGTATTTGTAAATGGCATAAAGCAACCTAAGAATATCGTATTTTTTGTTGCAAAGACTGGTAAAAATCGATTAAAAGAACTTTTTGAAAAGTGCATTCCTTCTTTAGAAAACATCTAAAGTTGTGAAACATTTTCTTAACATTGTATCTTTAGGTGTGTACGAGAATCAAAACCCCGAGGTACCCGAGTGATAAGTCCTTTCTGCTTTACCCTTCAATTTTATTTTGCTTTTTTCCTACCTCGTTGTTGTCTTGTGTTTGGCGCAGCTTGGAAAATTTGGCTCTTGCGCCATAAAACCCAAAATCAACCAACTAACATTGCAAATATGTATAGAAAGTGTAATGATGTTATAAAATTGAAAGAAAGAAAAACTGATACGTAAAAATCGCCTTCCAAGTAATATTAATTATAATCCCGAAGCAATATTAAAGCCAAACAATGCCTTAATATGTAATATTAACCATATTAAAAAACTTTCAATTTACAATTCAATCTTTTTCCTTTCTATCTTTATGAATGTGACGATTATTTCGGATAAAATTCACGTGTTAAATGTGACACTTATTTTGGGGCAGAGGGGGAAATTTTGGTTTTTAGCTCTATGGTCTTTTATGCTACACGAAGCAATTCTACAGGGATATACGGCTTAAAGTAGTAGTAACCACTGCGAATAACCATCGAGATTCTAACTCTGTTGAAACGAGGGTCAGAGGATTGGCCTGTACAAACCATTGGTGCCAAGTTGCAAAACCCCTCATACTTCACGAAAAAGAAATCGAAAGTTTATATACACGAAAGTCGTTTGTAACAGGTTAAAATAAAGATAGCCTTTTGAAATAAAACTAATTATGACTAACGATGCATGCTCTATTTCCATTTTTCTAACAATGATAATTGAAATTACCTATCAAGAATTTAACATGGAGACAAAACACTGAAATTCACCGCAAATAACTGAATTAGTTTTCCCAAATACGTTACTTTTCACTATGATGAAGTGTGTTGTATTATGTTATCAGAAAAGGGCTGCTGTACCACTTTTGTGGATTCTTAGGAAAGGTACCGATTTTCATCGATTTCGCTATTACTCGGAGACAAATAAAAACTTCTAACAATTTATTAACATTTAAATTTGTATCTTTGGGGATTGTAACTAAAATCAGTTTCGACTGAATATCATTTCTCCATACTTTTATGGAGTATGCTAGAAGCTAAATAAATATTAAGACTTACGATCTTCCAGCAGATTTTGCGACTTTTATGATCTACTTTGAGGGCGAACATTCCGATAAACGGAGTGCCTAAAATATGTTTCTACTTATAATAAATTATTTATTGAATTCAAATGGAGACGAGTACAAAAATTTCCATGAAAATTATCTCGCGATGTATTTACCAGGGAAAAATAAAGTACACGATATGATAAAAAATCTAGGCCTAGGGTCAAATGATCACTGTATTCGCGGGTGACACGAACCTGTTACCTTCCTTGGACAGCGAGATCCCAGATCTGTCCTATTACACCACCCTCCGGAATATAACTTATCTGGAGTAACAACTGCAGAATACTTGGCATAATTTACCAGAGTAGCTTAGTTTTTGTTTGACTCCACGCCACACGGTATATCAGCATGTAATGCTGCCAGAGGGAGTCCTCTAGAATTGACAATGTGATCATTTTTTTATCGAAAACTTTCTATTTCTAAATTCTATTTTCTAAAAACTATTCTTTTACATCGAATAACATGAATACATTCAATTATATCAATAATCCATTCTTTTTATAAATTTTTTTCAAACTTGATCTTGTATATACTATAACATGTATTTGGGAAAATATTTCAAAATACACGACTCTCAAATAAAATGACACAACTTGAAAAAACTCTCGAAATGAGATGAAACTCATGGAGATAAATAAGTCAAATCATCAATCTAGTGACCAAATATAAAGGGTAAATCAGCTTGACTAATCTCTGCATGGTGATTCTAATCTAGATCATAATCTCTTGAAAATAATTTTGAATTAAAATGTATTTAATAAGCAGCTACACTGTATCGGACTAATAAAGAATGTTGAAACTACTGATAACAAGTCATTGCGATTATACAAATTGAGGAGGAGATCGTCCCAATTTAATGTTCAAATAAAAGATGCATTTCAATTCTACGTTTTACTTTTTTATGTCGATCACTTTAATCTAACGTTTGTTATTTCCATAGCTTTTCAAAATATGACTTGGGAAAAGTTTATACTTAATGGTCATATCTTTTAATATTTCCTCATCTCCCGTCTCTCATAATAAAATGAAAAAGTATTGAAGTTCAATAATTTAGGTAATTAATTCGACTAAACGAACTACATAAAACTATTCGTCAAGTATCCATTTGCGAGGAATAAAATAAATGAGCAAAAAATGTTCACTGTAAACGGGGAATTTATTTTATATCAAGAGTCAAGAAAATGCTCTAGTTAATAAATTGAACAAGTAGATTCTTGAAAACTTGAGATAAGATGCAAAGAAACTGCAAATTGATAATATTCAATATTTTTCAATAGTTGCGACCCTTTCTCGACCCAACTAGCGATCACAATACGCACTTCTCAACACATTTCTTTTATCTGAACTATTCAAAAATAGAATTTAGGAATAGAAACTTTTTTCAGTGCATTAATTGGATTCATACTTTTGAAGATGAAGCAACATATAATACAGAAATTCACTTCAATTTAATATATTTTATTCACCTGCAGTTTCTGAACCTATTTATGGAATATTTAATGAGGTGCATTTCAAAATCGGTCTTTCTGCAAGTACACCATCGTTTCTATAATGCATTTGTTTAAATATCATATTACGAATTCGAAGAGGATTTAAGTTCACGAATAATGCGAGGTCAGTATCCTAAAAAGGATGACTTCAAATTTGGTTCAGGACAGATTCATTTAACCGTGTAAGTAAAAATCTAAAACAAGAGCATGATTATAAACGCGACGGAAAAGAACTGTTTTTAGTTTTAAAAAGTTTACAGCACCTATACATCAACAATGACAGTCAAGTATCTTATCAATTACATCTTTTTAGTGTGTGTGTTAATTCAGATATAATTTTAAATGAATAGTTCGTTTCATTTATAAGAGTTCATTAAAAGATTGTTTTTATTGACCTAAAATTTGAGTTCAGTTTAGAATGAACAAAATTTTAAAATTATGTGTTACCTACAATAATAATGGATAAACTGTCATTTTAACAACATAGTACAATCATTGGGTTGTGGAAAATATAGCTAATAAATATAAATTTAGTGATTTACAACTGCAATAAAGATGTTAACAGACACTTATGTAGTAGAATTTCTTTCATTAAATTAGTTCTTGAAACTTGCTTTTTCCCATAGACGTAGATGTAAGAAATGAATTCAATATCGGTCTAAGATGATGTGGGCACCTTACAAAAGGAAGATCGTGAAATACTGAATCTGATTCATATCTAAACCTATTGTTTTGCATTATTATTGCATCATACAGAATAAAAAATACATCGATTAACAATATGCAATTAAAATACTTCCACAGAAAACCTACCATATAATTTCTTTTATGGTAATGAAGGTAATAGTAATTAATTAATGTCGCATTGGAGCAACACAACGGGCTATTGGCGACAGTCCGAGATCAATTCCCAAGGGAAAGATCAGAGGACAGCACCACGTAATTTTGAACCACGGTCAGATGACGAGATCAACACCAGAGCTGGTACCCCACTCTACAAACTTCCACACCACTCCAACATGAGGAGATTTGAGCTCACGACAGATTTAACGTGCACCAGGCCCCTGTACACGACGATCATTGGTTGAACCTAGTTTCGAACTCGCAACCCTCCAACTGCTAATCCGTTAATCTTCCAAACAGGCTATCGACTCCCTGATTTCTTTTTATTTATTTTAAATGTCTAATTTACACGATTTTTTGCTGTTCTCATTATAGTATCATTTTCAAGCAATTGTACTCAATTATAGAGACGAAATTGAGATCGTCCATTAGTACACTGGCCTCAGCTCTTAAACAAGTTGGAATATTTCATTTTTATATGCAGCGAGAATTATCCCTGACTTTTTGACAGTTGCATCAAAATCAGTTTTCTTGCTCTATTGTCATCAAATGCAAATTGGTGTTTGGTAAAAGAAATTAGTTTCTATTCTTTCCTTTTATCAATTACTTCACGAAAAGTTACAACTATAATCTTAATTTAACATGTTTCCAAACAACTAAAAATATTTCTTTCAAATAATAACTCTCAAGTGACGTACATGCTACCTACGCATTAATAGAAATCCGATCTCTAGAAATTTTTCTAGGCTTTTTTTTTAAAGAAAGTTTTGATTTTATAAGAAACTGTAATACATATTTCCCAAGCAATCCAATAACACCGTCATCCTTGTCTTAAAATAACACATGCCTTTAACATTTGAACTTTAAAAATACATTCTTGGTAAGTTTAATAAACGGCTTGAGATTCTTATCTTACAGTTCAGAACTCCAATTGTAGTCTGCTTCGAATTACCAAAATGTAGTAAAACATTCATAAGCAAACTTAAAGATTTCCAAGAAAGCACAATCCTCTTTCGCATACAAGCAAATCAATTTACATCTTTCGTTTTAAGTTACATCCAAAGTTCGTATTATTTTCATTGAAATTTCATATTAAATCTTGGTTTTCAAGAAAAGTTTGGTTAGGCAATATTTAGAATAATGTAATACAAACTTGGTAGTGACTAAAAGTATACGAATTCGTTACTCCCATAGTCAGAATGATTTTGTGAGTGTGGATGGGCATTTCAGTTCTACCTTTTATATTTTCTTTAGTAATACAATTATAAAGTTAGCTTGTAATAAATTCGGAGTTACTGAATACGATACATCACAAAATGGATCGGACAATGAATGTAGCAATAGAAAGAGCTTGCTATTTCCAAAACTAGACGTTCAGTAGAAACGTGGTGTTCCTCTTCTGTCAGAGGCGTTATGCCAACTCTTGAATTGATGAAAGAAAAAGGATGTAATTGTGTTTGTAAAATCTTATGTGAAGGCTACAAATATAAAATCCAAATTATTTCACGGGAGGAAGAATCATTTAAGACTACAGACTTATGGCAGTAGCAAATGGGGGTAGGCAAATTCAATTCGAAACACGTCTCATTGCTCTGATAAAAGAGATGTTTGGTTGACACAGAAAACCTAATTTCTACATTACAGCTATTCCCCTTGTAGGTATTCTCACAAGCTGAATAACTAAATGGCCCGTAGTCTATATTCTTTTAGAGCTTAAAGTAGCTCCTTTTTTAGTAACGCATTGGAAAAGTCACCCATAGGCCAATGGATACCTTTCACAGGTGACAATCGATACAGAATTTTATTACCATATAGACGACAATTAATTAAGCGTGATAGGGCAAATAGAGGAGTCCCAGAGCCTTGAATCTTGTAATTAATTGACGCTCCAAGTTCTGGAAAGAGGGTTCATACAAGTTTTTGCAAGATTTTCTTGTTAATGAAATCTTTTTAACAGGATGTCCTAGTACAGGAACAGTAGACCATCCTCATTTTTCGAGTAGCAAAACATTAACCGAACAGTATTGTGTATTTGAAGAAAGTAAAATTATTTTGCTTTTTAAATAAAATGCATAAGAAAGAAAGGCAATGCATTAAACATTTCAAAATCAGTTATAACATCAGTTATAATAAGTTAGCTAAGTAATCAGTTATATAATATAAAGGCGATATAACCAATATAAGATGATAAATTCTGGAAATCTCGTGTTTTTTTTACCCAGCAAATTTAAAAATCAGGGAAGAAAAATCTACACTTCTCACACTATACTCGTAATAGCCATGGCTATCATATGTAGTGAAAATGTGAGCTCTGTTCTTGGCTTTTCAAAGTTGATGCTGCGATAGAGTCATAAGAACTAGATACATTTTCCAGTTTGCTTTTTCTGAAAAGGATTTGAATTCATTTCTGTTAGCTCTATCTAGACAAAGGAACTTGTATGAAACATTGTTGCACTCAGGGATCGCTTTTTGAGTATGGATATCCACACTCACCATTCACCTGCGAAAAGATGATAGTAAGAGAGATAGTCATAGGGCATAGTATTTCGGAAGTTGTTGAGAATTTTAAGATTCCTCGCTCCACAGTGTCAAGGGTGTATCGAGAGTATCTCATGGAAAGCATTACCTTCCACAAGGGACAGCTCATTGACCGGTCATTCCTGCTGCATGATTGAGACCACCGATGTCTGGGCAGAACCGCCCATGCTAACAGACGAACGCCACTGCGTGAACTGACTGCCACATTCAATGAGGGAGAGAAGCGTGTCTGTGAGGTCCATGCAGCGAAATTTGGCGTTGGTCACACACATGCAGAAAAGTTTGACGTATCACAGCACAGCATCGGCTTCAGCACCACACCTGGGCTCACGAACACATGCATTGGACTCTAGATGACTGGAAGAAGGTAGTGTGGTCCAATGAGCCACGTTTCTAGTTGGTACGAGCTGATGATCGAGTTCGAGTGTGGAGCAAACCTCATTAGGCTATGGATACAACTTGTCAACAAGGCATTGTGCAAGCTGGTGGTGATTCCATAATGGTGTGGGAGTGTTTACCTGGCATGAATTGGGTCCTCTGGTCAAATTGAATTTCCAGCCCTTTATGGACTTCACTTACCCCAATAACGATGGGATGTTCCAGAATAATAATTCTTCGTATCACCTGGCCCATTTTGTTCAATATTTGTTTGAGGAGCATTCTGGACAATTGCAGCACATAATTTGGTCACCTAGATCACCAGACATGAACCACGTGGAGCATATCTGGGATATGATAGAAAGAGCCATTCGTGCATAAGATCATGTACCTACAACCACGCAATTATGGGAGGCTTTCGAGACAGCATGGCTGAACATCTCTCCTGGCGACTAGTTTAGTCCATGCCACGTCTAGTTGCTGCATTTCGCCGAGCTAACACCACCAATTGAGTACGCCACACGATATTAGAGAGGTATCCCATGACTTTTGACACTTCAAGTATATATCGAGGCCCTCTTGTTAAGAAGCTACAGATAAAAACATGACTGACCTGAAAGTTTTACACATCAGTACATGTATGCTAAATGGTGCTGTCAATAAAATCTACTCTCTCTCTCTCTCTTGCAAAGAAATAAACATGTAACTGCTTCATCTGTTTCAAAGATAGATAATTTTTCAAACATTTCAGAATTATTTAATTAATAAGAATTTATATCCATAGAATTAGGATCAAAAGTAAAATTTTCTCTGTACAAACTGTAGTAGCTGTATAACATTATAAATAGTCTTATGAATAATTTTAAACCATGCATTTTATTTACTATATGTTAGTTTCAATTCTACATTTTCAAAGAAATCGGTTTCTTTGACGTAAAATGCTTTTGAATATTGAACTACATAATATATGAACAGAGCGGATCAAGTAATGCCTTGGATATTTTAAAAATATTTTTCCACATCAAATATCTGGATTTTCTTCTACACACATTTGAGTTAAAGAACTAAGAAAGAACACATTCTCCCTCATAATGTGTTTAGGAAACAGCAATTTGTTTAAGTGCAGTGGAACGGACATCAAGAAATTCTAAATGTTTGAGTGCGAGAAGAGTATTTATTCTAGGAAATACAAAAATCAATAAAAAATACTCTACCAAATAAATGTTCTTTGCTAGTCAGGAAAACGAAGAGCTGTTTACATACCAGATTACAAGAGCATCGCTTTTTAAGTTAACTTGTTCTCGAAAGTGCATTTCTCCCTTTCTCTCTGAATCTCCTTTCGCTTAAGTGCGGGATAGATTAATTAACTGTCCAATTAACTATGAGAGAAAGAAGAGAATTTCGTAAATCACTTAACACTAGGAGATTAGTTAGGAGAAACTACAATATATGAGGTATACCGTGAAAAGTAGGTTTGCTTTGTTTGTTACAACAGAAGTTACATTTAGAGAAAAATACTGAACATCATATTTTTTCGTAACGGGAATCAATTCTTTTCGAGTGAATAAAATGTAACTAAATTTTTTCGCAAGTATTTCACATGACCCTCACACTCGCTTCCATCTGTCCAAAAATAAGCGTCACATTTTTATTCCGAATATTAACGGTTTTTCTTCACTTTTCAAATTGAAGAAACCAACATTTGTGAACGCTATATGGCAAGATAAGAATATTTGTGCATTGTACTATGAATGGGTGAGTACGATTGTTACATTGATAACATTTGACAATAACCTATTTCTCAAATGCCAACCTTTTCGAGTTCCACAGAGATGGCCGTGGCTGTGCAGATGACCGTTTTGAGCCTTTTAGTATTGCTCTCTTTGCTCACGCTTTTCTTTTCTCTTCATGGTCCAAAAGGCAATTTCCTTTCATGGCGATTTTCAACGAAATCTCACGATCCGACTTTTTCGTTCAAGTTTATTTCGCTGCTTCTCTTTGGCAATAGGGAGAAACTGGATTGATTCTGTGACAGGTCTTATTTTTATTTGCAAATGATAATGGTAGTGCGGACAACACTGAATATTCCCTATCAACTTATGATGTAATCTGATAATGCCAGAAGGGGTATAGTGCATAAGTGTAAAAGGAGTGGATTTCAATCCATCAGCTTCAGTATACATCATATAATTTACCAATCGAATTCTTTTGTAGGAATGCCTATAATAAAATCTACATCCTTCTTAGATAAACTACACAATAGCTACGCAGAGGAGCCTCTTCAATGTACAAAAATTAGCCAATTTTTCCAAGCTTCCTTGAGCTTAACGTTCAGCGTTTTCAATGAAACCTAAGAAAAATACTCCTGTTAACAAATAATCAAACACAAATTCTAGTTTTTTAAATATTTACATATATAACAAACCACCCCGGCAGATTATAATTACTGAGCTCTACTTTTAGTCACACGTTTTAAAACTTTCTTCACAAATAAAGTTCAGATAAATTCTAAACCAATAAGAGTACATATAATGAACTGAAAAGAAACTAGAACATTCTCTGAAGCTGATAGTAGTTATATATTGGAATATAACTCATGCTAAATGTCCATTTGTCTAGTTGTGTCTAATACCTAGAGATTAAATATGTTTTAAATATTAAAAGTTTACGAACATTTGTTAAGTGTTTTTGTCAATTTTTCCAATTTTACTCTTGAACAAGAAAGCAGACTGGTTTAAGACGTAGATAAAAAATTCAAAAGTAATAGTCACTTCCAGAAAACAATTTTACTTTTATAGTGATCTATAGGTCTGTAATTACCTTTTGAAATTTGAATACCTTAAAGGATAAAACTACTCATTTCTCACACTGATGTTTTCAATTTTCTGCAATCTTTTTATCATTTCCTGCTCACTTTTTTGAACATGCTTTGATTACATGCGTTTATCATCTAATCCCAAATGCTACCCGCTATGAATCATTCAGAAATGATAATGAAAGAAAAATAAAACTGAGTAATAATAAAACTTAGTTGAATCTGAAAGGTTAAATATTGATATTGGAAAATAATTTTTTAATTTGTAACGGAACGATAAAGAGGATTAAAGTTAAATAAGGAAATGAGTGAATCTATTAAAAGTGGGAGTTATTAAAACTTTTCAACAGATAAACTTGTTCGTATGATTTAATTGTCTGGAAACGCGATTAAATTCTGGACTAATTTTCTATAAAACATTTTATGATTTGCACTTTCTTTGAGAAAAAATAAACCCATATATTGTATTCATCTGCAGTATTTTGACAGCTGTTGTTTCTGTATAAATGTTTGGATCGATTATTTATTTTTAAATTATCGTTTGAACTTTTTAAATAAGTATCGTTTAACAATTGTTCATTAGCAACTATCAAGATGGGCAATGTTTAACTCTTACAAAAGTATGCATATACAGTGACTCCGAAATGAGAAAATACACCTATTTTCATTTCGGTTTTAAAAGCAAATCATTTTGACGAAATATAATCGCTTTTTATTTTATACACCTTAGGTAGAGGATTCAGTAACAAATGTCAAATTCAATTGTTGCAATGCAAAATGCTGAAATAAAACCTTAAGAGTGGAAATAGATAAAAAAAATGTTTAAGACACAGGATTGAAAAGTACTTACATAAAATTGAAAACTCTTTAAACTCAATCATTTCTAACCTATGAAAGCAATTTATAATTTGTAATTCAACTTTTTGTTCTTATTAGTGCCTCCAAGCATTGTGATACGGACTTATTTTTTAAATGTTCTGTGCCATTTTCACCCAAATTAAATTATCGGCCTTTATTTTTCGATGATTTTTGAAAGCTGCTTCTAGCGAGACCACAAATTAGTAATTTCCTCGATGTCTGTGGACTGCATTTATGTGTAATTGCTATTTACGTGGTTAAGTAATCCCATTTTTACATTCCTTGCCGTACGCTTCTAATCAGTCTTGTTGAAATTTGAGTCTTTCCAAGCCCAATTTGCAGTAATTTCCCTTTTAAATTTCTTTTGTTATACCTAAGACTGTGATTCCATCGCTTTCCAAGTCATCTTAGGGTGATTCGGTCACGCACCCATAACCTATAGGATTTGACTAAAAAATATTTTCTTTACGAGATGTGTTCCCACACCTATAACCAAACATCGTACCAAAAACATACTTGTCTCAAATAACTAAAATAACTATTCCAAAAGTTCTGAGTCTCGTAAGTGGCACTTAGAAAACCAGCGTTTACTTTCCTATCAAGAATAATGAATGATTTCTTTCTTGCTACTTCCCCTTTTCAGGGGACATAACATAGAATTTTTACACCACCAAACCTACACAATGTCATATAGGTTTTGTAGCAAGTATAACTTCCCTTGTTTGTAAACTAAACTTGATTTCTTAGTTTGTGATTTCTTTCTTATACACTTATTGTAAATCAGCCGTCCTTTACTGTCAAACTATTTCCAGGACACAAAAACCCTAATCTTACAGTGTTTGGAATTTTGATAGAATATTAACGATATATTCTGTAATAATTTTAAAAGTCGTTACTGAAAATTTCGATTTCTTTTCGAGATCACTTTCGTAATTGACTCATTTCAAGAACAAACACGCTATTTGATAGGTTTAACATTTTTCCTAACGTTTGATATGACTCGAGTTTTAAAAATTTCGAGGTGTTTGAAAAGATTTTTCAGAAGTAGTGTAAATTGTCTGAAGAACCTTTTAATCTCTAAATTGCTTATTTTATTGAATCTAAGATTTCATATTAATTATATATATATATATATATATATATATATAACGAAACGGAAAACAGAAAATGTGTTACAATAAGGTAATGAGTGAGAATGCCTATGATTCCTTACTTATTGAAAACCTCTGCCATTTATAAGCGGGGTAATTGAGTATCTCACAGTTTGAACATTATCTTGAGTAGATGTGTTTCACCTGATAATGATTGTTTCGATACAAATGAGACAGAAAATTCAGATGCCAAGTTGATGCAGCATTTCAGTATCACATGACTGAGGACTTTTTGTTATTGTATAGACTCGTTACATATTTATGCTGCTTTCACTCCCTAGTTAATTTGAAGCCATGTTTCGACCATAGAGGAAATATAAAATTAGAGTGAGTACTACTAACGACTAACAAAAAGCATCGTGTTGCACCTAGATTAACTCCTTCTCTGTTGCGACCTAGCCATTTTAATTTTTAAAACATTGTTTGGGCCATTTTTCTGAGAGCCAAAGTTTTTATTCATGGACTTTGGATTCAAAGGAATCACGGGATAACTATAGTAGATAAAGTAGTTATTTCACTTCTTTTATTATCGTTGAAAACCGTTGTCGCAACTACAAACGACAGAGAATGGCCAAAAATAAACAATGGCATGTCATCACGAACTGCATCCTTTTAGGAGCTAATGTAAACTATCGATTACGTTTAATACCTTGAAATACAAAGTCAAATGTACCTTTTTTAAAAACACAATCATATATTCTATCGTACACTATGCCACTCATAAAACTTACATCCAAACCTAAATTATTTTCCAGCCGTTTCAATAAATGTTCAAAAATCGATTTCAAAATTTTGCTCGGAATTACTTTTACAGAGAACAAGATTCGTATTTATTCTCCAATTATAACAGTGTAATTTTCTCTGGAAAGTGAATAAACTTGAATAATATCAGTGTCAAACATAAATTTTGCTATAAACTCAACATGCATCGATCTTCAAAAGAGGAAAGACTAGAGAAAAATACTCTTTCCGTAAATTCGTCTTTGAATAATTTCAGCTTCTATATAAAGGTTTATCTTATTTGGTCAATAATGTGCAGTACTTTCGTAATGTTGCTTATTACCAACGTGTTGAGTATTTCATGCCTCATGCATAAAGTTCTAAAACTTTTGATTTGTCAGTTACTTTATATTAACTGTGTGATACAATTTTAAGATATAAGAAGTGCTCTTTTTAATAAGAAAGACAATTTCATATTTCTAATTTCTATATTTGTATGCTGCATTCTTCGTTTGGGCACATGCTTTCAAACATACTACAGTGATAAGCATACACTATGTAATTGTTATGTACATAAAATATATAGGTGTGTGAGTGGGAACTATTTAAAATATTACCTTAAATTCATTCGTCTTATTTAGGGTAAACAAGAGTTATTGACACCCTTAAGGCAATATTTATACTATAAATTCATGGAAAAAATAGTAAAAATAGTTCAATCAAGTTGAAATTCATTGCAAATTTTCCTGAATTACTCTATTCTAATCTGAATAAAGGGCTTCATACAAAAATTATCCCTGGAAGGTAATTTGCAATATATTGAGAATAAATAGTGCAAAATCGGTTATTGACACTCTATGGATGAGTAATTGACACCACAGTTATTGACATCCCTTCATTCTTATTTAGTTTATTTTTGCAGTATAAATGAACTTAAGCAAAGGAAACTATGGCTAATCTATCTTACAAAACATGCTCATGCTCTTTTCTTAGCAAAAACAGAAGAAACCGTCCTCTTAACTAGTACCTTGTTTGTATACTTCTTGATTACGGTTATATTACCTTTCTTGGTGTTTACAGTTTGAAAATCTTTTAACACAGCTGACTTCTATGATTCACAAGGAATTTATCCCACCCTTATTTGATGAAAGCTTCACATGAAAGCTTATTTTTTCAGTTAAAGATTAGGGTGTCAATAACTGTCCGAAGTGTTAATAGCTGTCTAGTTTACCCTATATTTCATATTCTTCTATTTGAGTCGAGTTCGAAGATCGTGCATTTGTTGAAGTAGTCTGCTCTAAAAATGGCTCGATGGAGCTTGAAATAGTTAAGAAGACCCATTCCGAAGCTTCCTGGGAGTAAAGCTCTTCTGCATCCATGTGTAGGTTAACTGTCTAGACGCATACAACTCCTCGGAATGGTATAAAAGCAGACTCGCCATTTTCTATTTTGTTCTATTTTCCTTTCATACAGTAGCTGTCTGAGACTCACTGTCACTAGAAGGGACTATAAAGAATCGTATCAAACAGATTACATATAAGAGTTATTTCTGAACCAGAATTTCCCACATAAATGCTTAGTATAAACTGAAAATAAAATGCCTTGTTGAGCCTCAGAGCCTTAATGCCTGCAGAGCCTTGAAGATTAGATTCATTTTCTACTCTAGAAGATCGCTTGAATAGTTGAGCGTTTTATTTGACATTAAAGAAAGATTGTGATGTGAAATGGATCTTCCAAATGGAAACAAGAAAACCATTTTTATTTATCCTCCTTGACTGCAGCAGTTAACAACACGACTGCTCATTCTATGTAAAATGAGCAAAAAATAAGCAAAACTTGTGGCCGTATGGTGACGGATTATCATGAAATTTTTTACTGAGGTTTAGTTTATGCATAAATAACGATATCCAGGATATTTTGTGGTAGCCCAGTTGGTAGAATCTCGGATAAGCAACGCGAGAGTTCGAAACTCGATCCAACCAAAGACTGTCATGTACTTGGTGGCTGGTGTACGGTGACCTCAAATGTCCTCACGCTGGCGTGGTGTGGAAATTTGGAGAGCTTTGCCTCAGGTGTTAACCTCGTCGTCTGACCGTGGTTCAAAATTGCGAGGTGCTGTCCTCAGATCTTTCCCTTAGAGGATTTATACGTCGTCAATAGCCCGTGTGTTGCTCCAGTACGACGTAAATTCAACTACTACCTACCTACCAAAATATTTTGTGTCTAAATTTTGGAGTTTCGGGCCTTTTAAGGACTTTCAACTGTGAAGAGCAGTTGCGAAATCGCTTAATGCTGCATGTTAGAAGATCTGTTTCTTAAAAACTACTTGAAGTAGACAAAAATATTTGTAATTTGTAATCAGTGAAAAGTTTTCTTCTTATCTATTTGGAAATAACAGCTTTAAATATCATGTTTAATCTAAAACGTAGTTGCCTAAAAAGAAAATTTGTCAATTTTGACAGAATTAAAACGTTTCTATGGGCTAAGGGAATTTAAATGCATTGTTGAAATTCACGCCAGTTATAGTTCTAAATATGATAAAAATTAATGTTGAAGTTTAGAAGTCTCCTTTTTTTATGACCTTTTTCCACTCTAAGTAGCATACAAAATCAAATGAAGGAAAGCTCTAATGATGATTATAGAGAAATATAGTTTAATATCTATTAATTTTAAAACAATTCAGAATTGCCTTTTGAGACTTGAAGCAACAGTAACAAAACACTCAAGAACACGTTACCGGTATGGATATTTTTCTTAACATCAATACTGTTCGCTACTCACAGGTTTTATTTATATTTTAACAAAGAGACGTTGCAATTAAATGGTACAACGGATGGAAAGATTGCGATAAGTATCCGAAGTAGCAAATCAAAAGTTAATTAAAATTAAAAGTTGCCGTACTAATCGCAGGTGAAGCGATAATACCACATCGACCCATTGCCAAATTAGCGAATGAAATGTTCATCGCCAAACCACTGTTTGAATAGATCATACCATATTCCAAAAGTATCGCCATTACTGGCGATGGTTATCTATTGTCTAACCACAAAATCATAACATTTGCTTTTCCCATTCTATGCTGGCGCAGTTTGTCCTGCTTAAGACCTTGCGCTATAAAATTCCAAATCTAATCCAATTCCATTCTATGCATATTAAGCGTTGCAAATGACAACAACGAAATTATTTTTAAATTAAAAAGTAAATTATAAAAGCAAAACATAACACAACTATTAAAAAAAGCTTAAACATTCAAACTTATGCATCAGGGGCCTTGCAACAACTTATCTTCCCAAATTCTCTTTCCAATCTGATAAAGGTCTCTCTTTTTTCGTAGCGTTTGATAAAATTGAAATCTCGACTAGTACTGCCGAATTCTTTTTTAAATCTTTATTTCTTTCATACACACATACTAGTGATAAATATGAAACAAGGATTCATGAATGATGTACAATTGGAAATAGGGATGTGAAAATGAGTGTTCCCATAATAGTTGCTGGTATTCTATTAAACCTTTGTCGAAGCTGAGACTCGATTTGAAAAACATCAGACGTAAAAGAACTTGGTGTTTATCTATCAAGCAATGAAAATTTTCATTTCTGTATGTCACAGGAGCACTATCAATTTTATTGGGGTTTAATTATTTTTTTTTGCCATAATACATTCTTTTCTTCATATTGAGTTTTTTAACTGATGAAATTCCCTATCTCCTGTAGACTGTTATTGTGTTTCTGTTACTGCTTCTCTGATGTTTCCATTTTATGAGTGAAGACAAGTTTTCCAAAAAACTTCCTACCCAATCTCAAATACAACAGTTCTCTGGCTTTATCTGTAAGTTAAAAATGTTCTTTTTAACAGGTTGTTTTGACATAATGGATCTTATCACAGTTTCTGAAAAAGGAAAAATTTCTCCCATGTCAAAGTTTGAAAGATCCGGGATTTCAAATTCTTTTCACCCTCAAAATTAGATATCATATTAACATATCTTATAATACTTAATGGTTTTAAACGTATTTAATATTTAGAATTTAGTATTTACATTTCCTAAGGATATAAGCAAATCAAAACTAACAAAATGAACTTTCCACCTCCTAAATTATTATTTCCCTGATGGAACTCTCCTTGGATTAAGCAGGAAAAAGCAATTTCATGCAAAATGTTGCACATAATCATTTTTCACGCTTACATGGCATTTTGATACTTTCGAATCTCATAACTATGCTATCAGATGTGATAATAAAGCCAAATTTCCATCGAGTTAAAAATGATCCTGGGAAAGGTAGGTAGGTATTTCAATTAACGTCGCACTGGAGCAACACAATGGGCTATTCATGACGGTCTGGGACCAAACCCGAAAGGAAAGATCCGAGGACAACACCACGTAATTTTGAACCGCTGTCAGATGACTAGAATGTTCCTGGGGCAAAAATAAGCAAAAAGCAATAATGAAAATTTCGGGACGTAATAGACATCTTGGTGTACAATATTGAAACATTTTGATACTTTTGGAGGTTTTCTCACCTTTAGATATGCATTTTAGTATTTTAAAAAATTGAAAAATTACAGTTTTTACCATAATTTTGGTTTTTAAATGTTCATTTTCTCTACTAAGGAATAGAAACGCAATCACTAAATTGCACCACTCTATTTGCTATAAAAAATCTCTTTATTTAAGAATAATTTTTAATATTGTCTTCATTTCTAGAAATACTACAACAATTTGAAATTTGTAACAAATTGGTAAAATTTCTATTTCCGTCGATGTCTCACGTTAAACAGTGACGGCTATTAAATAAAATTCTGCCTTTTCCTGAGAGACCTTTTTCTGAAGAATGTAACTATATGAAAATTTTAAATTTCTGTCCATATCTTATTGAAATATAGGGTCGCAAACAGGCTACTTCTGGTACTTAAAAATCTACATTTCATTAACTTTTAATGCCGATCAATAACAAAATGCACATTTCTGAAACCTAATTTTCGCAGTTGCTCATTACTGTCTTATTTAAAAACTGATTTTCGGCGATATGTCAGCGATATGATTTGCTCATTTTGCACGAAATGACCCACCTGCCAAACTACAACTTTGCAATTTTCTAGCATAAATGGATTAGAGAAGATACGTTTATATAAAAGATTGCAGATTCTATTAATACAAAATTATTTTGTTGGAAACTATAATACGAATCGTTTGGTAAAGATCAAGCATATAATAGACTTTTATTGAACTTAAAAGGAATTCTTAGAAAAATAAGTGCGAGAACATTGTCTCTACAGAAAATATTACGTATAGTCGAAATATCTTCTGATTTCATCTTTAAAAGATTTATACACTTTAAATTTCATAGTTTAACTCTTATAAATATTTGAGGTAAAAAACTCCAATACATTTCAATTACTCGTAACATGATTTCTCTTAGTTGTTCTAGCTTCACATATTGCTATAAATTTTCTGATGGCTAACATATTTTAGTAATTAATTGAATTAATAATTATTTTAATAATTATTAATTCAATTAATGAAGCCCGATATTTAAAATACATTTCACACAAAGTTATGCATTTTAACACTCAGGTAAAGAATTCTACCTTAATATAACAGAGCTACGATTCAATTGAGCACGCGATTGCTGCTTGGCTAATTAGTGGCTCTCAGTTAAGTTTCGCACAATCAGAAAACTTGACGACACCATTCGTGAGAATACTTAATGCAATTATTTCTAAACGCCAACTCTCTTCACTCGTATGAAGGCTAACCAACGACGGAATAGGTATGCATTAATTATGACTGACTCTTAATCAGTTCTCAAGTGGCCAGCAATTATTCCATTTCAAGAACGCATTTTTCTACCAAAGGCGTTTTACGGTGAGAAAGAATAATAGAACATGTATAAGAATTTAAGTAACAGGGGGCTGCGATTGATTAATGACGAAATGATTCAAACACAATAATTGAATTACCTCGTTAAAGTAAACTTTTCTGTACCCCGATTCGCTTATTTTCGAACTACTTTAGTAAAATGCCAATTAGAGTTTATGAGTGACTTAAAATAAGAAAAATAATTAAATGCTAGTTGAGACTTATAAAAGTTAAAACAGCACCTAAGAGATGAAAATTTCGATTGAGCTCTTATTGCTTGTGTTCTTTGAGTTTTCTTTTTTCCTCTTACTCACAAGGAAGCTCTAATGTGCTCTCGTGTGGCACTCCGATAAAACCACGAATTTGTATAGTTTGGCTAATTTAACCTAAGTGCATATTTTATATTTCTAGATACTTATTCAACTATCTAATATTATGCTAAAGGCACGAATTCGGATTGAATAACCTAAACTTTTTTCCTTCAACATTTCAAGCTCGCTTTTCTCAAAACAATGATTGTGCAGATTTGGCTTACATCTTCGAAACCAAACTCTTACGATTGCCCCGATGATTCGAAAACTTTGTATTGTTATTTATTCCCTCATTAATAATAAATAGCACTGCACAAGACTAGAATGATTCAAAGTTAGTGATATAGCACAATGGAATGATCAAAGAGTCTGTCGTATATACATAATACACTGCTGGCCACCCAAATTGCGACACCAAGAAAGACAAGAGATATCACAACAAAATTTATTTTGTAGATAACATGTTGACCAAGTATCAAATGATTAAATTTATAGACTTCTGTGAAGTGTGGTTCCTGCCAAAATCAGTAGCCAGAGTAGCCGCCATTGTTGGAGATCACCGCTGCCACACGCCTCGGCATTGATTCAAAGAGACTTTGGATGTGTTCTTGGGGTACAGCAGACCAAGCAGCTTCCACACGTTGCCAAAGTTGATCTGGTGTGGCAGCTGGGGATGAATTCTGGGTCAATCGTTGAGCAACCATGGACCACATGTTTTCTATCGGCGAAAGATCCGGAGAGCGAGCTGGCCAGGGAAGCAATTCAATCTGGCGATTGACGAAGAACCCTTGGACAATGCGTGCCACGTGTGGTCGCGCATTATCCTGTTGAAATATGGCTGTGGGCAAGCCCTGAAGGTAAGGAAGGACAACTGGCTCCAACACCTCGGAGATGTAGCGCTGGCTGTTTAAAGTACCGGCAATGCGTACTAGAGGAGTGCGAGAGTGATATCCAATACCGCCCCATACCATAATACCCGGTGCAGGACCAGTGTGGCGGTGCATAACGCAGCTGTTCAGCATCCTCTCTCCACGGTGTCTCCAGACTCGAATCCGACCATCGTGGTGTTGCAGACAGAAGCGTGACTCGTCAGTAAAGACAATTTCATTCCATTCTGCCGTCCACATCCTTCTTTCATCGCACCATTGGCGGCGGAAACGTCTGTGGTTCTGCGTCAAGGGTAGACGAAGCAATGGACGTCTTGCGGACAGACCACTCTGCTGTAAACGGCGTCGAATAGTACGCGCAGACACTGGATGGTGCGGTACAGACTGAATGTGTTGTGCTATGGTTCGTGATGTGGCTGAGCGATCCGTCACTGCCATACGCACAATATGCCTGTCATCACGTGAAGTGGTGCACTGAGGTGGATGCGATCGAACACGTCGGTCCGTCGTACCCTCCTGCATCCAACGATCACATATCCGCATTACAGTTGTTTGGTTTCGTCCAACACGACTACCGATTTTCCTGAAAGATAATCCACAATCTCGGTAGGCCACTATCCTTCCTCTGTCGAACTCGGATACTTGATCAAAAGATGATCGCTGTTTTCTACGAGGCATAATAGATCGTTTTTTTGAAAAAACCACAAGAAAAACGCAAGCTCGGCAAAGCAAATAGTGGACGGAAAGAGAAGCTGAGTGAAAGAGACCGACGGGTATTGAAGCGGATTGTAATGTCTAAAAAGAAAACAACTGCAGCCAAAGTGACTGCAGAGCTCAATCAGCATCTGGATTCTCCAGTGTCAATAATTACAGTTAGGAGGCACCTTCATAAACAGAACATTTACGGCAGAGTAGCAATTCCCAAGCCACTTGTCACAGATATTAATGCCAAACGTCGTCTACAGTGGTGCCACAACCACAAAACCTGGTCGATTGATAAGTGGAAGACAGTTATATGGTCAGACGAATCATCTTTCACACTTTTCCCCACAACAGGACGGGTGCACGTTTGGAGGACACCTGCACAAGCGTATGATCGTGATTGTCTCCTTCCAACTGTCAAGCATGGAGGTGGATCTGTCATGGTATGGGCAGCCATGTCGTGGTTTTCTGCTGGCCCAATCGTAACCCTGAAAGGAAGGATCACTGGGGAGAGGTATAGAGAAGTTTTAGCTGACCAGGTCCATCCTATGATGCAAACTTTGTTTCCTGCAGGACATGGAATTTTCCAGGATGATAATGCTCCTATTCATGCAGCGGGACTGGTCCAATCATGGTTGGATGAACTGAAACATCTACCTTGTCCAGCACAGTCCCCCGACCTCAATATAATCGAACCGTTATGGTCTATTTTAGAGCGTTCAATCCGGAATCGATATCCTCCACCGGCATCTCTCCCGGAACTTACAATATCTCCATGAAGAATGGTACAATATTTCTCTAAACACTATTCAGCACATGTATGATTCGATTCTCAGGCGAATCCAAGCTGTATTACATGCCAAAGGCGGTCCTACCCCATATTAGTAAAGAATTCCTTATAAATCCAGTGTGTTTCCATTATTTTGATAACACCCTGTATATACACTGCTGGCCACCGTAAATGCAACACCCTGAAGGAAGCATGCAAATAATATGAAATTTACAACATGCATTAGCGGAGGTGAGATATGCAAATGATTAGAATTTCAGCGCAGACGCACATCACGCGCGCCTGTGGCGCCACTTCAAAGCGCTATTTAAGGCTTGGAGATTTCGACGATTTCAAGTACGGCAATTGTGTTTTTCTTGTGGTTTTTTCAAAAAAAACGATCAATTATGCCTCGTAGAAAACAGCGATCATCTTTTGATCAAGTATCCGAGTTCGACAGAGGAAGGATAGTGGCCTACCGACATTGTGGATTATCTTTCAGGGAAATTGGTAGTCGTGTTGGACGAAACCAAACAACTGTAATGCGGATATGTGATCGTTGGATGCAGGAGGGTACGACGGACCGACGTGTTCGATCGCATCCACCTCAGTGCACCACTTCACGTGATGACAGGCATATTGTGCATATGGCAGTGACGGATCGCTCAGCCACATCACGAACCATAGCACAGCACATTCAGTCTGTACCGCATCATCCAGTGTCTGCGCGTACCATTCGACGCCGTTTACAGCAGAGTGGTCTGTCCACAAGACGTCCATTGCTTCGTCTACCCTTGACGCAGAACCACAGACGTTTCCGCCGCCAATGGTGCGATGAAAGAAGGATGTGAACGGCAGAATGGAATGAAATTGTCTTTACTGACGAGTCACGCTTCTGTCTGCAACACCACGATGGTCGGATTCAAGTCTGGAGACACCGTGGAGAGAGGATGCTGAACAGCTGCGTTATGCACCGCCACACTGGTCCCGCACCGGGTATTATGGTATGGGGCGGTATTGGATATCACTCTCGCACTCCTCTAGTACGCATTGCCGGTACTTTAAACAGCCAGCGCTACATCTCCGAGGTGTTGGAGCCAGTTGTCCTTCCTTACCTTCAGGGCTTGCCCACAGCCATATTTCAACAGGATAATGCGCGACCACACGTGGCACGCATTGTCCAAGGGTTCTTCGTCAATCGCCAGATTGAATTGCTTCCCTGGCCAGCTCGCTCTCCGGATCTTTCGCCGATAGAAAACATGTGGTCCATGGTTGCTCAACGATTGACCCAGAATACATCCCCAGCTGCCACACCAGATCAACTTTGGCAACGTGTGGAAGCTGCTTGGTCTGCTGTACCCCAAGAACACATCCAAAGTCTCTTTGAATCAATGCCGAGGCGTGTGGCAGCGGTGATCTCCAACAATGGCGGCTACTCTGGCTACTGATTTTGGCAGGAACCACACTTCACAGAAGTCTATAAATTTAATCATTTGATACTTGGTCAACATGTTATCTACAAAATAAATTTTGTTGTGATATCTCTTGTCTTTCTTGGTGTTGCAATTTGGGTGGCCAGCAGTGTATATACAGGGTGCAACGCCAAGTCCGTACCCGGCCTTTATTTTCGGAACCGTTGGTCGTAGACGTATACTTCGAATTACAAAAATGTTTCAAATGAGGTAAACATTCATGTTATGAAATTTAATTTGAAATTTAAAAAATCAATTTTGTAAAAATTACAAAATCTAACTTTTTATACAGTCCCCCGTTCCCTATAGTGATATTCAGTAAAAGTTTACAATCAGCCTAACAAACGTAACACAAAAAGTTTCACTTCTGTGTGACAAAAATTGACCGAGATATTTAATTTCAAAGTTTGGGATTTATTCAGATTTATTTTGCCTTCATTGAGGGGTCGGTTAAAATATAACTTAGAATAATTCGAGATTGAAATCAGAGTGCAACGCCTATTTTACGGCGAAAGGGGGGTTTCCCGACCACAAACGATGGGTGCATGTATAGTAAAGTGGACATGCCCGATTCACTGAAAGCGGTCGCAGCGCCCCCAGTGGCGAAACATGGAAAGTTTGGAAATCTAACTCGCACAAGTTACAGACAAGCATACAGCGGAAAACAACACATAAAGTGGAGAAATCTACTAGAGATTCTGCTCAAAATGTTTCCCATTGGTGGGTGGCAATGCAAAATTGAATGCGTGACAGTACTGAATCGTGGACGCGTTGGAGCATAGCTGGTGTAACTGTGCGACAAGCAAGGCTGATACGCTGTTTCAGATCATCCAGAGAGGTTGGCTCGGTCGCATAGATCTGTTCCTTGACGTAACCCCAGAGGCAGAAGTTCATGGGAGTCAATTACAGCGAACGTGGTGGCCACTCTACCCGACCACCATATCCGATGATCTGTTGGCCGAATTCGGTGGCTAGATACACACGAACGTTTGCTGCTTTATGCGGAGGGGCACCATCATGTTGGAACCACACATGACATGCATCTCGGAGATGCAGCTGTTCATACCAGTCACGTACCGTGTCTTGTAACACGTGCAGGTAACGATTGCCCGTTAAGGTCCCGTCGTAGAAGATGGGTCCAACAATCTGGGTACCCCATAAACCGCACCATACATTCGTTGACCAGCGTACCTGGTGTCGTGCTGTGCGTCCCATGTGAGGGTTGTCCAGAGCCCAGTAATGCACATTGTGGGTGTTGACGATGCCATCCCGTGTGAATTGCAACTCATCTGTCCACAGTATGTCGGAAAACAACGACGAAATGTCGTGCAACGTGTTGAGCAGGAAATTACAAAAGTCAAATCTTCATGCGTCGTCACCCGGCATCAATGCTTGCACCAGTAGCGGACGGTATGGATGCGCACCATGCGCATGTAACAATCGCCAAATATGTTGACGCGTGTAATCCACATGCCTCGCTTATTTCCGCCGTGCTTAGGTGTGGATTTGCAAGGGCGTATCCCAGCACTTCCTCCGGTGTCACTCGAATGCCCGATCTTGTCAGTCTGCCTGATCTGGGTCGTGGTGTGAAGCCGCCGGTCTCTCTGAAACGTCAAAGTACAGTAGCTATAGTTCGATGCGATGGACATCGATCCATAAGAAAACGTTCGCCATAAAGCCTCGCAGCGGCTTTGGCATTTCGTTGACATTCGCCATAAATCACTATCATTTCGGCATATTACGCGGATGTGTAGCACATTATCACGATTTCAGCGCGGACTAGTTTGCCCACTACTGGATGGCTCGTCTTTTATCCCGAGCATGTGGCTGCGGTACTACCCTATTTGCATAATCATGATTAGCATGGGGGTTATAGCCCCGCTGGTAGTTTGCATTCTGCTGCCATTTATCCGGTTCTTTTTCTGCTCATTTTTCATTTTCAGGGTGTCGATTCTACCTAATTCGACGATGGTCTTCAACTTTCCAATTGACATCTTTTGTCTATCTTGCTTAGTTTCGGAGTTAGATTTCCAAACTTCCGTGTTTCGCCACTAGGGGCGCTGCGACCACTTTCAGTGAATCGTGCATGTCCACTTTACTATACATGCACCCATCGTTTATGGTCGGGGGAACCCCCCTTTCGCCGTAAAATGGGCATTGCACTCTGATTTCAATCTCGAATTATTCTAAGTTATATTTTAACCGACCCCTCAATAAAGGCAAAACAAATCTGAAAAAATCCCAAACTTTGAAATTAAATATCTCGGTCAATTTTTGTCACACAGAAGTGAAACTTTTTATGTTACGTTTGTTAGGATAAGTGTAAACTTTTACTAAATACCACTATAAGGAACAGGGGACTGTATAAAAAGTTAGATTTTGTAATTTTTACAAAATTGATTTTTTAAATTTCAAAATGCCATAACATGAATTTTTACTTCATTTGAAACATTTTTGTAATTGGAAGTATACGTCTACGACCAACGGTTGCGAAAATAAAGGCCGGGCACGGACTTTGCGTTGCACCCTGTATATATATAATTCAAAATTACAAACTAAAACAAAGAGAAAACCAAAAATTTTGAAATTAAGAAATTTAGGAAAATTTCGAAAAAAATGATGAAGTGTTGGTGGATGAGGGCGTCATCAGGGAGGAGCCTCACCCAGTCAACACAATATTGTGTTTTCTGCGTGTGAGCGGCAATACACCAAAAGTAGCCCACACACCCCTGGGCTATATATATATATATATATATATATATATATATATATATCCCCAGCAACGCGAACTCAGCACTTCGCAACTCCAATCAGGAGATCCCTCCGTGACCTTCAGTTGCAACGGGTGTACTTTTCTTCAAAAGAAACGAACACTTGAACGTGAGAGGAAAAAGGAAGGATGTTGCTTTTTCGAACTATCTGAACTTAATTTCGATTTCTGCAAATACCTGCACATAGTTTTATTTCCAATCTAATTAGATAATTTAAAATGTAAAGAGTTATTTTCTTTTAGTTCTGCCCCTTATTTCCTCTCCAGCAAGATACAAGTCCATCAAGACTTAAATGGGGGATCTGCAGACGAATTCGAGACTGGTTTAGAGTTTTGAAAAAAATGAAGGTGATATCCAAGTGGAGATATTATTAAAAGACGAAAGATGCCAATGGAACTTTTCAGATGATGAGAGTGGAAGTTTGCCAGCTGAAAAACCAAGTTCTCCTGATGATTTAGAAGCAAGAACTATCGTTTAGGAATTGCTGACAAGTTTGTAAGGAAATTGAAGAAATTTCAAGACGTCTCAAGAAATTAAAGAAGTTAATGAAGTTTTAAAGAAGTTCTTGAAGAAATTTCCAAGAAGTCCCAAGGAATTGAAAAAGGAAGTTCTTAATAAAAATTGAAGATGACATTGCAAGAATTTGAAGAAATAACAAGAAGTACCGCAATTCCGACACAACATTCTTGTGGATTAAGACACAGTTTGCCGCCTACTTTCAGATCATCAGAAACTGTGAGTTTATTTACTTTCTGTTTGAGTAACTTTCATAATCGCAACTCTTAATGATTACCCTCATATCTCATTAACCTTGAAAAATAGTAAAACAGAACATATCAAATTGTTGCATAAAATTATTTTTGATACTGAAGGCGACAGTTCAAATCGCCAGAGATTAAAAGAATTTTCTGGGTTTTGTAATGAATTAAATTTTAAAGAAAATAATCAAAATATGCTTAAAGATTTTACTTAAAAAGACTTAATTGCTGTGTGTAATCTGTTACATCTTGATTTTAATACTGAGAGTGAACAGTGCTGTGACATCATTTTAAAAGCATTATCTGATTTTTCAACCTTCGTTGCGCAAACTGAATCCAGTGAGGACGATGAGTCACATATTGGAAAAAATAATACTGCTCCTCAAATCAATTCCTCCCTCAAGTATAATTTCCTCCTCCGTCCGAACGCAGCTGTTCTGGCCGGAAGTTGATCAGACAGAGTCACAAACCCATTCGAGCAGAATCTCTCTATTACCCAATCAAAACAATCACAAGTTTTGGTTCCCGAAACGCAAGTGTTTTTTCCTAAACAAAACTACGTGGTACAACCACATCTCACTTTTAATTTAAGAGACATTTGCGAAAGTCTCACAACTGTTAATGGAAGAAATACATTCCAAATTACACATTTTCTAGAGGAATTGGAAAATACTTTTGTCTTTTTTAACATTCAAGATGATGCAAAAATAATGATAGCTAAACGCCAATTAAGAGAATCTGCCAAGAATTTTGCTCAAACGATTAAATCCGTTTTATCTTGGAGGGATTTTAAACAAATTTTATTGGACGAATTTTCTTCCAAAGTCACTTTGGCTGGCGTTCACAAGGCACTGCAATCAAGAAACCAAATTAAAACCAAATTAAAGTGTTTCAGATTATGTAATTAGTATGCGAAAAATTGCAAGCTATGGTAATGTAAGCGAAGACGCGTTAGTACAATATGTTATAGACGGTTTAAATTACTCTCAAAATAAGTTTACTCTCTATTGCTGTAAGACGCTAAGTGAATTAAAGGAGAAATTAGTTGTTTACGAGAAAATGTGCTTTGATGTTAAAAGTAAATCTTTTTTTAATGAGCGCGGTCGTTCTTATCGCCCAAACACTTCCCGCTCGTTTGAAAATTCATATCAAAAAGTTTCTCGACCAAGTACGGAGACGCGGGAGCGTTATCCTGCATCTCAGACAAATAGAAGTATGAGAAACTTCGAGATTATTTGTTATTCATGTGGGGAAACAAATCATAGGGCAAATCAATGTCCCACAAAAGCGCACAGGGATAAATGCTTTCAATGCGCAGATTTTGGCCACAGATCTGAGGCTTTACAACAAAACACAAACTAGTATTACCGTCAAAACAACAAAATGATTCCTCTGTGATCCAACCTGTAACTTCTCAAGTTCTAAAAGATTTAGCACTTCAAATTCAAGTAAAATTGCAAATACAAGCTATTTTTGCTCTGTTTGATTGTGGTTCTTCTACAACTATAATAAACAAATTTAATTATAAGCTACTTGGTTCACCTAAACTACAACCAGCCACAGTCACATTTTCTGGCATGGGTAATACAAAAGTACAACCTCTAGTTAAATTCAGACTCAATTTCAGTTCAAGATTTTGTGTTCTTTACTGACATTTATGTGGTGGAAATGAATATCGTCCGTTTACAGCAATTATAGGTATGGACATAATAAAACAAGGTGAGTTTTCTGTTGGTAAGAATGGTGTGAAATTATTATCAAAACTTGAAGACGACTCCGGTTTTTGATTAATATTATCAATGCAATTGAATGCAATTCTGATGTTGACCTTTCACACATACTGAACCTACATTTAAGGGGGAAAATTGTGAGTCTAATTAAATCTCTAAAACTCGTAGCACAGAGTTCAAAATAACAAATCATTTTAACAGATGAAAACCCATTTGCTTTACGCTCACGACGTCTTTCTTTTGCTGAAAAACAAGATGCCGAAACTCAAATCGCACAATGGTTAAAAGATGGTATCATTAAAGAGTCGGGTGCAGTGACTTTGCATCGCCCATAGCTCTTGTGAAGAAGCCTGATAATTCAACGAGAATCTGTAGAATTTCGAAAACTTAATGGCAGAACTGTTAAGGACCGTCATCCCTTCCCCTCATTGAAGACATTTTTGATCAGTTACAAAATTCTACAGTTTTTACCACCCTAGATTTAAAGAACGCCTTTTTTCACATTGACTTAGATGAGAACAGTAAGAAGTACACAAGGTTTGTTACCTCTTCAGGACATTACAAATTTCAGAAAGCAGCTTTTGGCCTCTTCAATTCCCGAAATATGTTCATGAGATACATTTAGGTTGTCTACAGAGATTTGTTGAAAAGTGACAAAATCATAATTTATATGGATGACATCCTTCTCCCCTCCACCTGTAAGGAGGAAAACATTACAAAATTACAAGTGTTCGACGTAGCAGCTTAATTTGGTCTTGAATTCAATTTTAAGAAATACTCATTCCTTAAACGAAAAATCACTTTCCTTGGGCATGTAATGGAAAATAACACAATCCGCCCTTCCCTTGAAACATTGGCAGTATAAAACTTTCCTGAATCAAAGACTGTGAAAGATGTCCTATCATTTCTAGGCCTAACTGGTTATTTTCGAAAATTTATACAAAATTATTCTTCTACCGAAAGACCTCTTAGTGATCTTTTGAGACAATCTACACCCTTTTCGTTTGGATCTGACCAGAGAGAAGCGTTTGTGGCTTTTAAAAAAGCACTTACACAAGACCGTCTTTCACCTGTATCAACAAGGACTCCCCTACAATTACATTGTGATGCCAGCAATAAAGGTTTTGGTTCAATTCTCTTACGTGTCATCGTTGGCCAACTCCATCCCATACACTATATGAGCAATAAGAACTTCTCCACAGGAAGAAAAGTATTCGAGTTATGAGCTCGAGGTACTATCATTGAATCCCTCAAAAAATTTCAACATTATTTTGTTGGAGTCAAATTTCAAGTTATAACTGATTGTTCAGCCTTCCAAAAAACCATATCTAAAAAGGATCTTACCCCCAAAATTGCAAGATGGGCACTTTTCTTTGAAGATATTTCGTATGAGCTAAAGTATAGACCTGGATAAAATATAGATAAAATATAGACCAGCATGAACTCATTCCAACATGCACACTCTCAAAGACATTTTTCTGCTGCGAAAACCGCATCCACTCTCAAACGTGAATTTTACATTCCGAATTTACAAAAAGTGGTTGAAACAGTTGTTGCCAACTGTGTACCCTGCATCCTCTCTAACAGGAAAACTGGAAAAGTCCCGATTTCAAAGGGCGACACACCTTTACACACATATCATGTTGATTTCCTAGGCCCTTTGCCTTCAACAAAAAACAATA